>JAIRCJ010000108.1:493432-538432 GCA_020883675.1 Bruguiera gymnorhiza | reverse complement strand
CGTCTATCAAAAAAATGATTTAATTCAGCTAATCTTCGTATACCTCCAGTTAAAGATACTGCATAAAAAGCATCTATGTAACCACGATTATAAGACCAATCATATATCACATTTATTATTTTGTCCCAAACAATTCTTTTAGGACCTTTTTTAGTAAGCAAATTCAAGAAGTGCCAATTTTTTAATGATGAATAAATGGGCTTATATAACAAAGATGCTATAAATATTCCGAAATATGCTATACTGACGGAAACAGTCGCGTTTGTTGCAAATTCATACCAATCCACATAATTATTTGTATTATTTTGATGCATAAGATTTAAAAACGGGGTTAACAGTTTAGATAATATGTCCAAATCAATTCCTTCTTCATTAACTGCAGTAAAAGGAATTCCTATGGCTCCAATAAACAAAGTAAATATTACCAAAACAAACATAGGAAATAACATAGTATTATCCGATTCATGGGGATAGGAAAAAATTCTTGTAACGCCAAAATAATTAATAGTAATAAAGGATTGTGTTATATTTCTTACATTACCATCAATTTGATATGTCTTTTTCCAAGAAGTCCTTTCATTACTATTTATTGTTAATAAAGATAATAAATGCATTTTTTTTTAAGCATTTTTTCTCTTTTTTACCCCATGGAGATATTGAATAGAATGAACTATTTTTTTTACCATTGTAATTTTGAAAATGAACATTTAAATGTCCTTCAAAAGTAAGTAAATAGATCCGAAACATATAAAATGCAGTTAATCCTGCTGTAAAACAAGCTATTATTGCGAAAATCGGCGAATACAACCAACTATCATTAAGAATTTCATCTTTGGACCAAAAACAAGCGAGGGGTGGAATACCACAAAGGGAAAGGGTTCCTAAAAGAAAAGCAGTTTTTGTAATTGGAACATGCTTTGTTAAACCACCCATAAGAACCATATTTTGACTCTTATCTGGAGAATAACCAACAATAGTTTCCATTGAATGAATAATGGATCCAGATCCTAAAAACAACAATGCCTTCGAATAGGCATGAGTAATCAAATGAAATAAAGCGGCTCGATAAGAACCCATACCTAGAGCTAACATCATATAACCCAATTGAGACATTGTAGAATAGGCTAAACTTCGCTTAATATCTTTTTGAGCGATAGCTAAAGTCGCTCCGAATAGTACTGTTATTATACTTATTAAAGCTATTAGATTCATTATGTAAGGTATGACTACAAAAAGAGGAAGAAGTCGAGCTACCAGAAAAAGGCCTGCTGCTACCATAGTAGCAGCATGTATCAGAGCAGAAATAGGAGTAGGTCCTTCCATGGCATCCGGTAACCATACATGAAGGGGGAATTGTGCCGATTTAGCAATTGCGCCGGAAAATAATAGAAAGGCACACAAAATAACAAATAAAAAATTAACCTCATTATTATCAATCAAGTTATTGAAAATTTCGAACAAATCCCGAAATTCAAAACTACCCGTTATCCAATAAAGACCTAAAATTCCTAATAATAAGCCAAAGTCTCCTACACGATTAGTTACAAATGCCTTTTGACAAGCATTCGAAGCAATAGGTCGTGTGAACCAAAACCCTATTAATAAATAAGAACACATTCCAACCAATTCCCAAAAAATATAAATTTGTATCAAATTAGAACTAGTAACTAATCCCACCATTGAAGTATTGAAAAAAATCATATAAGCAAAAAATCTCAAATAACTTTGATCATGAGCCATATAATTGTCACTATAAAGAAGAACCAAAGTTCCAACTGTAGTAATTAATATTGACAAAATAGATGTAAGTGGGTCAATCAAGTGTCCGAACTCTAAAGAAAAATCATTATTGATGGTCCAAGACCATACGTATTGATAGATAGAACTACTATTAATTTGTTGAATAAACAAATCTATCGAAAAAATCATAACTATACTTAACAATAAAACACTTGGAAAAGCCCACATACGACGAAGTTTTTTTGTTGCTGTCGGAAAAAGTAGGAGTCCCGCTCCTATTACCATAGGGACTGGAAGTGTAACAAAAGATATGACCCATGAATATTGATATATATGTTCCATAAAAAAATATTATTAGTTTTAATTAATAATTAATTGTTTCTTGTTTCTGATTTATCGGCTTTTTTCTTTTTATTTTTAATTTATTAATTTTAAAAATTAAAGGAGTCAGTTAATAATAAAAAAAAAACGAATAAAATAATAAAAAAGAAAGATACAAAACTTAAATACACTTTTCTATTCTTAATTATTCTAAATCTTTTTCAAATACTTCACATATTCAAAGCAAGAAGTCAGAAGTGGTCAAATGATATAACCAAAATACTAGGGAAAAAATATTTATTTTAAAGAAAATGAAAATTTCAATTATTATTTATAGATTGCAAATATAGATTGCAAAAATTTATATATAATATGTATAATACATAGAAAAAGTATAAACAATTATAGCAAAACTAGGATTTAATTTATAATAGGAATAAGAAAAAAGATAATTTTTTTTTTAATTACTTTATTCAAAATCATTAATTAGTTCATTTTGGGATTGATTTATGGTCTTGTATTCATTATGTTTGTAAAAAAAAAATACTATGATATTTGATTTGACATTTGACCTTTACATAGGATAAAAAGAAAAAATTAGTAAAATTTTTTACATAGAATATCCTTTATAAATCCTATATTTTTATTTTTTAACAAATTCACTAATAGTTTCATTTTAGTTTGAAAATGGAATTTCAATTAGGTATACTTTTTCTTGGGGCTTGACTACTTACTCGAAAAAAAAGATTCAAGTTTTTATTAGGATAAATAAAATTTAAGTTCTTAAACTCTTTGATGGAGTTTATTATATGTATAAATAAAATAGGACGAAAAAGGAAAGAAATAGAAATCAAAATGTAAGCAGACAGACTTTTTTATAAACAGAATAGACTTTTAAACCGAATAGACTTTGGAAAAAAAATCGATAGATAATGAATAAAAATACTAAAGAACAATTTTTTTGAACAATAGATGTCTTTCACATCCAACTATAAGAAATAATTTCTTCATTCTTGAAACGAAATGGCAGTTCCAAAAAAGCGTACTTCTATATCCAAAAAACGTATTCGAAAAAATATTTGGAAAAGAAAGGGATATTGGGCAGCCTTGAAAGCTTTTTCGTTAGCAAAATCTCTTTCTACTAATAATTCAAAAAGTTTTTTTGTGCGACAAATAAAAAATCAAACGGTGGAATAATCTGACTCCCTTTGACGTAAGGAAAGTTCTAGTTTTTTTTGTTTATTGTTTCGTTTATTGGTTAGTTTATTGTTTATCATATTATTGTTTATCATATTATATATTATATTATATATTATATTATATATTATAATATTATATTATATATTATAATGTATATTATAATATAAAAATATAAATTATTTAATATATTTATATATATTTAATATATTTATATATAGTAATTATTAATTATAATATAAAATATAAATTATTTAATATATTTATTTAATNTACGTTTATACAACAGTCCGACTTTCGCCGAGACATAATAAAAGGCTCCATGCGAGCGCAAAGACGCAAAACCGCTATTTGGGAACTGTTTCAAGCAAATGTCCATTCTCTCCTTTTTTTGGACAAAATAGAAAAATCCCGTTTTTTTGATTTGGATATTTCCGAGTTGATGAAAATACTGTTTATAAACTGGATGTGTAAAAAACCGGAATTCATGATTTCGGATTCTACTGATACAGAAGAAAACCAAAAGAAAGCGAGAAAAACGAAGAAGACAAAAGAGAAGAAGAGAAAAGAAAAGAGAAAACCCGGCTGGATATAGCCGAAGCCTGGGATAGTATTATATTTGCTCAAGTAATAAGAGGTTGTGTTTTACTAACCCAATCCATTATTAGAAAATATATTCTATTGCCTTCAGTAATAATAGTTAAAAACATCATTCGTATGCTGTTATTTCAATTTCCCGAATGGTCTGAGGATTTAACGGATTGGAATCGAGAAATACATGTTAAATGCACCTATAATGGCGTTCAATTATCCGAAACAGAATTTCCAAAAAACTGGTTAACAGATGGTATTCAAATAAAGATTCTATTTCCTTTTCGTCTAAAACCTTGGCACAGACCTAAATTAAACTTCTCTCATAAAGATCGAATGCAAAAGAAAGGGCAAAAAATAATTTTTGTTTTTTAACAGTTTGGGGAATGGAAACGGAACTGCCTTTTGGATTTCCCCAAAAAAAACTTTCAGTTTTTGAACCCATCTTTAAAAAACTCGGAAAAAAAATCATAAAATTTCAAAAGAATTTTCTTCTAGTTATAAAAATTTCAAAAGAAAGATCAAAAGAAAGAATAAAATTTTTTCTAAATTTATCCAAAGCAAGAAAGAATTGGGTCATCAAAAAAATTTTATTTCTAAAAGAAATAATAAACAAACTTTCAAAATCAAACAAAATTCAACTCTATTATTTCGATTTATAAAAGTATATGAATTAAATGAAACTAAAAAAGATTTGATAATCAATAATCAGACAATTCATAAAAATCAAATTTCCCCCCCAATTTCCCCCCAAATTTGCCCTATGGATTGGACAAAGGATTGGACAAATTATTTACTGACAGAAAAAAAAATGAAGGATCTGACTGCTAGAACAAGTACAATTATAAATGAAATAGAAAAAATTCGAAACGAAAAGAAAAATAGATTTCTAACCTCAGAAATAAACATTAGCCCTAACAAAATAACTTATAATGTTAAAAAAGTAAAATCATCAAAAAAGATTTCACAGATATTAAAAAGAAGAAATAATCGATTATTGCGTAAATTCAATTTTTTTCTAAAAATGTTGATTGAAAAGATATACATAGACATCCTTCTAGGTATCATTAATATTACAAAGATCCTTCATGTACAGCTTTTTATTGAATCAACAAGAAAATTTAACGAAGAAATGAAGAGACGGTCTCATTTTTGAGTAATTCAGCAGCAAATGCTTGTGAGAAATGCTAGAAATCATCAAAGACTCTTTGCTTAGTGCAATTCAACAGATTCCAATTCCCAATGGTGTATAGATCTTGTAGTTGCAATGAATAATGTGAGTGATGTGGTCACACAAGCTGTTTTCAAGATATTTAAGTGTGAATCAGCCATTGCAATAAAAAGTGGAGCCTTGTTAGGAAGAAATGAAGAGACGGACTCATTTTTGAGTAATTAAGCATCAAATACTTGTGAGAAATGCCAGAAATCATCAAAGACTCTATGTTTAATGCAATTCAACATATTCCTATTCCCAAGAGAGTATAGATGAGGTTGTTGCAATGAATTTAGTGAATGATGTGCTCATACGAGTTGTTTTCTAGATCTTTAATTGTGAATGAGTCATTACAACGAAAAGTGGAGCCTCGTTAGAGAGAAATGAAGAGACGGTCTCATTTTTGAGTAATTAAGCATCAAATACTTCTGAGAAATTCTAGAAATCATCATTGACTCTTTCTTTAAAACAATTCAACAGATTCCAAGGCCAAAGAGTGTATAGATCTTGTTGTTGCAATGAATATTGTGAAAGATGTGGTCACACAAGTTGTTTTCAAGATCCTTAAGTGTCGATGAGTCATTACAACGAAAAGTGGAGCCTTGTTAGGAAGAAATGAAGAGACGGTCTCATTTTTGAGTAATTAAGCGTCATAAACTTGTGAGAAATGCCAGAAATCATCAAAGACTCTATGTTTAATGCAATTCAACATATTCCTTGTCCCAAGAGAGTATAGATGAGGTTGTTACAATGAATTTAGAGAATGGTGTGGTCATACAAGCTGTTTTCAAGATCTTTATGTGTGAATGAGTCATTACAACGAAAAGCGGAGCCTTATTTGGAACAAATGAAGAGACAGTCTCATTTTTGAGTAATGAAGCATCAAATGCTTGTGAGAAATATTAAAAATCATCAAAGACTCTATGTTTACTTCAATTCTACATATTCTTAGTCCCAAGAGAGTATAGATGAGGTTGTTGCAATGAATTTAGTGAATGATGTGCTCAAACAAGCAGTTTTCATGATCTTTAAGTATGAATGAGTGATTAGAACGAAAAGTGGACTATTGTTAGGAACTAATGAAGAGATGGTCTGATATTTGAGTAATTAAGCATCACATACATGTGAGAAATTCTAGCAATCATCAAAGACTCTTTGTTTAGTGCAATTCAATAGATTCGAAGTCCCAAGGGTGTATAGATCTTGATATTGTAATGAATATTGTGAAGCGGTTGCACAAGCTGTTTTTAAGATCTTTAAGTGTGAATGAGTCATTACAACAAAAAGTGGAGCCTTGTTTGGAAGAAATGAAGAGACAGTCTCATTTTTGAGAAGTTAAGCATCAAATGCTTGTGAGAAATGCTAGAAATCATCAAAGACTCTTTGTTTAGTGGAATTCAACAAATTCCTCGTCCCAAGGGTGTATAGATCTTGTTGTTGCAATGAATATTGTGAATGATGTGGTCACACAAGCTGTTTTCAAGATCATTAAGAGTGAATGAGCCATTTAAACGAAAAGTGGAGCCTTGTTATGAAGAAATGAAGAGACGGTCTCATTTTTGAGTAATTAAGCATCAAATACTTGTGAGAAATGCTAGGAATCATCAAAGACTCTTTGTTTACTGCAATTCAACTTGTTCCTAGTCCCACGAGAGTATAGATGAGGTTGTTGCATGAAGTTAGTGAATGATGTGCTCCAACTAGCTGCTTTCAAGATCTTAAAGTGTGAATGAGTGATTGGAACGAAAAGTGGACCCTTATCAGGAAGAAATGAAGAGACGGTCTCATTTTTGAGTAATTAAGTATCAAATACTTAAGAGAAATGCTAGAAATCATGAAAGACTCTTTGTTTAGTACAATTCAACTTATTCCTAGTCCTAAGAGAGTATAGATGAAGTTCTTGCAATGAATTTAGTGAATGATGTGGTCATACAAGCCGTTTTCAAGATCTTTAAGTGTGAATCAGTCATTACAACAAAAAGTGGAGCCTTCTTAAGAAGAAATGAAGAGACAGTCTCACTTTCGAGTAATTAAGCATCAAATACTTGTGAGAAATGCTGGAAATCATCAAAGACTCTATGTTTAATGCAATTCAACATATTCCTAGTCCAAAGAGAGTATAGATGATGTTGTTGTAGTGAATTTAGTGAATGATGTGGTCATACAAGAATGAAAAGTGGAGGCTTGTTAGGAAGAAAGGAAGAGACGGTCGTATTTTTGTGTAATTAAGCATCAAATACTTGTGAGAAATGCTAGAAATCATCAAAGACACTTTGTTTAGTGCAATCCAACTTATTCCTAGTCCCCAGAGAGTATAGATAAGGTTGTTGCAATGAATTTAGTGAATGATGTGCTCAAACAAGCTGTTTTCAAGATCTTTAAGTGTGAATGAGTGATCAGAACGAAAAGTGGACCCTAGTTAGGAAGAAATGAGGAGACGGCCTCATTTTTGAGGAATTAAGCATCAAATACTTGTGAGAAATTCCAGAAATCATCGAGGACTCTTTGTTTAGTGCAATTCAACAGATTCCAAGTCCCAAGGGTGTATAGATCTTGTTGTTGCAATGAATATTGTGAATGATGTGGTCACACAAGCTGTTTTCATGATCTTTAAGTGTGAATGAGTCATTACAAAGAGAAGTGGTGCCTTATTTGGAAGAAATGATGAGACGGTCTCATTTTTGAGTAATTAAGCATCAAATACTTGTGAGAAATGCTAGGAATCGTCAAAGAGTCTCTTCTTAATGCAATTCAACATATTCCTAGTCCCAAGAGAGTATAGATGAGGTTGTTGCAATGAATTTAGTGAATGATGTGGTCATACAAGCTGTTTTCAAGATCTTTAAGTGTGAATCAGTCATTACGAGGAAAAGTGGAGCCTTGTAGGGAAGAAATGATGAGACGGTCTTATTTTTGAGTAATTAAGCATCAAATGCTTGTGAGAAATGCTAGAAATCATCAAAGACTCTTTGTTTAGTGCAATTCAACAGATTCCAAGTCCCAAGGGTGTATAGATCTTGTTGTTACAATGAATATTGTGAATCATGTGGTCATACAAGCTGTTTTCAAGATCATTAAGAGCGAATGAGTCATTACAACGAAAAGTGGTACCTTGTTACAAAGAAATGAAGAGACGGTCTCATTTTTGTGTAATTAAGTATCAAATACTTGTGAGAAATGCTAAAAATCATCAAAGACTCTATGTTTACTGCAATTTAACATATTCCTAGTCCCAAGAGAGTATATATGAGGTTGTTGCAATGAATTTAGGGAATGATGTGCTAAAACAAGCTGTTTTCAAGATCTTTAAGTGTGGATCAGTCATTACAACGAATAGTGGAGCGTTGTTAGGAAGAAATGAAGAGACAGTCTCATTTTTGAATAATTAAGCGTCAAATACTTGTGAGAAATGCCAGAAATCATCAAAGACTCTATGTTTAATGTAATTCAACATATTCCTAGTCCTGAGAGACCATAGATGAGGTTCTTGCAATGAATTTATTGAATGATGTGCTCAAACAAGCTGTTTTCAAGATCTTTAAGTGTGAATAAGTGATTAGAACGAAAAGTGGAGCCTTATTAGGAAGAAATGAAGACACGGTCTCATTTTTTAGTAATTAAGCATCAAATACTTGTGAGAAATGCTAGGAATCATCAAAGAGTCTCTGTTTAATGCAATTCAACATATTCCTAGTCCCAAGAGAGTGTAGATGAGGTTTTTACAATGAATTTAGTGAATGATGTGGTCATACAATCTGTTTTCACGATCTTTAGGGGTGAATCAGTCATTACAACGAAATGCCGAGCCTTGTTAGGAAGAAATGAAGAGACGGTCTCATTTTTGTGTAATTAAGCATCAAATGCTTGTGAGAAATGCTATAAATAATCAAAGACTCTATGTTTAATGCAATTCAACATATTCCTAGCCCCAATAGAGTATAAATGAGGTTGTTGCAATGAATTTAGGGATTGATGAGGTCATACAAGCTGTTTTCAAGATTTTCAAGTATGAATCAGTCATTACAATGAAATGTCGAGCCCTGTTAGGAAGAAATGAAAAGACGGTCTCATTTTTGCGTAATTAAGCATCAAATGCTTGTGAGACATGCTATAAATCATCAAAGACTCTTTGTTTAATGCAATTCAACTTATTCCTAGTCCCAAGATAGTATAGATGAGGTTGTTGCAACGAATTTAGTGAATGATGTGGTCATACAAGTTGCTTTCAAGATCTTCAAGTGTGAATAAGTGATTAGAACGAAAAATGGAGCCTTATTAGGAAGAAATGAAGACACGGTCTCATTTTTGAGTAATAAAGCATCAAATACTTGTGAGAAATGCCAGAAATCATCAAAGACTCTATGTTTAATGCAATTCAACATTTTCCCATTCCCAAGAGAGCATAGATGAGGTTGTTGCAATGAATTTTGTGAATGATGTGCTCAAACAAGCTGTTTTCAAGATCTTTAAGTGTGAATAAGTGATTAGAACGAAAAGTGGAGCCTTATTAGGAAGAAATGAAGACACGGTCTCATTTTTGAGTAATAAAGCATCAAATACTTGTGAGAAATGCCAGAAATCATCAAAGACTCTATGTTTAATGCAATTCAACATTTTCCCAGTCCCAAGAGAGCATAGATGAGGTTGTTGCAATCAATTTTGTGAATGATGTGGTCATACAAGCTGTTTTCAAGATCATTAAGTCTGAATCAGTCATTACAACAAAAAGTGGAGCCTTGTTAAGAAGAAATGAAGGGACAGTCTCATTTTTGAGTAATTAAGCATCAAATACTTCTGAGAAATGCCAGAAATCATCAAAGACTCTATGTTTAATGCAATTCAACATATTCCTAGTCCCAAGAGAGCATAGATGAGGTTGTTGCAATCAATTTTGTGAATGATGTGGTCATACAAGCTGTTTTCAAGATCTTTAAGTGTGAATCACTCATTACAAGGAAAAGTGCAGCCTTGTTAGGAAGAAATGATGAGACGGTCTTATTTTTCAGTAATTAAGCATCAAATGCCTGTGAGAAATGCTAGAAATCATCAAAGACTCTTGGTTTGAAGAAATTCAACATATTCCTAGTCCAAAGAGAGTATAGATGGCGTTGTTGCAGTGAATTTAGTGAATGATTTGGTCACACAAGCTGTTTTCAAGATCTTTAAGTGTGAATCAGTCATTACAACGAGAAATGGTGCCTTGTTAGAAAGAAATGAAGAGACAGTATCATTGAGAAATTAAGCATCAAATACTTGTGAGAAATGCTAGAAATCATCAAAGACTCTATGTTTAAAGCAATTCAACATATCCTAGTCCAAAGAGAGTATAGATGACGTTGTTGCAGCGAATTTAGTTAATGATGTGGTCATACAAGCTGTTTTCAAGATCTTTTAGTATGAATTAGTCATTACAACGTAAGGTGGAGTCTTGTTTGGAAGAAATGAAGAGATGGTATTTTTGCATAATTAAGCATCAAATACTTGTGAGCAATGCTAGAAATCAACAAAAACTCATTGTTTAGTGCAATTCAACTTATTCCTAGTCCAAAGAAAGAATAGATGAAGTTGTTGCAATGAATTTAGTGACTGATGTGGTCATACAAGCTGTTTTCAAGATCTTTAAGTGTGAATGAGTCCTTACAACGAGAAGTGGAGCCTTCTTAGGAAGAAATGAAGAGATGGTCTTATTTTTGCGTAATTGAGCATCAAATACTTGTGAGAAATGCTAGAAATCAACAAAAACTCATTGTTTAGTGCAATTCAACGTATTTCTAGTCCCAAGAAAGAATAGATGAAGTTGTTGCAATGAATTTAGTGAATGATGTGCTCAAACAAGCTGTTTTCAAGATCTTTAAGTGTGAATCAGTCATTACAATGAAAAGTGGAGCCTTGTTAGGAAGAAATGAAGAGACAGTCTCATTTTTGAGTAATTAAGCATCAAATACTTGTGAGAAATGCCAGAAATCATCAAAGAATCTATGTTTAATGCAATTCAACATTTTCCTAGTCCCAAGAGAGCATAGATGAGGTTGTTGCAATGAATTTAGTGAATGATGTGCTCAAACAAGTTGTTTTGAAGATCTTTAAGTGTGAATGAGTCATTAGAACGAAAAGTGGACCCTTATTAGGAAGAAATGAAGAGACGGTCTCATTTTTCAGTAATTAAACATCAACTACTTGTGAGAAATGCTAAGAATCATCAAAGAGTCTCTGTTTAATGCAATTCAACATATTCCTAGTCTCAAGAGAGTATAGATGAGGTTTTTGCAATGAATTTAGTCAATGATGTGGTCATACAATCTGTTTTCATGATCTTTTGGGGTGAATTAGTCATGAGAACGAAAAGTGGAGCCTTGTATGGAAGAAATGAAGAGACGGTCTCATTTTTGAGTAATTAAGCCTCAAATGCTTGTAATAAATGCTATAAATCATCAAAGACTCTATGTTTAATGCAATTCAACATATTCCTAGCCCGAATAGAGTATATATGAGGTTGTTACAATGAATTTAGTGAATGATGTGGTCATACAAGCTGTTTTCAAGATCTTTAAGTGTGAATCCACCGTTACAATGAAAAGTGGAGGTTTGTTAGGAAGAAAGGAAGGGACAGTCTTATTTTTGCATAATTAAGCATCAAATACTTGTGAGAAATGCTAGAAACATGAAAGACTCTTTGTTTAGTACAATTCAACTTATTCCTAGTCCCAAGAGAGTATAGATGAGGTTCTTGCAATGAATTTAGTGAATGATATGGTCATACAAGCCGTTTTCAAGATCTTTAAGTGTGAATCAGTCATTACAACAAAAAGTCGAGCCTTCTTAAGAAGAAATGAAGACACGGTCTCATTTTCGAGTAATTAAGCATCAAAAACTTGTGAGAAATGCTGGAAATCATCAAAGACTCTATGTTTAATGCAATTCAACATATTCCTAGTCCCAAGAGGGTATAGATGACCTTGTTGTAGTGAATTTAGTGAATGATGTGGTCATACAAGAACGAAAAGTGCAGGCTTGTTAGGAAGAAAGGAAGAGACAGTCTTATTTTTGCGTAATTAAGCATCAAATACTTGTGAGAAAAGCTACAAATCATCAAAGACTCTTTGTTGAGTGCAATCCAACTTATTCCTAGTCCCAAGAGTGTATAGATGAGGTTGTTGCAATGAATCTAGTGAATGATGTGCTCAAACAAGCTGTTTTCAAGATCCTAAAGTTTGAATGAGTGATTAGAAGGAAAAGTTGACCCTTATTAGGAAGAAAGGAAGGGACGGTCTCATTTTTGAGTAATTAAGCATCAAATACTTGTGTGAAATGCTAGAAATCATCAAAGACTCTATGGTTAATGCAATTTAAAATATTCCTAGTCCCAAGAGTGTATAGATGAGGTTGTTGCAATGAATGTAGTGAATGATGCGGGCATACATGCTGTTTTCAAGATCTTTAAGTGTGAATCAGTCATTACAACGAAAAGTGGAGCCTTGTTTGGAAAAAATGAAGAGACAGTCTCAATTTTGTGTAATTAAGCATCAAATACTTGCAAGAAATGCGAGAAATCGTCAAAGACTCTATGTTTAACGCAAATCAACATATTCTTAGTCCTAAAAGAGTATAGATGAAATTGTTGCAATGAATTTAGTGAATGATGTGGTCATACAAGCTGTGTTCAAAATCTTTAAGTGTGAATGAGTCGTTACAACGAAAAGTGGAGCCTTCTTAGGAAAAAATAAAGAGACGGTCTCATTTTTGAGTTGTTAAGCATCAAATACTTGTGAGAAATACTAGAAATCATCAAAGACTCTATGTTTACTACAATTCAACATATTCCTAGTCCCAAAAGAGTATAGATGAGGTTGTTGCAATGAATTTAGTGAATGATGTGCTCAAACAAGCTGTTTTCAAGATCTCTAAGTGTGAATGAGTGATTACACCAAAAAGTGGAGCCTTGTTAGGAAGAAATGAAGAGACAGTCTCATTTTGAGTAATTAAGCATCAAATACTTGTGAGAAAAGCTAGAAATCATCAAAGACTCTTTGTTGAGTGCAATCCAACTTATTCCTAGTCCCAAGAGTGTATAGATGAGGTTGTTGCAATGAATCTAGTGAATGATGTGCTCAAACAAGCTGTTTTCAAGATCCTAAAGTTTGAATGAGTGATTAGAAGGAAAAGTTGACCCTTATTAGGAAGAAAGGAAGGGACGGTCTCATTTTTGAGTAATTAAGCATCAAATACTTGTGTGAAATGCTAGAAATCATCAAAGACTCTATGGTTAATGCAATTTAAAATATTCCTAGTCCCAAGAGTGTATAGATGAGGTTGTTGCAATGAATGTAGTGAATGATGCGGGCATACATGCTGTTTTCAAGATCTTTAAGTGTGAATCAGTCATTACAACGAAAAGTGGAGCCTTGTTTGGAAAAAATGAAGAGACAGTCTCAATTTTGTGTAATTAAGCATCAAATACTTGCAAGAAATGCGAGAAATCGTCAAAGACTCTATGTTTAACGCAAATCAACATATTCTTAGTCCTAAAAGAGTATAGATGAAATTGTTGCAATGAATTTAGTGAATGATGTGGTCATACAAGCTGTGTTCAAAATCTTTAAGTGTGAATGAGTCGTTACAACGAAAAGTGGAGCCTTCTTAGGAAAAAATAAAGAGACGGTCTCATTTTTGAGTTGTTAAGCATCAAATACTTGTGAGAAATACTAGAAATCATCAAAGACTCTATGTTTACTACAATTCAACATATTCCTAGTCCCAAAAGAGTATAGATGAGGTTGTTGCAATGAATTTAGTGAATGATGTGCTCAAACAAGCTGTTTTCAAGATCTCTAAGTGTGAATGAGTGATTACACCAAAAAGTGGAGCCTTGTTAGGAAGAAATGAAGAGACAGTCTCATTTTGAGTAATTAAGCATCAAATACTTGTGAGAAAAGCTAGAAATCATCAAAGACTCTTTGTTGAGTGCAATCCAACTTATTCCTAGTCCCAAGAGTGTATAGATGAGGTTGTTGCAATGAATCTAGTGAATGATGTGCTCAAACAAGCTGTTTTCAAGATCCTAAAGTTTGAATGAGTGATTAGAAGGAAAAGTTGACCCTTATTAGGAAGAAAGGAAGGGACGGTCTCATTTTTGAGTAATTAAGCATCAAATACTTGTGTGAAATGCTAGAAATCATCAAAGACTCTATGGTTAATGCAATTTAAAATATTCCTAGTCCCAAGAGTGTATAGATGAGGTTGTTGCAATGAATGTAGTGAATGATGCGGGCATACATGTTGTTTTCAAGATCTTTAAGTGTGAATCAGTCATTACAACGAAAAGTGGAGCCTTGTTTGGAAAAAATGAAGAGACAGTCTCAATTTTGTGTAATTAAGCATCAAATACTTGCAAGAAATGCGAGAAATCGTCAAAGACTCTATGTTTAACGCAAATCAACATATTCTTAGTCCTAAAAGAGTATAGATGAAATTGTTGCAATGAATTTAGTGAATGATGTGGTCATACAAGCTGTGTTCAAAATCTTTAAGTGTGAATGAGTCGTTACAACGAAAAGTGGAGCCTTCTTAGGAAAAAATAAAGAGACGGTCTCATTTTTGAGTTGTTAAGCATCAAATACTTGTGAGAAATACTAGAAATCATCAAAGACTCTATGTTTACTACAATTCAACATATTCCTAGTCCCAAAAGAGTATAGATGAGGTTGTTGCAATGAATTTAGTGAATGATGTGCTCAAACAAGTTGTTTTCAAGATCTCTAAGTGTGAATGAGTGATTACACCAAAAAGTGGAGCCTTGTTAGGAAGAAATGAAGAGACAGTCTCATTTTGAGTAATTAAGCATCAAATACTTGTGAGAAAAGCTAGAAATCGTCAAAGACGCTTTGTTTAGTGCAATTCAACAGATTCCAAGTCCCAAGGGTGTATAGGCCTTGTTGTTGCAATGAATATTGTGAATGATGTGGTCACACAAGCTGTTTTCAAGATCTTTAAGTGTGAGTCAGTCATTACAACGAAAAGTGGTGCCTTGTTATAAAGAAATGAAGAGACGGTCTCATTTTTGAGTAATTAAGGATCAAATAATTTTGAGAACTGTTAAAAATCATCCAACACTCTATGTTTACTGCAATTCAACATATTCCTAGTTTCAAGAGAGTATAGATGAGGTTGTTGCAATGAATTTAGTGAATGATGTGGTCATACAAGCTGTTTTCAAGATCTTTAAGTGGGAATCAGTCATTACAAAGAAAAGTAGAGTCTTGTTTGGAAGAAATGAAGATGCGGTCTCATTTTTTAGAAATGTTAAAAATCATCAAAGACTCTATGTTTACTGCAATTCAACATGTTCCTAGTCCCAAGACAGCATAGATGAGGTTGTTGCAACGAATTTAGTGAATGATGTGGTGATACAAGCTATTTTCAAGATCTTTATGTGTGAATCAGTCATTACAACGAAAAGTGGAGCTTTGGCAGGAAGAAGTGAAGAGATAGTTTCATTTTTGAGTAATTAAGCATCAAATGCTTGTGACAAATGCTAGAAATTCAAACACACTTCGTTTAGTGCAATTCAACAGATTCCAAGTCCCAAGGGTGTGTAGATTTGTTGTTGCAATGAATATTGTGAATGATGTGGTCACACAAGCTTTTTTCAAGATCATTAAGATTGAAAGAGTCATTACAATGAAAAGTGGTGCCTTGTTATGAAGAAATGAAGAGACTGTCTCATTTTTGAGTAATTAAGGATCAAATAATTCGGAGAAATGTTAAAAATCATCAAAGACTCTATGTTTACTGCAATTCAACATATTCCTAGTCCCAAGAGAGTATAGATGAGGTTGTTGCAATGAATTTAGTGAATGATGTGGTCATACAAGCTGTTTTCAAGATCTTTAAGTGGGAATCAGTCATTACAATGAAAAGTGGAGCCTTGTTAGGAAAAAATGAAGAGACGGTCTCATTTTTGAGTAATTAAGCATCAAATACTTGTGAGAAATGTTAAAAATCATCAAAGACTATGTTTACAGCAATTCAACACATTCCTAGTCCCAAGATAGTATAGATGAGGTTGTTGCAACGAATTTAGTGAATGATGTGGCCACACAAGCTATTTTCAAGATCTTTATGTGTGAATCAGTCATTGCAATGAAAAGTGGAGCCTTGTTAGGATGAAATGAAGAGACGGTCTCATTTTTTAGTAATTAAGCATCAAATACTTGTGGCAAATTCTATAAATCATCAATGACTCTTTGTTTAGTGCAATTCAAAAGATTCCAAGTCCTAAGGGTGTATAGATCTTGTTGTTGCAACGACTATTGTGAATGATGTAGTCATACAAGCTGTTTTCAAGATCATTAAGAGTGAATGAGTCATTACAACGAAAAGTGGTGCCTTGTTATCAAGAAATAAAGAGATGGTCAGATTTTCGAGTAATTAAGCATCAAACACTTTTGACAATAGTTAAAAATCATCAAAGACTCTATGTTTACTGCAGTAAACATTTAGTAATTAAGCAAGAAATACTTGTGAGAAATACTAGAAATCATCAAAGACTCTATGTTTAATGCAATTCAACATATTCCTAGTCCCAAGAGTGTATAGATGAGGTTGATGCAATGAATGTAGTGAATGATGTGGGCATACAAGCTGTTTTCAAGATCTTTATGTGTGAATCAGTCATTACAACGAAAAGTGGTGGCTTGTTAGGTAGAATGAATGAGACGGTCTTATTTTTGCGTAATTAAGCATCAAATACTTGTGAGAAATACAAGAAATCATGAAAGACTCTTTGTTTAGTGCAATTCAATGTATTCCTAGTCCCAAGAGAGTATAGATGAGGTTGTTGCAATGAATTTAGTGAATGATGTGCTTAAACAAGCTCTTTTCAATATGTTTAAGTGTGAATGAGTGATTAGAACGAAAAGTGGTCCCTTGTTGGGAAGAAATGAAGAGACGGTCTCATTTTTGTTTAATTAAGCATCAAATACTTGCGAGAAATGCTAGAAATCATCAAAGACTCTATGTTTAATGAAATTCAACATATTCCTAGTCCTAAGAGAGTATAGATGAGGTTATTGCAATAAATTTAGTGAATGATGTGGTCATACAAGTAGTTTTCAAGACCATTAGGTGTGAATCAATCATTACAACAAAAAGTGGAGCCTTCTTAGGAAGAAATGAAGAGACGGACCCATTTTTGAGTAATTAAGCATCAAATACTTGCGAGAAATACTAGAAATCATCAAAGACTCTTTGTTTAGTAAATTTCAAATTTTTCCTAGTGCCACGAGAGTATAGATGAGTTTGTTATAGTGAATTTAGTGAATGTTGTGCTCAAACAAGCGGTTTTCAAGATCCTTTGGTGTGAATGAGTGATTAGAACAAAAAGTGGACACTTGTTAGGAAGAAATGAAGAGACGGTCTCCTTTTTGAGCAATTAAACATCAAATACTTGTGAGAAATTCTAGAAATCCTCAAGGACTCTTCGTTTAACGCAATTCAACAAATTCCATGTCCTAAGGGTGTATAGCTCTTGTTGTTGCAATGAATATTGTGAATCAGTCATTACGACAAAAAGTGGAGGCTTGTTGGGAACAAATGAAGACACGGTCTCATTTTTGAGTAATTAAGCATCAAATACTTGTGAGAAATGCTAGAAATCATCGAAGACTCTATGTTTAAAGCAATTCAACATATTCCTAGTCCCAAGAGAGTATAGATGAGGTTGTTGCAATGAATTTAGTGAATGATGTGGTCATACAAGCTGTTTTCAAGGTCTTTTAGTGTGAATCAGTCATTACAACGAAAAGTGGAGCCTTGTTAGGAAGAAATGAAGAGACGGTCTCATTTTGGAGTAATTAAGCATCAAATGCTTGTGAGAAATGCTAGAAATCATCAAAGACTTTGTGTTTAGTGCAATTCAACAGATTCCAAGTCCCAAGGGTGTATAGATCTTGTTGTTGCTATGAATATTGTGAATGATGTGGTCACACAAGCTGTTTTGAAGATCTTTAAGCGTGAATGAGTCATTACAACTAAAAGTGGAGCCTTGCTAGAAAGAAAGGATGAGACGGTCGTATTTTTGCGTAAGTAAGCATTAAATACTTGTGAGAAATGATAGAAATCATCAAAGACTGTATGTTTAATGCAATTCAACATATTCATAGTCCTAGGAGAGTATAGATGTGGTTGTTGCAATGAATTTAGCGAATGATGTGGTCATACAAGCTGTTTTCAAGATCTTTAAATGTGAATCAGTCATTACAATGAAAAGTGGAGCCTTGTAGGGAAGAAATGAAGAGATGATCTCATTTTTGAGTAATTAAGCATCAAATACATTTAAGAAATGCTAGGAATCAACAAAGACTCTTTGTTTAGTGCAATTCAACTTAGTCCTAGTCCCAGGAGAGTATAGATGAGGTTGTTGCAACGAATTTAGTGAATGATGTGCTCAAACAAGCTGTTTTCTAGGTCTTTAAGTGTGCATGAGTGATTAGAACGAAAAGTGGAGCCTTGTTAGGAAGAATTGTAGAGACGGTCTAATTTTTGAGTAATTAAGCATCAAACACTTGTGAGAAATGCTAGAAATCATCAAAGAGTCTATGTTTAATGCAATTCAACATATTCCTAGTCCCAAGAGAGGATAGATGAGGTTGTTGCAATGAATTTAGTGAATGATGCGGTCATACAAGCTGTTTTCAAGGTCTTTTAGTGTGAATCAGTCATTACAACGAAAAGTGGAGTCTTGTTAGGAAGAAATGTAGAGACGGTCTTATTTTTGAGTAATTAAGCATCAAATACTTGTGAGAAATGCTAGAAATCATCAAAGACTCTATGTTTAATGCAATTCAACATATTCCTAGTCTGAAGAGAGTATAGATGAGGTTGTTGCAATGAATTTAGTGAATGATGTGGTCATACAAACTGTTTTCAAGGTCTTTTAGTGTGAATCAATCATTACAACGAAAAGTGGAGCCTTGTTAGGAAGAAATGAAGAGACGACCTCATTTTTGAGTAGTTAAACATCAAATACTTAGGAGAAATGCTAGAAATCATCAAAGACTCTTTGCTCAGTGCAATTCAACATATTCCTTGTCCCAAGAGAGTATAGATGAGGTTGTTGCAATGAATTTAGTGAATGATGTGTTCATACAGGGTGTTTTGAAGATCTTTTAGTGTGAATCAGTCATTACAACGAAAAGTGGAGCCTTGCTAGTAAGAAAGGAAGAGACGGTCTTATTTTTGCGTAATCAAGCGTCAAACACTTGTGAGAAATCATCAAAGAGTCTATGTTTAATGCAATTCAACATATTCCTAGTCCCAAGAGAGGATAGATGAGCTTGTTGCAATGAATTTAGTGAATGATGCGGTCATACAAGCTGTTTTCAAGGTCTTTTAGTGTGAATCAGTCATTACAACGAAAAGTGGAGTCTTGTTAGGAAGAAATGTAGAGACGGTCTTATTTTTGAGTAATTAAGCGTCGAATACTTGTGAGAAATGCTAGAAATCATCAAAGACTCTATGTTTAATGCACTTCATCATATTCCTAGTCTGAAGAGAGTATAGATGAGGTTGTTGCAATGAATTTAGTGAATGATGTGGTCATACAAGCTGTTTTCAAGGTCTTTTAGTGTGAATCAATCATTACAAGGAAAAGTGGTGGCTTGTTGTTGCAATGAATATTGTGAATAATGTGGTCACACAAGCTGCTTTCAAGATCTTTAGGTGTGAATGAGTGATTAGAATGAACAGTGGACCCTTGTTAGGAAGAAATGATGAGATGGTCTCATTTTTGAGTAATTAAGCATCAAATACTTGTGAGAAATGCTAGAAATCGTCAAAGACTCTTTCTTTTCTGCAATTCAACTTATTCCTAGTCCCAAGAGAGTATAGATGAGGTTGTTGCAATGAATTTAGTGAATGATGTGCTCAAACAAGCTGTTTTCAAGATCTTTAAGGGTGAATCAGTCATTAAAACAAAAAGTGGAGCCTTGTAAGGAAGAAATGAAGAGACAGTCTCATTTCTGAGTAATTAAGCATCAAATACTTGTGAGAAATGCTAGAAATCATCAAAGACTCTTTGTTTAATGCAATTCATCATATTCTTAGTCCAAATAGAGTATAGATCACGTTGTTGCAGTGAATTGAGTCAATGGTGTGGTCATACATGCTGTTTTCATGGTCTTTATGTGTAAATCAGTCATTGCAACAAAAAGGGGAGCCTTGTTCGGAAGACAGGATGAGACCATCATATTTTTGCGTAATTAAGCATCAAATACTTGTCAGAAATGCTAGAAATCATCAAAAACTCTTTGTTTAGTGCAATTCAACTTATTCCTAGTCCCAAGAGAGTATAGATGAGGTTGTGGCAATGAATGTAGTGAATGATGTGCTCAAACAAGCTGTTTTCAAGATCTTTAAGTGTGAATGAGTGATTTGAAAGAAAAGTGGAGCCTTGTTAGGAAGAAATGAAGTGACCGTCTCATTTTTGAGTAATTAAGCATCAAATACTTTTGAGAAACGCTAGAAATCATCAAAGACTCTTTCTTTAGTGCAATTCATCTTATTCCTAGTCCCAACAGAGTACAAATGAGGTTGTTGCAATGAATTTAGTGAATGATGTGCTCAAACAAGCTGTTTTCAAGATCTTTAAGTGTGAATGAGTGACTACAAGGAAAAGTGGACCCTTGTTAGGAAGAAATGAAGAGACAGTCTCATTTTTGAGTAATTAAGTATCTAATACTTGTGAGAAGTTCTAGAAATCATCAAGGACTCTTTCTTTAGTGCAATTCAACAGATTCTAAGTCCCAAGGGTGTATAGATCTTGTTGTTGCATTGAATATTGTGAATGATGTGGTCACACAAGCTGTTTTCAAGATCTTTAAGTGTGAATGAGTGATTAGAACGAACAATGGACCCTTGTTAGGAAGAAATGAAGAGACGGTTTCATTTTTGAGTAATTAAGCATCAAATACTTGTAAGAAATGCTAGAAATCATCAAAGACTTTTTGTTTAGTGCAATTCAACTTATTCCTAGTCCCAAGAGAGTATAGATGAGGTTGTTGCAATGAATTTAGTGAATGATGTGCTCAAACAAGCTGTTTTCAAGATCTTTAAGTGTGAATGAATGACTAGAAGGAAAAGTGGACCCTTCTTAGGAAGAAATGAAGAGACAGTCTCATTTTTGAGTAATAAAGTATCAAATACTGGCGAGAAATGCAAGAAATCGTCAAAAACTCTATGTTTAATGCAATTCAACATATTCCTAGTCCAAAGAGAGTATAGATGAGGTTGTTGCAATGAATTTAGTGAATGATGTGGTCATACAAGCTGTTTTCAAGATCTTTATGTGTGAATCAGTCATTACAACGAAAAGTGCAGCCTTGTTAGGAAGAAATTAAGAGATGGTCTCATTTTTGAGTAATTAAGCATCAAATGGTTGTTAGAAATGCTAGAAATCATCAAAGACTCTTTGTTTAGTGCAAATCAACAGATTCCAAGTCCCAAGGGTGTATAGCTCTTGTTGTTGCAATGAATATTGTGAATCATGTGGTCACACATGCTGTTTTCAAGATCACTAAGAGTGAATGAGTCATGACAACGAAAAGTGGTGCCTTGTTATGAAGAAATGAAGAGACGGTCTCATTTTTGACTAATTAAGCATAAATACTTGTGAGAAATGCTAGAAATCATCAAAGACTCAATGTTTATTGCAATTCAACATATTCCCAATCCCAAGAGAGTATCGATGAGGTTGTTGCAATGAATTTAGTGAATGATGTGGTCATACAAGCTATTTTTAAGATCTTTAAGTGTGAATGAGTCATTACAACGAAAAGTGGAGCCTTCTTAGGTAGAAATGAAGAGACGGTCTCATTTTTTAGTAAATAAGCATCAAATACTTGTGCAAAATGCTAGAAATCATCAAAGCCTCTATGTTTAAGGCAATTAAACATATTCCTAGTCCCAGGAGAGTATAGATGAGGTTGTTGCAATGAATTTAGTGAATGATGTGGTGATACAAGCTGTTTTCAAGATCATTAAGTAAGAATGAGTAATTTCAATGAAAAGTGGAGCCTTGTTATGAAGAAATGAAGAGACGGTCTCATTTTTGACTAATTAAATATAAATACTTGTGAGAAATGCTAGAAATCATCAAAGACTCTATGTTTACCGCAATTCAACAGATTCCCAGTCCCAAGAGAGTATAGATGAGGTTGTTGCAATGAATTTAGTGAATGATGTGGTCATACAAGCTGTTTTTAAGATCTTTAAGTGTGAATGAGTCATTACAACAAAAAGTAGAGCCTTGTTAGGAAGAAATGAAGAGACGGTCTCAATTTTTAGTAATGAAACATAAAATACTTGTGTGAAATAATAGAAATCATCGAAGACTCTATGTTTAATGCAATTCAACATAATGCTAGTCCAAAGAGAGTATAGATGACGTTGTTGCGGTGAATTTAATGAATGATGTGGTCATACAAGCTGTTTTCAATATCTTTAAGTGTGAATCAGTCATTACAACGAAAAGTGCAGCCTCAAATGCTTGTGAGAAATGCTAGAAATCATCAAAGACTCTTTGTTTAGTGCAATTTAACAGATTCCAAGTCCCAAGGGTGTATAGATCTTGTTGTTGCAATGAATCTTGTGAATGATGTGGTCACACATGCTGTTTTCAAGATCATTAAGAGTGAATGAGCCATTACAAGGAAAAGTGGTGCCTTGTTATGAAGAAATGAAGAGACAGTCTCATTTTTGAGTAATTAAGCATCAAATACTTGTAAGAAATGCTAGAAATTGTCAAAGACTCTATGTTTAATGCAATTCAACATATTCCTAGTCCTAAGAGAGTATAGATGGGGATGTTGCGATGAATTTAGTGAATGATGTGGACATACAAGCTGTTTTCAAGGTCTTTTAGTGTGTATCAGCCTTTACAATGAAAAGTGGAGCCTTGTTAGGAAGAAAGGAAGAGACGGTCTTATTTTTGCGTAATTAAGCATCATATACTTGTGAGAAATGCTAGAAATCATCAAAGACTCTATGTGTTTAACGCAATTCAACATATTCCTAATCTTAAGAGAGCATAAATGATGTTGTTGCAATGAATTTAGTGAAAGATGTTGCAATACAAGTTGTTCTCAAGGTCTTTTAGTGTGAATAAGTCATTACAACGAAAAGTGGAGCCTTGTTAGGAAGAAAGGAAGAAACGGTCTTATTTTTTAGTATTTAAGCATCAAATACTTGTGCGAAATGCTAGAAATCATCAAAGGCTCTATGTTTAATGCAATTAAACATATTCCTAGTCCCAAGAGAGTATAGATGAGGTTGTTGCAATGAATTTAGTGAATGATGTGGTGATACAAGCTGTTTCCAATATCTTTAAGTGTGATTCAGTTATTACAACGAAAAGTGCAGCCTTGTTAGGAAGAAATGAAGAGACGGTCTCATTTTTGAGTAATTAAGCCTCAAATGCGTGTGACAAAAGCTAGAAATCATCAAACACTCTTTTTTTAGTGCAATTCAACAGATTCCAAGTCCCAAGGGTGTATATATCTTGTTGTTGCAATGAATATTGTGAATGATGTGGTCACACATGCTGTTTTCAAGATCATTAAGAGTGAATGAGTCATTAAAAGGAAAAGTGGTGCCTTGTTATGAAGAAATGAAGAGACGGTCTCATTTTTGAGTAATTAAGCATCAAATACTTGTGAGAAATGCTAGAAATCATCAAAGACACTATATTTAATGCAATTCAACCTATTCCTAGTCCCAAGAGAGTATAGATGAGGTTGTTGCAATGAATTTAGTGAATGATGTGGTCATACAAGCTATTTTTAAGATCTTTAAGTGTGAATGAGTCATTACAATGAAAAGTGGAGCCTTGTTAGGAAGAAATGAAGAGACAGTCTCATTTTTTAGTAATTAAGCATCAAATACTTGTGCGAAATGCTAAAAATCATCAAAGGCTCTATGTTTAATGCAATTAAACATATTCCTAGTCCCAAGAGAGTATAGATGAGGTTGTTGCAATGAATTTAGTGAATGATGTGGTGATACAAGCTGTTTCCAATATCTTTAAGTGTGATTCAGTCATTACAACGAAAAGTGCAGCCTTGTTAGGAAGAAATGAAGAGACAATCTCATTTTTGAGTAATTAAGCCTCAAATGCTTGTGAGAAATGCTAGAAATCATCAAACACTCTTTGTTTAGTGCAATTTAACAGATTCCATGTCCCAAGGGTGTATAGATCTTGTTGTTGCAATGAATATTGTGAATGATGTGGTCACACATGCTGTTTTCAAGATCATTAAGAGTGAATGAGTCATTAAAAGGAAAAGTGGTGCCTTGTTATGAAGAAATGAAGAGACGGTCTCATTTTTGAGTAATTAAGCATCAAATACTTGTGAGAAATGCTAGAAATCATCAAAGACACTATATTTAATGCAATTCAACCTATTCCTAGTCCCAAGAGAGTATAGATGAGGTTGTTGCAATGAATTTAGTGAATGATGTGGTCATACAAGTTGCTTTTAAGATCTTTAAGTGTGAATCAGTCATTACAACAAAAAGTGGAGCCTTGTTTGAAGAAATGAAGAGGCAATGTCATTTTTGAGTAATTATGCATCAAATACTTGTGAGAAATGCCAGAAATCATCAAAGACTCTATGTTTAATGCAATTCAACATATTCCTAGTCCCAAGAGAGCATAGATGAGATTGTTGCAATGAATTTAGTGAATGATGTGGTCATACAAGCTGTTTTCAAGCTCTTTTAGTGTCAATCTATCATTATAACAAGAAGTGGAGCCTTGTTAGGAAGAAATAAAGAGAAGGTCTCATTTTTGAGTAATTAATCATCAAATACTTATGAGAAATGCTAGAAATCATTAAAGACTTTATTTTTAATGCAATTCAACATATTCCTAGTCCTAAGAGAGTCTAGATGGGGATGTTGCGATGAATTTCGTGAATGATGTGGTCATAGAAGCTGTTTTCAAGGTCTTTTAGTGTGTATCAGCCTTTACAACAAAAAGTGGAGCCTTGTTATGAAGAAAGGAAGAGACGGTCTTATTTTTGCGTAATTAAGCATCATATACTTGTGAGAAACGCTAGAAATCATCAAAGACTCTATGTTTAACGCAATTCAACCTATTCCTAATCCTAGGAGAGTATACATGACGTTGTTGCAATGAATTTAGTGAAAGATGTTGCAATACAAGCTGTTTTCATGGTCGTTTAGTGTGAATAAGTCATTACAACGAAAAGCGGAGCCTTCTTAGGAAGAAAGGAAGGGACGGTCTTATTTTTGCATAATTAAGCATTAAATACTTGTGAGAAATGCTAGAAATCATCCAAGACTCTATGTTTAATGCAATTCAACATATTCCTACTCCCAAGAGAGCATAGATGAGTTTGTTGCAATGAATTTAGTGAATGATATGGTCATACAAGCTGTTTTCAAGATCTTTAAGTGTGATTCAGTCATTACAACGAAAAGTGGAGCCTTGTTAGGAAGAAATGAAGAGAGGGTCTCATTTTTAGTAATTAAGCATCAAATACTTGTGAGAAATGCTAGAAATCATCAAAGACTCTATGTTTAATGCAATATAACTTATTCCAAGACTCTTTGTTTAGTCAATGATGTGCTCAAACAAGCTGTTTTCAAGATCTTTCATTGTG
Organism: Bruguiera gymnorhiza; assembly: GCA_020883675.1. Lineage (NCBI taxonomy): Eukaryota > Viridiplantae > Streptophyta > Magnoliopsida > Malpighiales > Rhizophoraceae > Bruguiera > Bruguiera gymnorhiza. The sequence goes on along the minus strand of JAIRCJ010000108.1, from coordinate 512,692 downwards.
AATGAGTGACTAAAATGAAAAGTAGAGCATTATTAGGAAGAAATAAAGAGATGGTCTCATTTTTGAGTAATTAAGTATCAAATACATGTGAGAAATTCTAGAAATCATCAATGACTCTGTGTTTCGTGCAATTCAACCGATTCCAAGTCCCAAGGGTGTATAAATCTTGTTGTTGCAATGAATAATGTGAATGATCTGGTCACACAAGCTGTTTTCAAGATCTTTAAGTAAGAATGAATCATTTCAACAAAAAGTGGAGCTTTGTTGGGAAGAAATAAAGAGACAGTCTCATTTTTGAGTAATTAAGCATCAAATGCTTGTGAGAAATGCTAGAAATCATCAAAGACTCTTTGCTTAGTGTAATTTAACAGATTCCAAGTCCCAAGGGTATATAGATCTTGTTGTTGCAATGAATATTGTGAATGATGTGGTCACACAAGCTGTTTTCATGATCTTTAAGAGTGAATGAGTCATTACAACGAAAAGTGGAGCCATGTTTGGAAGAAATGAAGAGAGGGTCTCTTTTTTTTGTAATTAAGCATCAAATAGTTGAAAGAAATGCTAGAAATCATCAAAGACTCTATGTTTAATGCAATTCAACATATTCCTACTCCTAAGAGAATATAGATGAGGTTGTTGCAATGAATTTAGTGAATGATGTGTTTAGAAAAGCTGTTTTGAAGGTCTTGTAGTGTGAATCAGTCATTATGACGAAAAGTGGAGTCTTGTTTGGAAGAAATGAAGAGACGGTCTCATTTTTGAGTAATTAAGCACCAAATACTTGTGTGAAATGCTAGAAATCATCGAAGACTCTATGTTTAATGCAATTCAACATATTCCTAGTCCCAAGAGATTATAGATGAGGATGTTGTAAAGAATTTAGTGAATGATGTGGTCATACAATCTGTTTTCACGATCTTTAGGGGTGAATCAGTCATGACAACGAAAAGTGGAGCCTTGTTAGGAAGAAATGAAGAGATGGTCTCATTTTCGTGTAATTAAGCATCAAATGCTTATGAGAAATGCTATAAATCATCAAAGACTCTTTGTTTAATGCAATTAAACTTATTCCTAGCCCAAAGAGAGTATAGATGAGGTTGTTGCATTGAATTTAGTGAATCATGTGCTCAAACAAGCTGTTTTCAAGATCTTTAAGTGTGAATCGATCATTACAACGAAAAGTGCAGCCTTGTTAGGAATAAATGAAGAGATGGTCTCATTTTTGAGTGATTAAGCATCAAATACTTGTGGGAAATTTGAGAAATCATTAAGGACTCTATGTTTAGTGTAATTCAACAGATTCCAAGTCCCAAGGGTGTATAGATCTTGTTGTTGCAATGAATATTGTGAACGACATGGTCACACAAGCTGTTTTCAAGATCTTTAAGCGTGAATGAGTCAGTACAACGTAAAGTGGAGCCTTGTTAGGAAGAAATGAATAGATGGTCTCCTTTTTGAGTAATTAAGCATCAAATACTTGTGAAAAATGCTAAAAATCATCAAAGACTCTACGTTTAATGCAATTCAACAAATTCCTAGTCGCAAGAGAGTATAGATGAGGTTGTTGCAATGAATTTAGTGAATGATGTGCTCAAACAAGCTGTTTTCAAGATCTTTAAGTTTGAATGAGTGATTAGAACGAAAAGTTGACCCTTGTTTGGAAGAAATGAAGGGACGGTCTCACTTTTGATTAATTATGCATCAGATACTTGTGAGAAATTCTATAAATCATCAAGGACTCTTTGTTTAATGCAATTCAACATATTCCTAGTCCAAAGAGAGTATAGATGAAGTTGTTGCAGTGAATTTAGTGAATGATGTGGTCATACAAGTTGTTTTCAAGATCCTTTAGCCAGAATCAGTCATTAGAACGAAAAGTGGAGCCTTGTTAGGAGGAAAGGAGGAGACGGTCTTATTTTTGTGTAATTAAGCATCAAATACTTGTGTGAAAAGTTAGAAATCATCAAAGACTCTTTGTTTAGTGCAATCCAACTTATTCCTAGTTCCAGGAGAGTATAGATGAGGTTGTTGCAATGAATTTAGTGAATGATGTGGTCATACAAGCTGTTTTCAAGACCTTGAAGTGTGAATGAGTCATTACAACGAAAAGTGGAGTCTTGTTAGGAAGAAATGAAGAGACAGTCTCATTTTTTAGTAATTAAGCATCAAATACTTGTGCGAAATTCTAGAAATCGTCAATGACTCTTTCTTTAGAGCAATTCAATAGATTTCAAGTCCCAAGGGTGTATAGATCTTGTTGTTGCAATGAATATTGTGAATGATGTGGTCACACAAGCTGTTTTGAAGATCTTTAACAGTGAATAAGTCATTACAACGAAAAGTGGTGCCTTGTTAGGAGGAAATGAAGAGACGGTCTCATTTTTGAGTAATTAAGCATCAAATACTTGTGTGAAATGCGAGAAATCATCAAAGACTCTATATTTAATGCAATTCAACCTATTCCTAGCCCGAGGAAAGTATAGATGAAGTTGTTGCAGTGAATTTAGTGAATCATGTGGTCATAGAAGCTATTTTCAAGATCTTTAAGTGTGAATCAGTCATTACAACGAAAAATGGAGCCTTGTTACGAAGAAAGGCAGAGACGGTCTTATTTTTGCGTAATTAAGCATCAAATAATTGTGAGAAATGCTAGAAATCATCAAAGACTCTTTGTTTAGTGCAATTCAACTTATTCCTAGTCCTAAGAGAGTATAGATGAGGATGTTGCAATTAATTTAGTGAATGATGTGGTCATACAAGCTGTTTTCAAGATCTTGTTGTGTGAATCAGTCATTACAATGAAAAGTGGAAACTTCTTAGGAGGAAAGGAAGAGACGGTCTTATTTTTGCGTAAGCATGAAATACTTGTGATAAATGCTAGAAATCAGCAAAGACTCTTTGTTTAGTGCAATTCAACTTATTCCTAGTCCCAAGAGAGTATAGTTGAGGTTGTTACGATGAATTTAGTGAATGATGTGGTCATACAAGCTGTTTTCAAGTTCTTGTAGTGTGAATCTGTCATTACAACAAAAAGTGGAGCCTTCTTAGGAGGAAAGGAAGAGATAGTCTTATTTTTGAGTAATTAAGCAACAAATACTTGTGAGAAATGCCAGAAATCATCAAAGACTCTATGTTTAATGCAATTCAACATATTCCTAGCCCTAAGAGTGTATAGATGAGGTTGTTGCAATGAATTTAGTGAATGATGTGGTCAGACAAGCTGTTTTCAAGATCTTTAAGTGTGAATCAGTCATTACAACGAAAAGTGGACCATTGTTTTGATGAAATGAAGAAACGGTCTCATTTTTCAGTAATTAAGCATTAAATGTTTGTGAGAAATGCTAGAAATCATCAAAGACTGTTTGTTTAGTGCAATTTAACATATTCCAAGTCCCAAGGGTGTATAGATCTTGCTGTTGCAATGAATATTGTGAATGATCTGGTCACACAAGCTGTTTTCAAGAACTTTAAGAGTGAATCAGTCATTACAATGAAAAGTGGAGCCTTGTTAGGAAGAAATTAAGAGACGGTCTATTTTTTGCGTAATTAAGCATCAAATACTTATGAGAAATGCAATTCAACATATTCCTAGTCCCAAGAGAGTATAGATTAGGTTGTTGCAATGAATTTTGTGAATGATGTGGTCTTAGAAGTTGTTTGCCAGATCTTAAAGTGTGAATCCGTCATTACAACAAAAAATAGAGCCTTGTTAGGAAAAAAGGAAGAGACGGGCTTATTTTTGCGTAATTAAGCATCAAATACTTGTGAGAAATGCTAGAAATTATCAAAGACTCTCTGTTTTGTGCCATTCAACTTATTCTTAGTCCCAAGAGAGTATATATTAGGTTGTTGCAATGAATTTAGTGAATAATGTGCTCAAACAAGCTGTTTTCAAGATCTTTAAGTGTCAATGAGTGATTTGAATGCAAAGTGAAGCCTTGTTAGGAAGAAATGAAGAGACGGTCTCATTTTTGAGTAATTAAGCATTAAATACTCACGAGAAATTCTGGAAGTCATCAATGACTCCGTGTTTAGTGCAATTCGACAAATTCCAAGTCCTAAGGTTGTATAAATCTTGTTGTTGCAATGAATAATGTGAATGATGTGGTCACACTAGTTGTTTTCAAGATCTTTAAATAAGAATGAGTCATTTCAACGAAAAGTGGAGCCTTGTTAGGAAGAAATGAAGAGACAGTCTCATTTTTTAGTAATTAAGCATCAAATACTTGTGAGAAATGCTAGAAACCATCAAAGACTCTTTGTTTAGCACAATTCAACAGATTTCAAGTCCCAAGGGTGTATAGATCTCGTTGTTGCAATGAATTTTGTGAATGATTTCGTCACACAAGCTGTTTTCAAGATCTTTAAGGGTGAATGAGTCATTACAAAGAAAAGTGGTGCCTTGTTAGGAAAAAATGAAGAGGTGGTCTCATTTTTGAGTAATTAAGCATCAAATACTTGGGTGAAATGCTAGAAATAATCAAAGACTATATTTAATGCAATTCAACATATTCCCAATCCCAAGCGAGTATAAATGAGGTTGTTGCAAAAAATTTAGTGGATGATGTGGTCATACAAGTTGTTTTCAAGATCCTTAAGTGTAAATCAGCCATTACAATGAAAAGTGGAGCCTTGTTAGGAAGAAATGAAGAGACAGTCTCTTTTTTGCATAATTAAGCATCAAATGCTTGTGAGAGATGCTAGAAATCATGAAAGACTTTTTGTTTAGTGCAATTCAATAGATTCCAAGTCCCAAGGGTGCATAGATTTTGTTGTTGCAATGAATATTTTGAATGATGTGGTCACACAAGCTATTTTCAAGATCTCCTAGTGTGAATGAGACATTGCAGTGAAAAGTGGAGCCTTGTTCGGAAGAAATGAAGAGATAGTCTCATTTTTGAGTATTTAAGCATTAAATGCCTGTGTGAAATGCTAGAAATCATCAAAGACTCTATATTTAATGCAATTCAACATATTCCTAGTCCCAAGAGAGTATGGATGAGGTTGTTGCAACGTATTTAGTGTAAGATGTGGTCACACAAGCTGTTTTCAAGATCTTTAAATGTGAATGAGTCATTACAATGAAAAGTGGAGCCTTGTTCAGAAAAAATGAAGAGACAGTCTTATTTTTGCGTAATTAAGCATCAAATACTTGGGTGAAATGCTTGAAATAATCAAAGACTCTATGTTTAATGCAATTCAACATATTCCCAATCCCAAGAGAGTATAAATGAGGTTGTTGCAAAGAATTTAGTGAATGAGGTGGTCATACAAGCTGTTTTCAAGATCTTTAAGTGTGAATCAGTCATTACAATGAAAAGTGGAGCCTTGTTAGGAACAAATGAAGAGACGGTCTCTTTTTTGCGTAATTAAGCATCAAATGCTTGTGAGAAATTCTAGAAATTATCAAAGACTTTTTGTTTAGTGCAATTCAACATATTCCAAGTCCCAAGGGTGTATAGATTTTGCTGTTGCAAAGAATATTTTGAATGATGTGGCCACACAAGCTATTTTCAAGATCTCTAAGTGTGAATGAGTCATTGCAGTGAAAAGTGGAGCCTTGTTCGGAAGAAATGAAGAGACAGTCTCATTTTTTAGTATTTAAGCATCAAATGCCTCTGTGAAATGCTAGAATTCATCAAAAACGCTATATTTAATGCAATTCAACATATTCCTAGTCCCAAGAGAGTATGGATGAGGTTGTTGCAATGTATTTAGGGTAAGATGTGGTCACACAAGCTGTTTTGAAGATCTTTAAGTGTGAATGAGTCATTACAACAAAAGGTGGAGCCTTGTTAGGAAAAAATGAAGAGACAGTCTTATTTTTGCTTAATTAAGCATCAAATACTTGTGAGAAATGCTAGAAACCATGAAAGAATCTTCGTTTAATGCAATTCAACTTATTCCTTGTCCCAATAGAGTATACATGAGGTTGTTGCAATGAATTTAGTGAATGATGTGCTCAAACAAGCTGTTTTCAAGATCTTTAAGTGTGAATGAGTGATTAGAACGAAAAGTGGACCCTTGTTAGGAACAAATGAAGAGACGGTCTCATTTTTGAGTAATTAAGCAGCAAATACTTGTGAGAAATGCTAGAAATCATCAAAGACTCTATGTTTAATGCAATTCAACATATTCCTAGTCCCAAGAGAGTATAGATGAGGTTGTTGCAATGAATTTAGTGAAAGATGTGGTCACACATGCTGTTTTCAAGATCATTAAGAGTGAATGAGTCATTACAAGGAAAAGTGGTGCCTTGTTAGGAAAAAATGAAGAGGCGGTCTCATTTTTGAGTAATTAAGCATCAAATACTTGGGTGAAATGCTAGAAATAATCAAAGACTCTATATTTAATGCAATTCAACATATTCCCAATCCCAAGCAAGTATAAATGTGGTTGTTGCAAAAAATTTAGTGGATGATGTGGTCATACAAGTTGTTTTCAAGATCTTTAAGTGTAAATCAGTCATTATAATGAAAAGTGGAGCCTTGTTAGGAAGAAATGAAGAGACGGTCTCTTTTTTGCGTAATTAAGCCTCAAATGCTTGTGAGAGATGCTAGAAATCATGAAAGACTTTTTGTTTAGTGCAATTCAATAGATTCCAAGTCCCAAGGGTGTATAGATTTTGTTGTTGCAATGAATATTTTGAATGATGTGGTCACACAAGCTATTTTCAAGATCTCTAAGTGTGAATGAGATATTGCAGTGAAAAGTGGAGCCTTGTTCGGAAGAAATGAAGAGACAGTCTCATTTTTGAGTATTTAAGCATCAAATGCCTGTGTGAAATGCTAGAAATCATCAAAGACTCTATATTTAATGCAATTCAACATATTCCTAGTCCCAACAGAGTATGGATGAGGTTGTTACAATTTATTTAGTGTAAGATGTGGTCACACAAGCTGTTTTCAAGATCTTTAAATGTGAATGAGTCATTACAATGAAAAGTGGAGCCTTGTTAGGAAAAAATGAAGAGACAGTCTTATTTTTGCGTAATTAAGCATCAAATACTTGGGTGAAATGCTGGAAATAATCAAAGACTCTATGTTTAATGCAATTCAACATATTCCCAATCCTAAGAGAGTATAAATGAGGTTGTTGCAAAGAATTTAGTGAATGATGTGGTCATAGAAGCTGTTTTCAAGATCTTTAAGTGTGAATCCGTCATTACAATGAAAAGTGGAGCCTTGTTAGGAAGAAATGAAGAGACGGTCTCCTTTTTGTGTAATTAAGTATCAAATGCTTGTGAGAAATGCTAAAAATCATCAAAGACTTTTTTATTTAGTGCAATTCAACAGATTCCAAGTCCCAAGGGTGTATAGATTTTGTTGTTACAATGAATATTTTGAATGATGTGGTCACACAAGCTATTTTCAAGATCTCTAAGTGTGAATGAGTCATTGTAGTGAAAAGTGGAGCCTTGTTCGGAAGAAATGAAGAGACAGTCTCATTTTTTAGTATTTAAGCATAAAATGCCTGTGTGAATTGCTAGAAATCATCAAAAACTCTATATTTAATGCAATTCAACATATTCCTAGCCCAAGAGAATATGGATGAGGTTGTTGCAAAGTATTTAGTGTAAGATGTGGTCACACAAGCTGTTTTGAAGATCTTTAAGCGTCAATGAGTCATTACAACAAAAAGTGGAGCCTTCTTAGGAGAAACTGAAGAGACAGTCTTATTTTTGCGTAATTAAGCATCAAATACTTGGGTGAAATGCTGGAAATAATCAAAGACTCTATGTTTAATGCAATTCAACATATTCCCAATCCCAAGAGAGTATAAATGAGGTTGTTGCAAAGAATTTAGTGAATGATGTGGTCATACAAGCTGTTTTCAAGATCTTTAAGTGTGAATCAGTCATTGCAATGAAAAGTGGAGCCTTGTTAGGAAGAAATGTAGAGACGGTCTCTTTTTTGCGTAATTAAGCATCAAATGCTTGTGAGAAATGCTAGAAATCATCAAAGACTCTATGTTTAATGCAATTCAACATATTCCTAGTCCCAAGAGAGTATAGATGAGGTTGTTGCAATGAACTTAGTGAAAGATGTGGTCACAAATGTTGTTTTCAAGATCATTAAGAGTGAATGAGTCATTACAAGGAAAAGTGGTGCCTTCTTAGGAAAATATGAAAAGGCGGTCTCATTTTTGAGTAATTAAGCATCAAATACTTGGGTGAAATGCTAGAAATAATCAAAGACTCTATATTTAATGCAATTCAACATATTCCCAATCCCAAGCGAGTATAAATGAAGTTGTTGCAAAAAATTTAGTGGATGATGTGGTCATACAAGTTGTTTTCAAGATCTTTAAGTGTAAATCAGTCATTATAATGAAAAGTGAAGCCTTGTTAGGAAGAAATGAAGAGACGGTCTCTTTTTTGAGTAATTAAGCATCAAATGCTTGTGAGAGATGCTAGAAATCATGAAAGACTTTTTGTTTAGTGCAATTCAACAGATTCCCAGTCCCAAGGGTGTATAGATTTTGTTGTTGCAATGAATATTTTGAATGATGTGGTCACACAAGCTATTTTCAAGATCTCTAAGTGTGAATGAGACATTGCAGTGGAAAGTGGAGCCTTGTTCGGAAGAAATGAAGACACAGTCTCATTTTTGAGTATTTAAGCATCAAATGTCTGTGTGAAATGCTAGAAATCATCAAAGACTCTATATTTAATGCAATTCAACATATTCCTTGTCCCAAGAGAGTATGGAAGAGGTTGTTGCAATGTATTTAGTGTGAGATGTGGTCACACAAGCTGTTTTCAAGATCTTTAAATGTGAATGAGTCATTACAATGAAAAGTGGAGCCTTGTTAGGAAAAAATGAAGAGACAGTCTTATTTTTGCGTAATTAAGCATCAAATACTTGGGTGAAATGCTGAAACTAATCAAAGACTCTATGTTTAATGCAATTCAACATATTCCCAATCCCAAGAGAGTATAAATGAGGTTGTTGCGAAGAATTTAGTGAATGATGTGGTCATACAAGCTGTTTTCAAGATCTTTCAGTGTGAATCAGTCATTACAATGAAAAATGGAGCCTTCTTAGGAAGAAATGATGAGACGGTCTCTTTTTTGCGTAATTAAGCATCAAATGCTTGTGAGAAATGCTAGAAATCATCAAAGACTTTTTTATTTAGTGCAATTCAACAAATTCCAAGTCCCAAGGGTGTATAGATTTTGTTGTTACAATGAATATTTTGAATGATGTGGTCACACAAGCTATTTTCAAGATCTCTAAGTGTGAATGAGTCATTGCAGTGAAAAGTGGAGCGTTGTTCGGAAGAAATGAAGAGACAGTCTCATTTTTGAGTATTTAAGCATCAAATGTCTGCGTGAAATGCTAGAAATCATCAAAGACTCTATATTTAATGCAATTCAACATATTCCTAGTCCCAAGTGAGTATGGATGAGGTTGTTGCAATGTATTTAGTGTAAGATGTGGTCACACAAGCTGTTTTCAAGATCTTTAAATGTGAATGAGTCATTACAATGAAAAGTGGAGCCTTGTTTGGAAAAAATGAAGAGACAGTCTTATTTTTTTGTAATTAAGCAGCAAATACTTGGGTGAAATGCTGAAAATAATCAAAGACTCTATGTTTAACACAATTCAACATATTCCCAATCCCAAGAGAGTATAAATGAGGTTGTTGCGAAGAATTTAGTGAATGATGTGGTCATACAAGCTGTTTTCAAGATCTTTCAGTGTGAATCAGTCATTACAATGAAAAGTGGAGCCTTGTTAGGAAGAAATGAAGAGACGGTCTCTTTTTTGCGTAATTAAGCATCAAATGCTTGTGAGAAATGTTAGAAATCATCAAAGACTTTTTTATTTAGTGCAATTCAACAGATTCCAAGTCCCAAGGGTGTATAGATTTTGTTGTTACAATGAATATTTTGAATGATGTGGTCACACAAGCTATTTTCAAGATCTCTAAGTGTGAATGAGTCATTGCAGTGAAAAGTGGAGCCTAGTTCGGAAGAAATGAAGAGACAGTCTCATTTTTTAGTATTTAAGCATCAAATGCCTGTGTGAATTGCTAGATATCATCAAAAACTCTATATTTAATGCAATTCAACATATTCCTAGTCCCAAGAGAGTATGGATGAGGTTGTTGCAAAGTATTTAGTGTAAGATGTGGTCACACAAGCTGTTTTGAAGATCTTTAAGTGTGAATGAGTCATTACAACAAAAAGTGGAGCCTTGTTAGGAGAAACTGAAGAGACAGTCTTATTTTTGCATAATTAAGCATCAAATACTTGGGTGAAATGCTGGAAATAATCAAAGACTCTATGTTTAATGCAATTCAACATATTCCCAATCCCAAGAGAGTATAAATGAGGTTGTTGCAAAGAATTGAGTGAATGATGTGGTCATACAAGCTGTATTCAAGATTTTTAAGTGTAAATAAGTCATTACAATGAAAAGTGGATCCTTGTTAGGAAGAAATGAAGAGACGGTCTCTTTTTTGCGTAATTAAGCATCAAATGCTTGCGAGAGTTGCTAGAAATCATCAAAGACTTTTTGTTTAGTGCAATTCAACATATTCCAAGTCCTAAGGGTGTATAAATTTTGTTGTTGCAATGAATATTTTGAATGATGTGGTCACACAAGCTGTTTTCAAGATCTCTAAGTGTGAAGGAGTCATTGCTGTGAAAAGTGGAGCCTTGTTTCGAAGAAATGAAGAGACAGTCTCATTTTTGAGTATTTAAGCATCAAATGCCTGTGTGAAATGCTAGAAATAATCAAAGACTCTATATTTAATGCAATTCAACATATTCCTAGTCCCAAGAGAGTATGGATGAGGTTGTTGCAATGTATTTAGTGTAAGATGTGGTCACACAAGCTGTTTTGAAGATCTTTAAGTGTGAATGAGTCATTACAACAAAAAGTGGAGCCTTGTTAGGAAAAATTGAAGAGACAGTCTTATTTTTGCGTAATTAAGCATCAAATACTTGGGTGAAATGCTAGAAATAATCAAAGACTCTATGTTTAATGCAATTCAACATATTCCCAATCTCAAGAGAGTATAAATGAGGTTGTTGCAAAGAATTTAGTGAATCATGTGGTCATACAAGCTGTTTTCAAGATCTTTAAGTGTAAATCAGTCATTACAATGAAAAGTGGAGCCTTGTTAGGAAGAAATGAAGAGACGGTCTCTTTTTTGCGTAATTAAGCATCAAATGCTTGCGAGAGAGGCTAGAAATCATCAAAGACTTTTTGTTTAGTGCAATTCAACATATTCCAAGTCCTAAGGGTGTATAAATTTTGTTGTTGCAATGAATATTTTGAATGATGTGGTCACACAAGCTGTTTTCAAGATCTCTAAGTGTGAAGGAGTCATTGCTGTGAAAAGTGGAGCCTTGTTCAGAAGAAATGAAGAGACAGTCTCATTTTTGAGTATTTAAGCATCAAATGCTTGTGTGAAATGCTAGAAATAATCAAAGACTCTATATTTAATGCAATTCAGCATATTCCTAGTCCCAAGAGAGTATGGATGAGGTTGTTGCAATGTATTTAGTGTAAGATGTGGTCACAGAAGCTGTTTTGAAGATCTTCAAGTGTGAATGAGTCATTACAACAAAAAGTGGAGCCTTGTTAGGAAAAAATGAAGAGACAGTCTTATTTTTGCTTAATTAAGCATGAAATACTTGTGAGAAATGCTAGAAACCATCAAAGAATCTTTGTTTAATGCAATTCAACTTATTCCTTGTCCCAAGCGAGTATACATGAGGTTGTTGCAATGAATTTAGTGAATGATGTGCTCAAACAAGCTGTTTTCAAGATCTTTAAGTGTGAATGAGTGATTAGAACGAAAAGTGGACCCTTGTTAGGAACAAATGAAGAGACAGTCTCATTTTTGAGTAATTAAGCATCAAATACTTGTGTCAAATACTAGAAATCATCAAATACTCTATGTTGAACTAGTCCCAAGAGACTATAGATGAGGCGGTTGCAATGAATTTAGTGAATGATGTGGTGATAAAAGCTGTTTTCAGGATCGTTAAATGTGAATAAGTCATTACAACAAAAAGTGGAGCCTTCTTAGGAAATAATGAAAAGACGGTCTCATTTTTGAGTTATTAAGTATCAAATTCTTATGAGAAATGCTAGAAATCATCAAAGACTCTTTGTTTAGTGCAATTCAACAAATTCCATGTCCCAAGGGTGTATACATCTTGTTGTTGCAATAAATATTGTGAATGATGGGGTCACACAAGTAGTTTTCATGATCTTTAAGTCTGAATGTGTCATTGCGGCGAAAAGTGGAGCCTTGCGTAATTCAGCATCAAATACTGGTGAGAAATGCTAGAAATCATCAAAGACTCTTTGTTTAGTGCAATTCTGCTTATTCCTAGCCCCAAAAGGGTATAGATGAGGTTTTTGCAATGAATTTAGTGACTGATGTGGTCATACAAGCTGTTTTCAAGATCTCTAAGTGCGAATTAGTCATTACAAAGAAAAGTGGAGCCTTGTTAGGAAGAAATGGAGAGACGGTCTCATTTTTTAGTAATTAAGCATTAAATACTGGTGAGAAAAGCTAGACATCATCAAAGACTCTACGTTTAAGGCAGTGCAACATATTCCTAGTCCCAAGAGAGTATAGATGAGGTTGTTGCAGTGAATTTAGTGAATGATGTGGTCATACAAGATGTTTTCAAGATCTTTTAGTGTGAATCAGTCATTACATCGAAAAGTGGAGGCATGTTAGGAAGAAATAAAGGGACAGTCTCATTTTTGAGTAATTAAGCATCAAATACTTATGAGAAATGCTAGAAATCATCAAAGACTCTATGTTCCAAGCAATTCAACATATTACTAGTCCCAAGAGAGTAGAGATGAGGTTGTTGCAATGAATTTAGTGAATGATGTGGCCATACAAGCTGTTTTCAAGATCTTTAAGTGTGAATCACTCATTACAATGAAAAGTGGAGCCTTGTTAGGAAGAAATAAAGAGACGGTCTCATTTTTTAGTAATGAAGCATCAAATACTTGGGAGAAAAGCTCGACATTGTCAAAGACTCTATGTTTAATGCAGTTCAACATATTCATTGTCCCAAGAGAGTATAGATGAGGTTGTTGCAGTGAATTTAGTGAATGATGTGGTCATACAAGATGTTTTCAAGATATTTCGGTGTGAATCAGTCATCACAACGAAAAGTGGAGGCTTGTTAGGAAGAAATAAAGAGATGGTCTCATTTTTCAGTAATTCAACATCAAATACTAGTGAGAAATGCTAGAAATCATCAAAGACTCTATGTTTCATGCAATTCAAAATATTCCTAGTCCCAAGAGAGTATCTATGAGGTTGTTGCAATGAATTTAGTGAATGATAAGGTCATACAAGATATTTTCAAGATCTTTAAGTGTGAATGAGTGATTAGAACAGAAAGTGGAGCCTTGTTAGCAACAAATGAAGAGAGTGTCTCATTTTTCAATAAGTAAGCATCTAATACTTGTGAGAAACGCTAGAAATCATCAAAGACTCTATGTTTAATGCAATTCAACGTGTTCCTAGTCCTTAGAGAGTATAGATGAGGTTGTTGCAATAAATTTAGAGAATGATGTGCTCAAACAAGCTGTTTTCGAGATTTTTCAGTGTGAATGAATGATTTGAACCAATAGTGGAGCCTTGTTAGCACCAAATGAAGAGACTGTCTCATTTTTCAGTAATAAAGCATCAAATACTTGTGAGAAATGTTAGAAATCATCAAAGACTGTATGTTTAATGCAATTCAACATATTCCTTGTCCTTAGAGAGTATAGATGAGGTTGTTGCCATGAATTTAGTGAATGATGTGCTCAAACAAGCTGTTTTGAAGATCTTTCAGTGTGAATGAGTGATTAGAACAGAAGGAAGAGCCTTGTTAGCAACAAATGAAGAGAGTGTCTCATTTTTCAGTAATTAAGCATCAAATACTTGTGAGAAATGCTAGAAATCATCAAGGACTCTATGTTTAATGCAATTCAATATGTTCCTTGTCCTTACAGAGGTGAGGTTGTTGCAATGAATTTAGTGAATGATGTGCTCAGACAAGCTGTTTTCAAGATCTTTAAGTGTGAATGAGTGATTTGAACCAAAAGTGGAGCCTTGTTAGCAACAAATGAAGAGACTGTCTCATTTTTCAGTAATTAAGCTTCAAATACTTGTGAAAAATGCTAGAAATCATCAAAAACTCTATGTTTAATGCAATTCAACGTGTTCCTAGTCCTTAGAGAGTATAGATGAGGTTGTTGCAATAAATTTAGTGAATGATGTGCTCAAACAAGCTGTTTTCGAGCTTTTTCGGTGCGAATGAATGATTTGAACCAAAAGTGGAGCCTTGTTAGCATCAAATGAAGAGACTGTCTCATTTTTCAGTAATTAAGCTTCAAATACTTGTGAAAAATCCTACAAATCATCAAAGACTCTATGTTAAATGCAATTCAACGTGTTCCTAGTCCTTAGAGAGTATAGATGAGGTTGTTGCAATGAATTTAGTGAATGATGTGCTCAAACAAGCTGTTTTCAGGATCTTTAAGTGTGAATGAGTGATTAGAACAAAAAGAGGAGCCTTGTTAGCAACAAATGAAGAGACTGTCTCATTTTTCAGTAATTAAGCTTCAAATACTTGTGAAAAATCCTACAAATCATCAAAGACTCTATGTTAAATGCAATTCAACGTGTTCCTAGTCCTTAGAGAGTATAGATGAGGTTGTTGCAATGAATTTAGTCAATGATGTGCTCAAACAAGTTGTTTTCAGGATCTTTAAGTGTGAATGAGTGATTAGAACAGAAAGTGGAGCCTTGTTAGCAACAAATGAAGAAAGTGTCTCATTTTTCAGTAATTAAGCATCAAATACTTGTGAGAAACGCTAGAAATCATCAAAGACTCTATGTTTAATGCAATTCAACGTGTTCCTAGTCCTTAGAGAGTATAGATGAGGTTGTTGCAATGAATTTAGTGAATGATGTGCTCAAACAAGCTCTTTTCAAGATTTTTCAGTGGGAATGAGTGATTTGAACCAAAAGTGGAGGATTGTTAGCAAGAAATGAAGAGACTGTCTGATTTTTCAGTGATAAAGTATCAAATACTTGTGAGAAATACTAGAAATCATCAAAGAAACTATGTTTAATGCAATTCAACCTATTCCTTGTCCTTAGAGAGTATAGATGAGGTTGTTGCAATGAATTTAGTGAATGATGTGCTCAATCAAGCTGTTTTCAAGATCTTTAAGTGTGAATGAGTGATTAGAACAAAAAGTGGAGCCTTGTTAGCAACAAATGAAGAGAGTGTCTCATTTTTCAGTAATAAAGCATCAAATACTTGTGAGAAATGTTAGAAATCATCAGAAACTGTATGTTTAATGCAATTCAACATATTCCTTGTCCTTAGAGTGTATAGATGAGGTTGCTGCAATGAATTTAGTGAATGATGTGCTCAAACAAGCTGTTTTCAGGATCTGTAAGTGTGAATGAGTGAATACAACAGAACGTGGAGCCTTGTTAGCAACAAATGAAGAGAGTGTCTCATTTTTCAGTAATTAAGCATCAAATGCTTGTGAAAAACGCAAGAAATCATCAAAGACTCTATCTTTAACGCAATTCAACATATTCCTTGTCCATAGAGAGTATAGATGATGTTGTTGCAATGAATTTAGTGAATGATGTGCTCAAACAAAACTGTTTTCAAGATCTTTCAGTGTGAATGAGTGATTAGAACAGAAAGAGGAGCCCTGTTAGCAACAAATGAAGAGAGTGTCTCATTTTTCAGTAATAAAGCATCAAATACTTGTGAGAAATGCTAGAAATCATCAAAGACTCTATGTTTAATGCAATTCAACATGTTCCTTGTCCTTAGAGAGTATAGATGAGGTTGTTGCAAGGAATTTAGTGAATGATGTGCTCAAACAAGCTGTTTTTGAGATCTTTAAGTGTGAATGAGTGATTTGAACCAAAAGTGGAGCCTTGTTAGCAACAAATGAAGAGACTACCTCATTTTCCAATATTTAAGCTTCACATAGATGTGAAAAATGCTAGAAATCATCAAAGACTCTATGTTAAATGCAATTCAAGGTGTTCGTAGTCCTTAGAGAGTATAGATGAAGTTGTTGCCACGAATTTAGTAAATGATGTGCTCGAACAAGCTGTTTTCAAGATATCTCAGTGTGAATGTGTGATTTGAACCAAAAGTGGAGCCTTATTAGCAACAAATGAAGAGACTGTCTAATTTCTCAGTAATAAAGCATCAAATACTTGAGAGAAATGCTCGAAATTATCAAAGACTCTATGCTTAATGCAATTCAAGATATTCCTTGTCCTTAGAGAGTACAGATGAGGTTGTTGCAATGAATTTAGTGAAGGATGCACTCAAACAAGCTGTTTTCAAGATCTTTAAGTGCGAATCAGTGATTAGAACAAAAAGAGGAGCCTTGTTAGCAACAAATGAAGAGACTGTCTCATTTTTCAGTAATTAAGCTTCAAATACTTGAGAAAAATGCTAGAAATCATCAAAAACTCTATGTTTAATGCAATTCAATGTGTTCCTAGTCCGTAGAGAGTATAGATGAGGTTGTTGCAATAAATTTAGTGAATGATGAGCTCAAACAAGCTGTTTTCGAGCTTTTTCGGTGTGAATGAATGATTTGAACCAAAAGTGGAGCCTTATTAGCATCAAACGAAGAGACTGTCTCATTTTTCAGTAATAAAGCATCAAATACTTGTGGGAAATGTTAGAAATCATCAAAGACTCTATGTTTAATGCAATTCCACATATTCCTTGTCCTTAGAGAGTATATATGAGGTTGTTGACATGAATTTAGTGAATGATAAGCTCAAACAAGCTGTTTTGAAGATCTTTCATTGTGAATGAGTAATTAGAACAGAAGGAGGAGCCTTGTTAGCAACAAATGAAGAGACTCTGTCATTTTTCGGTAATTAAGCTTCAAATTCTTGTGAGAAATGCTAGAAATCATCAAAGACTCTATGTTTAATGCAATTCAACATATTCCTTGTCCTTAGAGTGTATAGATGAGGTTGTTGCAAGGAATTTAGTAAATGATGTGCTCAAACAAGCTGTTTTCAGGATCTTTAAGTGTGAATGAGTGATTAGAACAAAAAGAGGAGCCTTGTTAGCAACAAATGAAGAGACTGTCTCATTTTTCAGTAATTAAGCTTCAAATACTTGTGAAAAATGCTAGAAATCATCAAAGACTCTATCTTTAATGCAATTCAACATATTCCTTGTCGATAGAGAGTATAGATGAGGTTGTTGAAATGAATTTCGCGAATGATGTGCTCAAACAAGCTGTTTCAAGATCTTTAAGTGTGAATGAGTGATTAGAACAGAAAGTGGAGCCTTGTTAGCAACAAATGAAGAGAGTGTCTCATTTTTCAGTAATAAAGCATCAAATACTTCTGAGAAATGCTAGAAATCATCAAAGACTCTATGTTTAATGCAATTCAACGTGTTCCTTGTCCTTAGAGAGTATAGATGAGGTTGTTGCAAACAATTTAGTGAATGATGTGCTCAAACAAGCGGTTTTCAAGATCTTTAAGTGTGAATGAGTGATTAGAACAGAAAGTGGAGCCTTGTTAGCAACAAATGAAGAGACTGTCTCATTTTTCAGTAATTAAGTTTCAAATACTTGTGGAAAATGCTAGAAATTATCAAAGACTCTATGTTTAATGCAATTCAACGTGTTCCTTGTCCTTACAGAGTATAGGTGAGGTTGTTGCAATGAATTTAGTGAATGATGTGCTCAGACAAGCTGTTTTCAAGATCTTTAAGTGTGAATGAGTGATTTGAACCAAAAGTGGAGCCTTGTTAGCAACAAAGGAAGAGACTGTCTCATTTTTCAGTAATTAAGCTTCAAATACTTGTGAAAAATGCTAGAAATCATCAAAGACTCTATGTTAAATGCAATTCAACGTGTTCCTAGTCCTTAGAGAGTATAGATGAGGTTGTCGCAATGAATTTAGTGAATAATGTGCTCAAACAACCTCTTTTCAAGATTTTTCAGTGGGAATGAGTGATTTGAACCAAAAGTGGAGGATTGTTAGCAAGAAATGAAGAGACTGTCTGATTTTTCAGTGATAAAGTATCAAATACTTGTGAGAAATACTAGAAATCATCAAAGAAACTATGTTTAATGCAATTCAACCTATTCCTTGTCCTTAGAGAGTATAGATGAGGTTGTTGCAATGAATTTAGTGAATGATGTGCTCAATCAAGCTGTTTTCAAGATCTTTCAGTGTGAATGAGTGATTAGAACAAAAAGTGGAGCCTTGTTAGCAACAAATGAAGAGACTGTCTCATTTTTCAGTTATAAAGCATCAAATACTTGTGAGAAATGTTAGAAATCATCAGAGACAGTATGTTTAATGCAATTCAACATATTCCTTGTCCTTAGAGTGTATAGATGAGGTTGCTGCAATGAATTTAGTGAATGATGTGCTCAAACAAGCTGTTTTCAGGATCTGTACGTGTGAGTGAGTGATTAGAACAGAACGTGGAGCCTTGTTAGCAACAAATGAAGAGAGTGTCTCATTTTTCAGTAATTATGCATCAAATGCTTGTGAAAAACGCAAGAAATCATCAAAGACTCTATCTTTAACACAATTCAACATATTCCTTGTCCATAGAGAGTATAGATGAGGTTGTTGCAATGAATTTAGTGAATGATGTGCTCAAACAAGCTGTTTTCAAGATCTTTAAGTGTGAATGAGTGATTTGAACCAAAAGTGGAGCCTTGTTAGCAACAAATGAAGAGAGTGTCTCATTTTCAGTAATAAAGCATCAAATACTTGTGAGAAATGCTAGAAATCATCAAAGACTCTATGTTTAATGCAATTCAACGTGTTCCTTGTCCTTAGAGAGTATAGATGAGGTTGTTGCAAGGAATTTAGTGAATGATGTGCTCAAACAAGCTGTTTTCAAGATCTTAAGTGTGAATGAGTGATTTCAACCAAAAGTGGAGCCTTGTTAGCAACAAATGAAGAGACTACCTCATTTTCAATATTTAAGCTTCAAATAGATGTGAAAAATGCTAGAAATCATCAAAGACTCTATGTTAAATGCAATTCAACGTGTTCGTAGTCCTTAGAGAGTATAGATGAAGTTGTTGCCACGAATTTAGAGAATGATGTGCTCGAACAAGCTGTTTTCAAGATATCTCAGTGTGAATGTGTGATTTGAACCAAAAGTGGAGCCTTATTAGCAACAAATGAAGAGACTGTCTAATTTCTCAGTAATAAAGCATCAAATACTTGTGAGAAATG
>JAIRCJ010000108.1:324427-493391 GCA_020883675.1 Bruguiera gymnorhiza | reverse complement strand
AAAGTGGAGCCTTGTTAGCATCAAATGAAGAGACTGTCTCATTTTTCAGTAATAAAGCATCAAATACTTGTGAAAATGCTAGAAATCATCAAAGACTCTATGTTTAATGCAATTCAACATATTCCTTGTCCTTAGAGAGTATAGATGAGTTGTTGCAATGAATTTAGTGAATGATGTGCTCAAACAAGCTGTTTTCAGATCTTTAAGTGTGAATGAGTGATTAGAAACAAAAGGGAGCCTTGTTAGCAACAAATGAAGAGACTGTCTCATTTTTCAGTAATAAAGCATCAAATACTTGTGAGAAATGCTAGAAATCATCAAAGACTCTATGTTTAATGCAATTCAACATATTCCTTGTCCTTAGAGAGTATAGATGAGGTTGTTGCAATGAATTTAGTGAATGATGTGCTCAAACAAGCTGTTTTTCAAGATCTAAGTGTGAATGAGTGATTGAACAAAAGTGGAGCCTTTTAGCAACAAATGAAGAGACTGTCTCATTTTCAGTAATTAAGCATCAAATACTTGTGAGAAATGCTAGAAATCATCAAAGACTCTATGTTTAATGCAATTCAACATATTCCTTGTCCTTAGAGAGTATAGATGAGGTTGTTGCAATGAATTTAGTGAATGATGTGCTCAAACAAGCTGTTTTCAAGATATCTTAAGTGTGAATGAGTGATTTGAACCAAAAGTGGAGCCTTGTTAGCAACAAATGAAGAGACTGTCTCATTTTTCAGTAATAAAGCATCAAATACTTGTGAGAAATGCTAGAAATATCAAAGACTCTATGTTTAATGCAATTCAACATATTCCTTGTCCTTAGAGAGTATAGATGAGGTTGTTGCAATGAATTTAGTGAATGATGTGCTCAAACAAGCTGTTTTCAAGATCTTTAAGTGTGAATGAGTGATTAGAACAAAAAGTGGAGCCTTGTTAGCAACAAATGAAGAGACTGTCTCATTTTTCAGTAATTAAGCTTCAAATACTTGTGAAAAATGCTAGAAATCATCAAAAGACTCTATGTTTAAATGCAATTCAACGTATTCCTAGTCCTTAGAGAGTATAGATGAGGTTGTTGCAATGAATTTAGTGAATGATGTGCTCAAACAAGCTGTTTTCAAGAATCTTTAAGTGTGAATGAGTGATTAGAACAGAAAGTGGAGCCTTGTTAGCAACAAATGAAGAGACTGTCTCATTTTTCAGTAATAAAGCATCAAATACTTGTGAGAAATGCTAGAAAATCATCAAAGACTCTATGTTTAATGCAATTCACATATTCCTTGTCCTTAGAGAGTATAGATGAGGTTGTTGCAATGAATTTAGTGATGATGTGCTCAAACAAGCTGTTTCAAGATCTTTAAGTGTGAATGAGTGATTAGAACCAAAAGTGGAGCCTTGTTAGCAACAAATGAAGAGACTGTCTCATTTTCAGTAATTAAGCATCAAATACTTGTGAGAAAATGCTAGAAATCATCAAAGACTCTATGTTTAATGCAATTCAACGTATTCCTTGTCCTTAGAGAGTATAGATGAGGTTGTTGCAATGAATTTAGTGAATGATGTGCTCAAACAAGCTGTTTTCAAGATCTTTAAGTGTGAATGAGTGATTAGAACAAAAAGTGGAGCCTTGTTAGCAACAAATGAAGAGACTGTCTCATTTTTCAGTAATTAAAGCATCAAATACTTGTGAGAAAATGCTAGAAATCATCAAAGACTCTATGTTTAATGCAATTCAACATATTCCTTGTCCTTAGAGAGTATAGATGAGGTTGTTGCAATGAATTTAGTGAATGATGTGCTCAAACAAGCTGTTTTCAAGATCTTTAAGTGTGAATGAGTGATTAGAACCAGAAAGTGGAGCCTTGTTAGCAACAAATGAAGAGACTGTCTCATTTTTCAGTAATTAAGCATCAAATACTTGTGAGAAATGCTAGAAATCATCAAAGACTCTATGTTTAATGCAATTCAACATATTCCTTGTCCTTAGAGAGTATAGATGAGGTTGTTGCAATGAATTTAGTGAATGATGTGCTCAAAACAAGCTGTTTTGAAAGATCTTTCAGTGTGAATGAGTGATTAGAAACAAAAGAGGAGCCTTGTTAGCAACAATGAAGAGACTGTCTCATTTTCAGTAATAAGCATCAAATACTTGTGAGAAATGCTAGAAATCATCAAGACTCTATGTTTAATGCAATTCCACATATTCCTTGTCCTTAGAGAGTATAGATGAGGTTGTTGCAATGAATTTAGTGAATGATGTGCTCAAACAAGCTGTTTTCAAGATCTTTAAGTGTGAATGAGTGATTTAGAACAAAAGTGGAGCCTTGTTAGCAACAAATGAAGAGAGTGTCTCATTTTTCAGTAATAAAGCATCAAATACTTGTGAGAAATGCCTAGAAATCATCAAAGACTCTATGTTTAATGCAATTCAACGTGTTCCTTGTCCTTAGAGAGTATAGATGAGGTTGTTGCAATGAATTTAGTGAATGATGTGCTCAAACAAGCTGTTTTCAAGATCTTTAAGTGTGAATGAGTGATTAGAACAGAAGTGGAGCCTTGTTAGCAACAAATGAAGAGAGTGTCTCATTTTTCAGTAATTAAGCATCAAATAGCTTGTGAAAAACGCTAGAAATCATCAAAGACTCTATCGTTTAATGCATTCAACGTTTCCTAGTCCTTAGAGAGTATAGATGAGGTTGTTGCAATGAATTTAGTGAATGATGTGCTCAAACAAGCTGTTTTCAAGATTTTTCAGTGTGAATGAGTGATTTGAACCAAAAGTGGAGCCTTATTAGCAACAATGAAGAGACTGTCTCATTTTTCAGTAATAAAGCATCAAATACTTGTGAGAAATTGCTAGAAATCATCAAAGACTCTATGTTTAATGCAATTCAACATATTCCTTGTCCTTAGAGAGTATAGATGAGGTTGTTGCAATGAATTTAGTGAATGATGTGCTCAAACAAGCTGTTTTCAAGATCTTTAAGTGTGAATGAGTGATTAGAACAAAAAGTGGAGCCTTGTTAGCAACAAATGAAGAGACTGTCTCATTTTTCAGTAATTAAGCTTCAAATACTTGTGAAAAATGCTAGAAATCATCAAAGACTCTATGTTTAATGCAATTCAACGTGTTCCTCGTCCTTAGAGAGTATAGATGAGGTTGTTGCAATGAATTTAGTGAATGATGTGCTCAAACAAGCTGTTTTCAAGATCTTTAAGTGTGAATGAGTGATTTAGAACCAAAAGTGGAGCCTTGTTAGCAACAAATGAAGAGACTGTCTCATTTTTCAGTAATTAAGCATCAAATACTTGTGAGAAATGCTAGAAATCATCAAAGACTCTATGTTTAATGCAATTCAACATATTCCTTGTCCTTAGATAGTATAGATGAGGTTGTTGCAATGAATTTAGTGAATGATGTGCTCAAACAAGCTGTTTTCAGGATCTTTAAGTGTGAATGAGTGATTAGAACAAAAAGAGGAGCCTTGTTAGCAACAAATGAAGAGACTGTCTCATTTTTCAGTAATTAAGCATCAAATACTTGTGAGAAAATGCTAGAAATCATCAAAGACTCTATGTTTAATGCAATTCAACGTGTTCCTCGTCCTTAGAGAGTATAGATGAGGTTGTTGCAATGAATTTAGTGAATGATGTGCTCAAACAAGCGGTTTTCAAGATCTTTAAGTGTGAATGAGTGATTAGAACAGAAAGTGGAGCCTTGTTAGCAACAAATGAAGAGACTGTCTCATTTTTCAGCAATTAAGCATCACATACTTGTGAGAAATGCTAGAAATCATCAAAGACTCTATGTTTAATGCAATTCGACATATTCCTTGTCCTTAGATAGTATCGATGAGGTTGTTGCAATGAATTTAGTGAATGATGTGCTCAAACAAGCTGTTTTAGAGGATCTTTAAGTGTGAATGAGTGATTAGAACAGAAAGTGGAGCCTTGTTAGCAACAAATGAAGAAAGTGTCTCATTTTGCAGTAATTAAGCATCAAATACTTGTGAGAAACGCTAGAAATCATCAAAGACTCTATGTTTAATGCAATTCAACGTGTTCCTAGTCCTTAGAGAGTATAGATGAGGTTGTTGCAATGAATTTAGTGAATGATGTGCTCAAACAAGCTCCTTTCAAGATTTTTCAGTGGGAATGAGTGATTTGAACCAAAAGTGGAGGATTGTTAGCAAGAAATGAAGAGACTCTCTCATTTTTCAGTGATAAAGTATCAAATACTTGTGAGAAATACTAGAAATCATCAAAGAAACTATGTTTAATGCAATTCAACCTATTCCTTGTCCTTAGAGAGTATAGATGAGGTTGTTGCAATGAATTTAGTGAATGATGTGCTCAATCAATCTGTTTTGAAGATCTTTAAGTGTGAATGAGTGATTAGAACAAAAAGTGGAGCCTTGTTAGCGACAAATGAAGAGACTGTCTCATTTTTCTGTAATAAAGCATCAAATACTTGTGAGAAATGTTAGAAATCATCAGAGACTCTATGTTTAATGCAATTCAACATATTCCTCGTCCTTAGAATGTATAGATGAGGTTGCTGCAATGAATTTAGTGAATGATGTGCTCAAACAAGCTGTTTTCTCGATCTGTAAGTGTGAATGAGTGATTAGAACAGAACGTGGAGCGTTGTTAGCAACAAATGAAGAGAGTGTCTCATTTTTCAGTAATTAAGCATCAAATGCTTGTGAAAAACGCAAGAAATCATCAAAGACTCTATCTTTAACGCAATTCAACATATTCCTTGTCCATAGAGAGTATAGATGAGGTTGTTGCAATGAATTTAGTGAATGATGAGCTCAAACAAGCTGTTTTCAAGATCTTTAAGTGTGAATGAGTGATTAGAACAGAAAGTGGAGCCTTGTTAGCAACAAATGAAGAGAGTGTCTCATTTTTCAGTAATAAAGCATCAAATACTTGTGAGAATTGCTAGAAATCATCAAAGACTCTATGTTTAATGCAATTCAACGTGTTCCTTGTCCTTAGAGAGTATAGATGAGGTTGTTGCAAGGAATTTAGTGAATGATGTGCTCAAACAAGCTGTTTTCAAGATCTTTAAGTGTGAAGGAGTGATTTGAACCAAAAGTGGAGCCTTGTTAGCAACAAATGAAGAGACTACCTCATTTTTCAATATTTAAGCTTCAAATAGATGTGAAAAATGCTAGAAATCATCAAAGACTCTATGTTAAATGCAATTCAACGTGTTCGTAGTCCTTAGAGAGTATAGATGAAGTTGTTGCCACGAATTTAGTGAATGATGTGCTCGAACAAGCTGTTTTCCAGATATCTCAGTGTGAATGTGTGATTTGAACCAAAAGTGGAGCCTTATTAGCAACAAATGAAGAGACTGTCTAATTTCTCAGTAATAAAGCATCAAATACTTGTGAGAAATGCTCGAAATTATCAAAGACTCTATGCTTAATGCAATTCAACATATTCCTTGTCCTTAGAGAGTATAGATGAGGTTGTTGCAATGAATTTAGTGAAGGATGCACTCAAACAAGCTGTTTTCAAGATCTTTAAGTGTGAATCAGTGATTAGAACAAAAAGAGGAGCCTTGTTAGCAACAAATGAAGAGACTGTCTCATTTTTCAGTAATTAAGCTTCAAATACTTGAGAAAAATGCTAGAAATCATCAAAAACTCTATGTTTAATGCAATTCAACGTGTTCCTCGTCCTTAGAGAGTATAGATGAGGTTGTTGCAATGAATTTAGTGAATGATGTGCTCAAACAAGCGGTTTTCAAGATCTTTAAGTGTGAATGAGTGATTAGAACAGAAAGTGGAGCCTTGTTAGCAACAAATGAAGAGACTGTCTCATTTTTCAGCAATTAAGCATCACATACTTGTGAGAAATGCTAGAAATCATCAAAGACTCTATGTTTAATGCAATTCGACATATTCCTTGTCCTTAGATAGTATCGATGAGGTTGTTGCAATGAATTTAGTGAATGATGTGCTCAAACAAGCTGTTTACAGGATCTTTAAGTGTGAATGAGTGATTAGAACAGAAAGTGGAGCCTTGTTAGCAACAAATGAAGAAAGTGTCTCATTTTGCAGTAATTAAGCATCAAATACTTGTGAGAAACGCTAGAAATCATCAAAGACTCTATGTTTAATGCAATTCAACGTGTTCCTAGTCCTTAGAGAGTATAGATGAGGTTGTTGCAATGAATTTAGTGAATGATGTGCTCAAACAAGCTCCTTTCAAGATTTTTCAGTGGGAATGAGTGATTTGAACCAAAAGTGGAGGATTGTTAGCAAGAAATGAAGAGACTCTCTCATTTTTCAGTGATAAAGTATCAAATACTTGTGAGAAATACTAGAAATCATCAAAGAAACTATGTTTAATGCAATTCAACCTATTCCTTGTCCTTAGAGAGTATAGATGAGGTTGTTGCAATGAATTTAGTGAATGATGTGCTCAATCAATCTGTTTTGAAGATCTTTAAGTGTGAATGAGTGATTAGAACAAAAAGTGGAGCCTTGTTAGCGACAAATGAAGAGACTGTCTCATTTTTCTGTAATAAAGCATCAAATACTTGTGAGAAATGTTAGAAATCATCAGAGACTCTATGTTTAATGCAATTCAACATATTCCTCGTCCTTAGAATGTATAGATGAGGTTGCTGCAATGAATTTAGTGAATGATGTGCTCAAACAAGCTGTTTTCTCGATCTGTAAGTGTGAATGAGTGATTAGAACAGAACGTGGAGCGTTGTTAGCAACAAATGAAGAGAGTGTCTCATTTTTCAGTAATTAAGCATCAAATGCTTGTGAAAAACGCAAGAAATCATCAAAGACTCTATCTTTAACGCAATTCAACATATTCCTTGTCCATAGAGAGTATAGATGAGGTTGTTGCAATGAATTTAGTGAATGATGAGCTCAAACAAGCTGTTTTCAAGATCTTTAAGTGTGAATGAGTGATTAGAACAGAAAGTGGAGCCTTGTTAGCAACAAATGAAGAGAGTGTCTCATTTTTCAGTAATAAAGCATCAAATACTTGTGAGAATTGCTAGAAATCATCAAAGACTCTATGTTTAATGCAATTCAACGTGTTCCTTGTCCTTAGAGAGTATAGATGAGGTTGTTGCAAGGAATTTAGTGAATGATGTGCTCAAACAAGCTGTTTTCAAGATCTTTAAGTGTGAAGGAGTGATTTGAACCAAAAGTGGAGCCTTGTTAGCAACAAATGAAGAGACTACCTCATTTTTCAATATTTAAGCTTCAAATAGATGTGAAAAATGCTAGAAATCATCAAAGACTCTATGTTAAATGCAATTCAACGTGTTCGTAGTCCTTAGAGAGTATAGATGAAGTTTTTGCCACGAATTTAGTGAATGATGTGCTCGAAAAGCTGTTTTCCAGATATCTCAGTGTGAATGTGTGATTTGAACCAAAAGTGGAGCCTTATTAGCAACAAATGAAGAGACTGTCTAATTTCTCAGTAATAAAGCATCAAATACTTGTGAGAAATGCTCGAAATTATCAAAGACTCTATGCTTAATGCAATTCAACATATTCCTTGTCCTTAGAGAGTATAGATGAGGTTGTTGCAATGAATTTAGTGAAGGATGCACTCAAACAAGCTGTTTTCAAGATCTTTAAGTGTGAATCAGTGATTAGAACAAAAAGAGGAGCCTTGTTAGCAACAAATGAAGAGACTGTCTCATTTTTCAGTAATTAAGCTTCAAATACTTGAGAAAAATGCTAGAAATCATCAAAAACTCTATGTTTAATGCAATTCAACGTGTTCCTCGTCCTTAGAGAGTATAGATGAGGTTGTTGCAATGAATTTAGTGAATGATGTGCTCAAACAAGCGGTTTTCAAGATCTTTAAGTGTGAATGAGTGATTAGAACAGAAAGTGGAGCCTTGTTAGCAACAAATGAAGAGACTGTCTCATTTTTCAGCAATTAAGCATCACATACTTGTGAGAAATGCTAGAAATCATCAAAGACTCTATGTTTAATGCAATTCGACATATTCCTTGTCCTTAGATAGTATCGATGAGGTTGTTGCAATGAATTTAGTGAATGATGTGCTCAAACAAGCTGTTTAGAGGATCTTTAAGTGTGAATGAGTGATTAGAACAGAAAGTGGAGCCTTGTTAGCAACAAATGAAGAAAGTGTCTCATTTTGCAGTAATTAAGCATCAAATACTTGTGAGAAACGCTAGAAATCATCAAAGACTCTATGTTTAATGCAATTCAACGTGTTCCTAGTCCTTAGAGAGTATAGATGAGGTTGTTGCAATGAATTTAGTGAATGATGTGCTCAAACAAGCTCCTTTCAAGATTTTTCAGTGGGAATGAGTGATTTGAACCAAAAGTGGAGGATTGTTAGCAAGAAATGAAGAGACTCTCTCATTTTTCAGTGATAAAGTATCAAATACTTGTGAGAAATACTAGAAATCATCAAAGAAACTATGTTTAATGCAATTCAACCTATTCCTTGTCCTTAGAGAGTATAGATGAGGTTGTTGCAATGAATTTAGTGAATGATGTGCTCAATCAATCTGTTTTGAAGATCTTTAAGTGTGAATGAGTGATTAGAACAAAAAGTGGAGCCTTGTTAGCGACAAATGAAGAGACTGTCTCATTTTTCTGTAATAAAGCATCAAATACTTGTGAGAAATGTTAGAAATCATCAGAGACTCTATGTTTAATGCAATTCAACATATTCCTCGTCCTTAGAATGTATAGATGAGGTTGCTGCAATGAATTTAGTGAATGATGTGCTCAAACAAGCTGTTTTCTCGATCTGTAAGTGTGAATGAGTGATTAGAACAGAACGTGGAGCGTTGTTAGCAACAAATGAAGAGAGTGTCTCATTTTTCAGTAATTAAGCATCAAATGCTTGTGAAAAACGCAAGAAATCATCAAAGACTCTATCTTTAACGCAATTCAACATATTCCTTGTCCATAGAGAGTATAGATGAGGTTGTTGCAATGAATTTAGTGAATGATGAGCTCAAACAAGCTGTTTTCAAGATCTTTAAGTGTGAATGAGTGATTAGAACAGAAAGTGGAGCCTTGTTAGCAACAAATGAAGAGAGTGTCTCATTTTTCAGTAATAAAGCATCAAATACTTGTGAGAATTGCTAGAAATCATCAAAGACTCTATGTTTAATGCAATTCAACGTGTTCCTTGTCCTTAGAGAGTATAGATGAGGTTGTTGCAAGGAATTTAGTGAATGATGTGCTCAAACAAGCTGTTTTCAAGATCTTTAAGTGTGAAGGAGTGATTTGAACCAAAAGTGGAGCCTTGTTAGCAACAAATGAAGAGACTACCTCATTTTTCAATATTTAAGCTTCAAATAGATGTGAAAAATGCTAGAAATCATCAAAGACTCTATGTTAAATGCAATTCAACGTGTTCGTAGTCCTTAGAGAGTATAGATGAAGTTTTTGCCACGAATTTAGTGAATGATGTGCTCGAACAAGCTGTTTTCGAGATATCTCAGTGTGAATGTGTGATTTGAACCAAAAGTGGAGCCTTATTAGCAACAAATGAAGAGACTGTCTAATTTCTCAGTAATAAAGCATCAAATACTTGTGAGAAATGCTCGAAATTATCAAAGACTCTATGCTTAATGCAATTCAACATATTCCTTGTCCTTAGAGAGTATAGATGAGGTTGTTGCAATGAATTTAGTGAAGGATGCACTCAAACAAGCTGTTTTCAAGATCTTTAAGTGTGAATCAGTGATTAGAACAAAAAGAGGAGCCTTGTTAGCAACAAATGAAGAGACTGTCTCATTTTTCAGTAATTAAGCTTCAAATACTTGAGAAAAATGCTAGAAATCATCAAAAACTCTATGTTTAATGCAATTCAACGTGTTCCTCGTCCTTAGAGAGTATAGATGAGGTTGTTGCAATGAATTTAGTGAATGATGTGCTCAAACAAGCGGTTTTCAAGATCTTTAAGTGTGAATGAGTGATTAGAACAGAAAGTGGAGCCTTGTTAGCAACAAATGAAGAGACTGTCTCATTTTTCAGCAATTAAGCATCACATACTTGTGAGAAATGCTAGAAATCATCAAAGACTCTATGTTTAATGCAATTCGACATATTCCTTGTCCTTAGATAGTATCGATGAGGTTGTTGCAATGAATTTAGTGAATGATGTGCTCAAACAAGCTGTTTAGAGGATCTTTAAGTGTGAATGAGTGATTAGAACAGAAAGTGGAGCCTTGTTAGCAACAAATGAAGAAAGTGTCTCATTTTGCAGTAATTAAGCATCAAATACTTGTGAGAAACGCTAGAAATCATCAAAGACTCTATGTTTAATGCAATTCAACGTGTTCCTAGTCCTTAGAGAGTATAGATGAGGTTGTTGCAATGAATTTAGTGAATGATGTGCTCAAACAAGCTCCTTTCAAGATTTTTCAGTGGGAATGAGTGATTTGAACCAAAAGTGGAGGATTGTTAGCAAGAAATGAAGAGACTCTCTCATTTTTCAGTGATAAAGTATCAAATACTTGTGAGAAATACTAGAAATCATCAAAGAAACTATGTTTAATGCAATTCAACCTATTCCTTGTCCTTAGAGAGTATAGATGAGGTTGTTGCAATGAATTTAGTGAATGATGTGCTCAATCAATCTGTTTTGAAGATCTTTAAGTGTGAATGAGTGATTAGAACAAAAAGTGGAGCCTTGTTAGCGACAAATGAAGAGACTGTCTCATTTTTCTGTAATAAAGCATCAAATACTTGTGAGAAATGTTAGAAATCCTCAGAGACTCTATGTTTAATGCAATTCAACATATTCCTGGTCCTTAGAATGTATAGATGAGTTTGCTGCAATGAATTTAGTGAATGATGTGCTCAAACAAGCTGTTTTCTGGATCTGTAAGTGTGAATGAGTGATTAGAACAGAACGTGGAGCCTTGTTAGCAACAAATGAAGAGAGTGTCTCATTTTTCAGTAATTAAGCATCAAATACTTGTGAGAAATGCTAGAAATCATCAAAGACTCTATGTTAAATGCAATTCAACGTGTTCGTAGTCCTTAGAGAGTATAGATGAAGTTTTTGCCACGAATTTAGTGAATGATGTGCTCGAACAAGCTGTTTTCGAGATATCTCAGTGTGAATGTGTGATTTGAACCAAAAGTGGAGCCTTATTAGCAACAAATGAAGAGACTGTCTAATTTCTCAGTAATAAAGCATCAAATACTTGTGAGAAATGCTCGAAATTATCAAAGACTCTATGCTTAATGCAATTCAACATATTCCTTGTCCTTAGAGAGTATAGATGAGGTTGTTGCAATGAATTTAGTGAAGGATGCACTCAAACAAGCTGTTTTCAAGATCTTTAAGTGTGAATCAGTGATTAGAACAAAAAGAGGAGCCTTGTTAGCAACAAATGAAGAGACTGTCTCATTTTTCAGTAATTAAGCTTCAAATACTTGAGAAAAATGCTAGAAATCATCAAAAACTCTATGTTTAATGCAATTCAACGTGTTCCTCGTCCTTAGAGAGTATAGATGAGGTTGTTGCAATGAATTTAGTGAATGATGTGCTCAAACAAGCGGTTTTCAAGATCTTTAAGTGTGAATGAGTGATTAGAACAGAAAGTGGAGCCTTGTTAGCAACAAATGAAGAGACTGTCTCATTTTTCAGTAATTAAGCTTCAAATACTTGTGAAAAATGCTAGAAATCATCAAAGACTCTATGTTAATGCAATTCAACGTGTTCCTAGTCCTTAGAGAGTATAGATGAGGTTGTTGCAATGAATTTAGTGAATGATGTGCTCAAACAAGCTGTTTTCAGGATCTTTAAGTGTGAATGAGTGATTAGAACAAAAGCGGAGCCTTGTTAGCAACAAATGAAGAAGGTGTCTCATTTTTCATTAATTAAGCATCAAATACTTGTGAGAAACGCTAGAAATCATCAAGGACTCTATGTTTAATGCAATTCAACGTGTTCCTAGTCCTTAGAAAGTATAGATGAGGTTGTTGCAATGAATTTAGTGAATGATGTGCTCAAACAAGCTCTTTTCAAGATTTTTCAGTGGGAATGAGTGATTTGAACCAAAAGTGGAGGATTGTTAGCAAGAAATGAAGAGACTGTCTCATTTTTCAGTGATAAAGTATCAAATACTTGTGAGAAATACTAGAAATCATCAAAGAAACTATGTTTAATGCAATTCAACCTATTCCTTGTCCTTAGAGAGTATAGATGAGGTTGCTGCAATGAATTTAGTGAATGATGTGCTCAATCGAGCTGTTTTGAAGATCTTTAAGTGTGAATGAGTGATTAGAACAAAAAGTGGAGCCTTGTTAGCGACAAATGAAGAGACTGTCTCATTTTTCTGTAATAAAGCATCAAATACTTGTGAGAAATGTTAGAAATCATCAGAGACTGTATGTTTAATGCAATTCAACATATTCCTTGTCCTTAGAGTGTATAGATGAGGTTGCTGCAATGAATTTAGTGAATGATGTGCTCAAACAAGCTGTTTTCTCGATCTGTAAGTGTGAATGAGTCATTAGAACAGAACGTGGAGCCTTGTTAGCAACAAATGAAGAGAGTGTCTCATTTTTCCGTAATTAAGCATCAAATGCTTGTGAAAAATGCAAGAAATCATCAAAGACTCTATCTTTAACGCAATTCAAAATATTCCTTGTCCATAGAGAGTATAGATGAGGTTGTTGCAATGAATTTAGTGAATGATGAGCTCAAACAAGCTGTTTTCAAGATCTTTAAGTGTGAATGAGTGATTAGAACAGAAAGTGGAGCCTTGTTAGCAACAAATGAAGAGAGTGTCTCATTTTTGAGTAATAAAGCATCAAATACTTGTGAGAATTGCTAGAAATCATCAAAGACTCTATGTTTAATGCAATTCAACCTATTGCTTGTCCTTAGAGAGTATAGATGAGGTTGTTGCAAGGAATTTAGTGAATGATGTGCTCAAACAAGCTGTTTTCAAGATCTTTAAGTGTGAAGGAGTGATTTGAACCAAAAGTGGAGCCTTGTTAGCAACAAATGAAGAGACTACCTCATTTTTCAATATTTAAGCTTCAAATAGATGTGAAAAATGCTAGAAATCATCAAAGACTCTATGTTAAATGCAATTCAACGTGTTCGTAGTCCTTAGAGAGTATAGATGAAGTTTTTGCCACGAATTTAGTGAATGATGTGCTCGAACAAGCTGTTTTCGAGATATCTCAGTGTGAATGTGTGATTTGAACCAAAAGTGGAGCCTTATTAGCAACAAATGAAGAGACTGTCTAATTTCTCAGTAATAAAGCATCAAATACTTGTGAGAAATGCTCGAAATTATCAAAGACTCTATGCTTAATGCAATTCAACATATTCCTTGTCCTTAGAGAGTATAGATGAGGTTGTTGCAATGAATTTAGTGAAGGATGCACTCAAACAAGCTGTTTTCAAGATCTTTAAGTGTGAATCAGTGATTAGAACAAAAAGAGGAGCCTTGTTAGCAACAAATGAAGAGACTGTCTCATTTTTCAGTAATTAAGCTTCAAATACTTGAGAAAAATGCTAGAAATCATCAAAAACTCTATGTTTAATGCAATTCAACGTGTTCCTCGTCCTTAGAGAGTATAGATGAGGTTGTTGCAATGAATTTAGTGAATGATGTGCTCAAACAAGCGGTTTTCAAGATCTTTAAGTGTGAATGAGTGATTAGAACAGAAAGTGGAGCCTTGTTAGCAACAAATGAAGAGACTGTCTCATTTTTCAGCAATTAAGCATCACATACTTGTGAGAAATGCTAGAAATCATCAAAGACTCTATGTTTAATGCAATTCGACATATTCCTTGTCCTTAGATACTATCGATGAGGTTGTTGCAATGAATTTAGTG
The DNA here is from genome assembly GCA_020883675.1 of Bruguiera gymnorhiza. Classification (NCBI taxonomy): domain Eukaryota; kingdom Viridiplantae; phylum Streptophyta; class Magnoliopsida; order Malpighiales; family Rhizophoraceae; genus Bruguiera; species Bruguiera gymnorhiza. Next base: position 479,539 of record JAIRCJ010000108.1, on the reverse strand, counting down.
AATGATGTGCTCAAACAAGCTGTTTACAGGATCTTTCAGTGTGAATGAGTGATTAGAACAGAAAGTGGAGCCTTGTTAGCAACAAATGAAGAAGTGTCTCATTTTGCAGTAATTAAGCATCAAATACTTGTGAGAAACGCTAGAAATCATCAAAGACTCTATGTTTAATGCAATTCAACGTGTTCCTAGTCCTTAGAGAGTATAGATGAGGTTGTTGCAATGAATTTAGTGAATGATGTGCTCAAACAAGCTCCTTTCAAGATTTTTCAGTGGAATGAGTGATTTGAACCAAAAGTGGAGGATTGTTAGCAAGAAATGAAGAGACTCTCTCATTTTTCAGTGATAAAGTATCAAATACTTGTGAGAAATACTAGAAATCATCAAAGAACTATGTTTAATGCAATTCAACCTATTCCTTGTCCTTAGAGAGTATAGATGAGGTTGTTGCAATGAATTTAGTGAATGATGTGCTCAAACAAGCTGTTTTGAAGATCTTTAAGTGTGAATGAGTGATTAGAACAAAAAGTGGAGCCTGTTAGCGACAAATGAAGAGACTGTCTCATTTTTCTGTAATAAAGCATCAATACTTGTGAGAAATGCTAGAAATCATCAGAGACTCTATGTTTAATGCAATTCAACATATTCCTGGTCCTTAGAATGTATAGATGAGTTTGCTGCAATGAATTTAGTGAATGATGTGCTCAAACAAGCTGTTTTCTGGATCTGTAAGTGTGAATGAGTGATTAGAACAGAACGTGGAGCCTTGTTAGCAACAAATGAAGAGAGTGTCTCATTTTTCAGTAATTAAGCATCAAATACTTGTGAGAAATGCTAGAATCATCAAAGACTCTATGTTAATGCAATTCAACGTGTTCGTTAGTCCTTAGAGAGTATAGATGAAGTTGTTGCCACGAATTTAGTGAATGATGTGCTCGAACAAGCTGTTTTCGAGATATCTCAGTGTGAATGTGTGATTTGAACCAAAAGTGGAGCCTTATTAGCAACAAATGAAGAGACTGTCTAATTTCTCAGTAATAAAGCATCAAATACTTGTGGAAATGCTAGAAATTCATCAAAGACTCTATGTTTAATGCATTCAACATATTCCTTGTCCTTAGAGAGTATAGATGAGGTTGTTGCAATGAATTTAGTGAATGATGTGCTCAAACAAGCTGTTTTCAGGATCTTTAAGTGTGATGAGTGATTAGAACAGAAAAGTGGAGCCTTGTTAGCAACAAATGAAGAAGACTGTCTCATTTTTCAGTAATTAAGCATCAAATACTTGTGGAAAGCTAGAAATCATCAAAGACTCTATGTTAAATGCAATTCAACGTGTTCCTAGTCCTTAGAGAGTATAGATGAGGTTGTTGCAATGATTTAGTGAATGATGTGCTCAAACAAGCTGTTTTCAAGATTTTTCAGTGTGAATGAGTGATTTGAACCAAAAAGTGGAGCCTTGTTAGCAAAAATGAAGAGACTGTCTCAATTTTTCAGTAATAAAGCATCAAATACTTGTGAGAAATGCTAGAAATCATCAAAGACTCTATGTTTAATGCAATTCAACGTGTTCCTAGTCCTTAGAGAGTATAGATGAGGTTGTTGCAATGAATTTAGTGAATGATGTGCTCAAACAAGCTGTTTTCAAGATCTTTAAGTGTAAATGAGTGATTAGAACAGAAAGTGGAGCCTTGTTAGCAACAAATGAGAGACTGTGGCTCATTTTTCAGTAATTAAGCATCAAATACTTGTGGAGAAATGCTTACAAATCCATCAAAAGACTCTATGTTTAATGCAATTCAACATGTTTCCTAGTCCTTAGAGAGTATAGATGAGGTTGTTGCAATGAATCTAGTGAATGATTTGCTCAAACCAAGCTGCTTTCAGGATCTTTTAGTGTGAATGAGTGATTTAGAACAGAAAGTGGAACCTTCTTAGCAACACATGAAGAGACTGTCTCATTTTTCAGTAATTAAGCATCAAATACTTGTGAGAAATGCTACAAATCATCAAAGACTCCTATGTTTAATGCAATTCAACGTGTTCCTAGTCATTAGAGAGTATAGATGAGTTTGTTGCAATGAATTTAGTGAATGATCTGCTCAAACAAGCTGCTTTCAGGAATCTTTTGAGTGTGAGTGTGTGATTAGAGCAGAAAGTGGGGCCTTCTTAGCAACAAATGAAGGGAGTGTCTCATTCTTCCGTAATTTCAGCTTCAAAATACTTGTGAAAAATAATCTGAAATCATCAAAGACTCTATGTTTAATGCAATTCAACGTGTTCGTAGTCATTTAGAGAGTATAGATGAGGTTGTTGCAACGAATTTAGTGAATGATGTGCTCAAACAAGCTCTTTTCAAGATCTTTAAGTGTGAATGAGTTGATTAGAACAGAAAAGTGGAGCCCTTCTTAGCAACAAATGAAGAGAGTGTCTCATTTTTCAGTAATTAAGCTTCAAATACTTGTGACAAATGCTAGAAATCATCAAAGACTCTATGTTTAATGCAATTCAACGTGTTCCTAGTCCTTAGAGAGCATAGATGAGGTTGTTGCAATGAATCTAGTGAATGATGTGCTCAAAACAAGCTGCTTTCAGGATGTGTTAGTGTGAATGAGTGATTAGAAACAGAAAGTGGAGCCTTCTTAGCAACACATGAAGAGACTATCTCATTTTTCAGTAATTAAGCATGAAATACATGTGAGAAATGCTACAAATCATCAAAAGACTCTATGTTTAATGCAATTCAACGTGTTCCTAGTCATTAGATAGTATAGATAAGGTTGTTGCAATGAATTTAGTGAATGATGTGCTCAAACAAGCTGTTTTCAAGATCTTTAAGTGTGAATGAGTGACTAGAACAGAAAGTGGAGCGTTGTTAGCAACAAATGAACAGAGTGTCTCTTTTTTCAGTAATTAAGTTTCAAATCCTTGTGAGAAATGCTAGAAATCATCAAAGACTCTATGTTTAATGCAATTCAACGTGTTCCTAGTCCCTAGAGAGGATAGATGAGGATGTTGCAATGAATTTAGTGAATGATGTGCTCAAACAAGCTGTTTTTCAAGATCTTTAAGTGTGAATGAGTGATTAGAACAGAAAGTGGAGCCTTCTTAGCCGCAAATGAAGAGAGTGTCTCGTTTTTGAGTAATTAAGCATCAAATACTTGTGAGAATTGATAGAAATCATCAAAGACTCTATCTTTAATGCAATTCAACATATTCCTTGTCCTTAGAGAGTATAGATGAGGTTGTTGCAATGAATTTAGTGAATGATGTGCTCAAACAAGCTGTTTCCAGGATCTTTAAGTGTGAATGAGGGAATAGAACAGAAAGTGGAGCCTTGTTAGCAACAAATGAAGAGAGTGTCTCATTTTTGAGTAATTAAGCATCAAATACTTGTGAGAATAGATAGAAATCATCAAAGACTCTATCTTTAAAGCAATTCAACTTATTCCTTGTCCTTAGAGAGTATAGATGAGGTTGTTGCAATGAATTTAGTGAATGATGTGCTCAAACAAGCTGCTTTCAGGATCTTTTAGTGTGAATGAGTGATTTGAACAGAAAGTGGAGCCTTCTTAGCAACAAATGAAGAGAGTGTCCCTTTTTCAGTAATTAAGCTTCAAATACTTGTGAAAAATGCTAGAAATCATCAAAGACTCTATGTTTCATGCAATTCAATGTGTTCCTAGTCCTTAGAGAGTATAGATGAGGTTGTTGCAATGAATTTAGTGAATGATGTGCTCAAACAAGCTGTTTTAAAGGTCTTTAGGTGTGAATGAGTGATTAGAACAGAAAGTGGTGGCTTGTTAGCAACAAATGAAGAGAGTGTCTCATTTTTCAGTAATTAAGCATCAAATACTTGTGAGGAACGCTAGAAATCATCAAAGACTCTATGTTTAAAGCAATTCGACATATTCCTTGTCCTTAGATAGTATAGATGAGGTTGTTGCAATGAATTTAGAGAATGATGTGCTCAAACAAGCTGTTTTCAAGATCTTTAAGTGTGAATGAGTGATTAGAACAAAAAGTGGAGCCTTCTTAGCAACAAATGAAGAGAGTGTCTCATTTTTCAGTAATTAAGCTTCAAATACTTGTGAAAAATGCTAGAAATCATCAAAGACTCTATGTTTAATGCAATTCAACGTGTTCCTAGTCATTAGAGAGTATAGATGAGGTTGTTGCAATGAATTTAGAGAATGATGTGCTCAAACAAGCTGTTTTCAAGATCTTTAAGTGAGGATGAGTGAGAAGAACAGAAAGTGGAGCCTTGTTAGCAACAAATGAAGAGACTGCCTTATTGTTCAGTAATTAAGCATCAAATTCTTGTGAGAAATGCTAGAAATCATCAAAGACTCTATGTTTAATGCAATTCAACGTGTTCCTAGTCATTAGATAGTATAGATAAGGTTGTTGCAATGAATTTAGTGAATGATGTGCTCAAACAAGCTGTTTTCAAGATCTTTAAGTGTGAATGAGTGACTAGAACAGAAAGTGGAGCGTTGTTAGCAACAAATGAACAGAGTGTCTCTTTTTTCAGTATTTAAGTTTCAAATACTTGTGAGAAATGCTAGAAATCATCAAAGACTCTATGTTTAATGCAATTCAACGTGTTCCTAGTCCTTAGAGAGTATAGATGAGGTTGTTGCAATGAATTTAGTGAATGATGTGCTCAAACAAGCTGTTTTCAAGATCTTTAAGTGTGAATGAGTGATTAGAACAGAAAGTGGAGCCTTCTTAGCCATAAATGAAGAGAGTGTCTCGTTTTTGAGTAATTAAGCATCAAATACTTGTGAGAATTGATAGAAATCATCAAAGACTCTATCTTTAATGCAATTCAACATATTCCTTGTCCTTAGAGAGTATAGATGAGGTTGGTGCAATGAATTTAGTGAATGATGTGCTCAAACAAGCTGTTTCCAGGATCTTTAAGTGTGAATGAGTGAATAGAACAGAAAGTGGAGCCTTGTTAGCAACAAATGAAGAGAGTGTCGCATTTTTGAGTAATTAAGCATCAAATACTTGTGAGAATTGATAGAAATCATCAAAGACTCTATCTTTAAAGCAATTCAACATATTCCTTGTCCTTAGAGAGTATAGATGAGGTTGTTGCAATGAATTTAGAGAATGATGTGCTCAAAGAAGCTGTTTTCAAGATCTTCAAGTGTGAATGAGTGATTTGAACTGAAAGTGTGATGCGGAAAACCCCAAAAAGACGTGGCTTAGGGACCCAACGCACACAATGAATCAAAGAACAACCAGGAATCTACATTCGCCCGAATCATGGTAATCTCCATCTCCTTGTGGTAATCCTCCACACTTTTGGTGCCCTGAGTGAGCCCTTGCAGCCTTTGGTACAGCTCCCTGTAATAGTGATTAGGGACAAACCTCCTCCTCATGATAGCCTTCATCTCCTCCCATGTATCAATAGGCCGCTCACGATTCCTTCTCCTAGTCAAAACAAGTTGATCCACCAAATAATAGCATAATCAGTGAATTCAACTGCAGCAAGCTTTACCTTTTTCTCCTCGGAATAGTTGTGGCAATCAAAAACCAACTCAACCTTCTTCTCCCATTCTAGGTATGCATCAGGATCATTCTTACCTTGGAATGGAGGAAGTGTCATTTTAATACTGCCCAAATTATGGTCATAGGTGCCTTGCCTCCCAAATTCTCTTTGATCCCTTCTATTGTTAGCAGTTCGCACCGCAGTAGTTTGATCATCAATTTCATCATCTTCTACATCATCTTCATGGTCATAGGCACGTCTCAACTGCCTTCTTGCTTTAGGAGCCTCGTACTCCCCATGCCTCCTTTGCAACTCTGCTATAGTATTAGATTGCTCCTCCATCCTTTCCCTCATATCATCAAATCTGGTATTCATACGCTTAAATTGTTGTTGCATAGCTTTGATCATGAAGGACACATCACAAGCTCCCTCCTGAGCTGCACCTTTGTCTTTGGATGTCATAGTATTACTTCTACACAAAATAATAAGATACCTCACAGAGCACTCCCTCACGTGTTTCACTCAAAAGAAGGCGTCACACTCTCTCGTGTTTACACTCTTTATGGCTTTTTCTTTATATGAACTTTCACTCTTGCCTTTTACCACTCGGATTTCTCCTTTCAGCTCTATAAAGAACTAAAGAAGGTAAATCAAGAGTATTGATTTTGAACAGAATAAGATAAATGGTGTAGAATTGAACAAATTGGAGAACAAGGAACCAAAAAAACGAAAAAGGATATCAAGGAAAACAATTTTAATGAACTAAACTCACAAAAAGAATCAGGATAAGGGAAGTTAAATTTAGAGGACAAACTTGGATAACAAGATAGGAAAATGGATGGCAGAATTGGAGTTGAGCAAGAAAACTTTGTTATTATTGTGGCCAATATGACCAAACTGTTAACTTTATCAATAACTTGAATTTGATGTTTCCTTTCTTTTCTTCTTTTTCTTGTTTTTTTCTTTCTTTTTTTTTTTTTTTTTCGTTGATCCTTCTTTTTTTTTCTTTTTTTCCCTTTTTCTTTTGCTCAACACAAAACAACAGTAGAACACTTAGATACAGCAATTGGAATTGAAATTAGCACGTTGAGAAGGATTGCAAGTAAACAGATTTGTGCATTTGAATTGTAATAGACAAATTGAATCGAAATAAATAAATCACAAGGTAGAAAATTGAAGAGTGAGTGGATTCAACCTGATTTAGAGCCAGGCTCTGGTACCAACTGATTTAGAGCCGGGCTCTGATACCAACTGATGCGGAAAACCCCAAAAAGACGTGGCTTAGGGACCCAACGCACACAATGAATCAAAGAACAACCAGGAAAGCTAAATCAGAGTTTGTTAGCAACAAATGAGGAGACTGTCTCATTTTTCAGTAATGAAGCATCAAATACTTGTGAAAAATGCTAGAAATCATCAAAGACACTATGTTTAATGCAATTCAACGTGTTCCTAGTTGATGCGGAAAACCCCAAAAAGACGTGGCTTAGGGACCCAACGCACACAATGAATCAAAGAACAACCAGGAAAGCTAAATCAGAGTTAATAACACAAACCCTAGACCCAATATTCGAAGGAACACAAACTTAGGGTATTCAAGAAGGATATGGACGCCACACTCCAGAAAAGAAAGGGATTGGGAGTGATAAGTCGATTTGAACGCCACAAGAAGGATAACCTCTTGATAAGTTCTTTAGTTCTTAAAAGAACCGAGGGAGAAACCCTTGCTTTCTATTTCACTGAAAGTTGTCTTATATCTTGATTGTCTGATCTCCAAAGCTTACAAGGGGGTGCCTATTTATAGGCTAAGATAGCAATCCTAAAGAGGTATAAATTCCTAGTTAGGACAATTCCTTATTTAGGTGGAATTCCTATTTAGGTACAAATTCTTATATGGAAAATAAACTCCTAATTTGGAGTGACTACTATTATTAGTCCTAACACTTTAATTACTCTAATGATATTAATATGGCCTGGACTCTCTTCCAAGTGTAAATTCGCACCATTTGAAGTTGGGTTGGCCTAAGCGTCCTGAATCAGCCCATTCGGTGCTCAGGAGGGAGCTGTTGACATGTCCTTCATGATCAAAGCTATGCAACAACAATTTGAGCACATGAATATCAGATTTGATGATATGAGAGAGATGATGGAGGAGCAAGCTAATACAATAGCAGAGTTGCAAAGGAGGCACGAAGAATATGAGGCTTCTAAAGCAAGAAGGCAATTAAGACGTGCCTATGACCACGAAGATGATGAATCTGTGCCATCATCAGAGGGTGAAAGTGATGGAGAGAAGTATCCGGCTAATGGAGTAGCTCTCATCACAAGGCAAGCATTGAATGTGCAAGTGAAAGAAGAAAATGAGGGGCAACGAGGTAACATCTTTCAGACGAGATGTCTCATCAAAGATAAGGTATGTAGTATGATTATTGATGGTGGAAGTTGCACTAATCTTGCTAGCACAACTATGGTTGAGAAGCTGAATTTACCTACTATGAAGCATCCTAAACCATATAAACTTCAATGGTTGAATGAGAATGGTGAAGTTAAGGTAGATAAGCAAGTGCTCGTGTCATTTTCTATTGGAAGGTACCGTGATGAAGTTTTATGTGATGTTGTACCTATGCAAGCAGGCCATATTCTATTAGGAAGGCCATGGCAGTTTGACAGACGAGTTATGCACGATGGATTCAAGAATCGATATTCCTTTGTAATGAATGATAAACCCGTCACTCTTGTACCATTATCACCTCAACAGGCTTATGAGGATCAATTAAGGATTAAAACTGAGAGTGAACAGAAAAGAGAGATGGAAAAAAGAGAAAAGAGAGGAGAAAACATGAGAACACAAGAGAAAGAGAAGAAAACAGAAAGTTCCTATGCAAAAGAAAGTGATGTACAAAGAGCAATTTTTGCCAAACAACCTATGATCATACTTTTGTACAAAGAGGCTTATTTTAACACTAACAAGTTTGAGTCATCTTTGCCTAGTGTTGTTGTTCTATTGCAGGAATTTGAAGGTGTATTCCATGACAATGACCCAAGTGGATTGCCACCCAAGAGAGGAATTGAGCATCAAATTGATTTCATCCTTGGTGCATCCATCCAAAATCGGACAACATATAAGAGTAATCCAAAGGAGACAAGGCAGTTTCAAATGCAGGTTGAGGAACATATTTCAAAAGGGCATGTAAGGGAAAGCATGAGTCCTTATGCAGTTCCTGTCCTACTTGCACAAGGAAAGTTGAACAAAAGACATGCCAAGTGGATCAAATTCATTCAAACCTTTCCCTACATCATCCAGTATAAACAAGGCAATGATTCGAGGACGAATCATTTTGAGGAAAGGGGGAATGATGAGAATCGTGGAGATGATGGGTGGAAGGCTTCAATAGATCCAAAAGGTCCATTGCCCATTCCAGAAGGCCCAATAACACGAGCTAGAGCTTCAATTGATGCAAGAGGTCCATTCCACATTCCAGAAGGCCCAATAACACGAGTTAGAGCTTCAATGGATGCAAGAGGTCCATTGCACATTCCAAAAGGCCCAATAACACGAGCTAGGGCCGAAAAGATTAAAGAAGCACTAAATGGGCTGATTCAAGACGCTCTGGCCAACCCAGCTTCAAATGGTGCGAATTTAAACTTAGAAGAGAGTCCAAGCCTTATTAATATCATTAGAGTAATTAAAATATTAGGACTAATAATAGTAGTCACTCCAAATTAGGAGTTTATTTTCCATATAAGAATTTGTACCTAGATAGGAATTCCTCCTAAACAAGGAATTGTCCTAAATACGAATTTTGCCTCTTTAGGAATGCTATCTAAGCCTATAAATAGGCACCCCTTGTAAGCTTTGCAGATCAGACAATCAAGATATAAGACAACTTTGAGTGAAATAGAAAGCAAGGGCTTTTCTCCCTCGGTTCTTTTAAGAACTAAAGAACTTATCAAGAGGTACTTCTTCTTGTGGCGTTCAAATCGACTTATCACTCCCAATTCCTTCCTTTTCTGGAGTGTGGCGTCCATATCCATCTTGAAAACCCTAGGTTCGTGTTCCTTCGAATATTAGGTCTAGGGTTTGTGTTATTAAACCCTGATTTAGCTTTCCTGGTTGTTCTTTGATTCATTGTGTGCGTTGGGTCCCTAAGCCACGTCTTTTTGGGGTTTTCCGCATCAGTTGGTATCAGAGCCCGGCTCTAAATCAGTTGGCTCTAAATCAAAAAATAAAAAAAAATAAAAAAATAATATGTCTTCGAAAGACAAAGGTGCTTCTTTAATCTTTCTGGCCCTAGCTCGTGTTATTGGGCCTTCTGGAATGTGTAATGGACCTCTTGCATCCATTGAAGCCTTCCACCCTTCATGTCTACGGTTCTCATCATTCCCCCTTTCCTCAAAAAGATTCGTCCTCGAATCATCACCTTGTTTATACTTGATGACGTAGGGAAAGGTCTGAATGAATTTGATCCACTTGGCATGCCTTCTGTTCAACTTTCCTTGTACAAGTAGGATAGGAACTACATAATGACCCATGCTCTCCCTCACATATCCTTTGAAAATAAGTTCTTCAACCTGTCTTTTATGCTCCTTTGTCTCCTTCTTATATGCTGGCCGATTTTGGATGGATGCACCAAGGATGAAATCAATTTGATACTCAATTCCTCTCTTAGGTAGCAATCCACTTGGGACATCATCATGGAATTCATCTTCAAATTCCTGCAATAGAACAACAATAGTACTAGGCAAAGATGGTTCAAGTTTGTTAGTGTTAAAATAAGTCTCCTTGTACAAAAGTATGATCATAGGCTGTTTGGCACAGAATGCTCTTTTGACATCACTCTCTTTTGCATAGAAACTTTCTGTTTTCTTCTCTTTCTCCTGTGTTCTCACGTGTTCTCCTCTCTTTTCTCTTTTTTCAATCTCTCTTTTCTGTTCACTCTCATTTTTAATCCTTAATTGATCCTCATAAGCTTGTTGAGGTGATAATGGTACAAGAGTGACGGGTTTTTTATTCATTACAAAGGAATATCGGTTCTTGAAGCCATCATGCATAACTCGCCTATCAAATTGCCATGGTCTTCCTAATAGAATATGGCCCACATGCATAGGTACAACATCACATAAAATTTCATCACGGTACCTTCCGATAGAAAATGATATGAGCACTTGCTTATTTACCTTGACTTCACCACTGTCATTCAGCCATTGAAGCTTATATGGCCTAGGATGGTTCATAGTAGGTAAATCCAACTTCTCAACCATAGTTGTGCTAGCAACATTAGTGCAACTCCCACCATCAATAATCATACTACATACCTTATCTTTGATGAGACACCTCGTCTGAAAGATGTTATCTCGTTGCACCTCATTTTCTTCCTTTACTTGCACATTCAATGCTCGCCTTGTAACAAGAGCTACTCCATTAACTGGATACTCCTCTCCATCACTTTCACCCTCTGATGATGGCATAGAATCATCATCTGATTCACTTTCAGTTTCAACTTCACCATTACTTCTCAAGATCATTGCACGCTTATTTGGACATCGAGATGCAATGTGACCCCTGCCCAAACACTTAAAACATTTAACATCTCTATTTCTACTTGGTTGGGGGTCAGAATTACCTGCCTCCTTGCTAGGACCCACATTCTTGTACTTGGATAGCTCGGCTTTGGACTTGTAGTTGGTCATCTCGTCCCTTTTATTCCAATTTGGCTTCCAAGATGAGGTAGATCCTGAGTTCTGCCCAAACCGTGTGGAACCCTTTCGTTTGAGTTGCCTTTCAACTTTCATGGCCATGTGTACCATGTCTTCTAATTCCACATAGTGTTGCAATTCAACCACGTTTGCTATGTCCCCATTTAGCCCTTGCAGAAATCGAGCCATTGTTGCTTCTCTATCTTCTTCTACATTCGCCCGAATCATGGTAATCTCCATCTCCTTGTGGTAATCCTCCACACTTTTGGTGCCCTGAGTGAGCCCTTGCAGCCTTTGGTACAGCTCCCTGTAATAGTGATTAGGGACAAACCTCCTCCTCATGATAGCCTTCATCTCCTCCCATGTATCAATAGGCCGCTCACGATTCCTTCTCCTAGTCAAAACAAGTTGATCCCACCAAATAATAGCATAATCAGTGAATTCAACTGCAGCAAGCTTTACCTTTTTCTCCTCAGAATAGTTGTGGCAATCAAAAACCAATTCAACCTTCTTCTCCCATTCTAGGTATGCATCAGGATCATTCTTACCTTGGAATGGAGGAAGTGTCATTTTAATACTGCCCAAATTATGGTCATAGGTGCCTTGCCTCCCAAATTCTCTTTGATCCCTTCTATTGTTAGCAGTTCGGACCATAGTAGTTTGATCATCAATTTCATCATCTTCTACATCATCTTCATGGTCATAGGCACGTCTTAACTGCCTTCTTGCTTTAGGAGCCTCATACTCCCCATGCCTCTTTTGCAACTCTGCTATAGTATTAGATTGCTCCTCCATCCTCTCCCTCATATCATCAAATCTGGTATTCATACGCTCAAATTGTTGTTGCATAGCTTTGATCATGAAGGACACATCACCACCTCCCTCCTGAGCTGCACCTTTGTCTTTGGATGTCATAGTGTTACTTCTACAAAATAATAAGATACCTCACAGAGCACTCCCTCACGTGTTTCACTCAAAAGAAGGTGTCACACTCTCTCGTGTTTACACTCTTTATGGCTTTTTCTTTATATGAACTTTCACTCTTGCCTTTTACCACTCGGATTTCTCCTTTCAGCTCTATAAAGAACAATCAAGAGTATTGATTTTGAACAGAATGAGATAAATGGTGTAGAATTGAACAAATTGGAGAATAAGGAATCAAAAAACGAAAAAGGATATCAAGGCAAACGATTTTAATGAACTAAACTCACAAAAAGAATCAGGATAAGGGAAGTTAAATTTAGAGGACAAACTTGGATAACAAGATAGGAAAATGGATGGCAGAATTGGAGTTAAGCAAGAAAACTTTGTTATTATTGTGGCCAATATGACCAAACTGTTAACTTTATCAATAACTTGAATTTGATGTTTCCTTTCTTTTCTTCTTTTTCTTGTTCTTTTTCTTTCTTTTCTTTTTTTTTTTTTTTTTCGTTGATCCTTCTTTTTTTTTCTTTTTTTTTTTCCTTTTTCTTTTTCTCAACACAAAACAACAGTAGAACACTTAGATATAGCAATTGGAATTGAAATTAGCACGTTGAGAAGGATTGCAAGCAAACAGATTTGTGCATTTGAATTGTAATGCACATGATAGACAAATTGAATCAGAATCAAAATAAATAAATCACAAGGTAGAAAATTGAAGAGTGAGTGGATTCAACCTGATTTAGAGCCAGGCTCTGATACCAACTGATGCGGAAAACCCCAAAAAGACGTGGCTTAGGGACCCAACGCACACAATGAATCAAAGAACAACCAGGAAAGCTAAATCAGAGTTAATAACACAAACCCTAGACCCAATATTCGAAGGAACACAAACTTAGGGTATTCAAGAAGGATATGGACGCCACACTCCAGAAAAGAAAGGGATTGGGAGTGATAAGTCGATTTGAACGCCACAAGAAGGATAACCTCTTGATAAGTTCTTTAGTTCTTAAAAGAACCGAGGGAGAAACCCTTGCTTTCTATTTCACTGAAAGTTGTCTTATATCTTGATTGTCTGATCTCCAAAGCTTACAAGGGGGTGCCTATTTATAGGCTAAGATAGCAATCCTAAAGAGGTATAAATTCCTAGTTAGGACAATTCCTTATTTAGGTGGAATTCCTATTTAGGTACAAATTCTTATATGGAAAATAAACTCCTAATTTGGAGTGACTACTATTATTAGTCCTAACACTTTAATTACTCTAATGATATTAATATGGCCTGGACTCTCTTCCAAGTGTAAATTCGCACCATTTGAAGTTGGGTTGGCCTAAGCGTCCTGAATCAGCCCATTCGGTGCTTCTTTAATCTTTCTGGCCCTAGCTCGTGTTATTGGGCCTTCTGGAATGTGTAATGGACCTCTTGCATCCATTGAAGCCTTCCACCCTTCATGTCTACGGTTCTCATCACTAGTCCTTAGAGAGTATAGATGAGGTTGTTGCAATGAATTTAGTGAATCATGTCCTCAAACAAGCTGTTTTCAGGATCTTTAAGTATGAATGAGTGATTAGAACAGAAAGTGGAGCCTTGTTCACAACAAATGAAGAGAGTGTCTCATTTTTCAGTAATTAAGCTTCAAATACTTGTGAAAAATGGTATAAATCATCAAAGACACAATGTTTAATGCAATTCAACGTGTTCCTAGTCTTTAGAGAGTATAGATGAGGTTGTTGCAATGAATTTAGAGAATGATGTGCTCAAACAAGCTATTTTCTAGATCTTTAAGTGTGAATGAGTGATAAGAACAGAAAGTGGAGCCTTGTTAGCAACAAATGAAGAGACTGTCTCATTTTTCAGTAATTAAGCATCAAATACTTGTGAAAAATGATAGAAATCATCAAAGGCTCTATGTTCAATGCAATTCAACGTGTTCCTAGTCCTTAGAGAGTATAGATGTGGTTGTTGCAATGAATTTTGTGAATGATGTGCTCAAACAAGCTGTTTTCAAGATCTTTAAGTGTGAATGAGTGATAAGAACAGAAAGTGGAGCCTTGTAAGCAACAAATGAAGAGACTGTCACATTTTTCAGTAATTTAGCCTCAAATACTTGTGAAAAATGCTAGAAATCATCAAAGACTCTATGTTTAATGCAATTCAACGTGTTCCTAGCCATTAGAGAGTATAGATGAGGTTGTTGCAATGAATTTAGTGAATGATGTGCTCAAACAAGCCGTTTTCAAGATCTTTAACAGTCACTGAGTGATTAGAACAGAAAGTGGAGCCTTGTTAGCAACAAATGAAGAGACTGTCTCATTTTTCAGTAATTAACCTTCAAATACTTGTGAAAAATGCTAGACATCATCAAAGACTCGATGTTTAATGCAATTCAACGTGTTCCTAGTCCTTAGAGAGTATAGATGAGGTTGTTGCAATGAATTTAGAGAATGATGTGCTCAAACAAGCTGTTTTCAAGATCTTTAAGTGTGAATGAGGGATAAGAACAGAAAGTGGAGCCTTGTTAGCAACAAATGAAGAGAGTGTCTCATTTTTCAGTAATTTAGCTTCAAATACTTGTGAAAAATGCTAGAAATCATCAAACACTCTATGTTTAATGCAATTCAACGTCTTCCTAGTCCTTAGAGAGTATAGATGAGGTTGTTGCAATGAATTTAGTGAATGACGTGCTGAAACAAGCTATTTTCAAGATCTTTAAGTGTGAATGAGTGATTAGAACAGAATGTTGAACCTTGTTAGCAACAAATGAAGAGTGTGTCTCATTTTTCAGTAATTAAGCATCAAATACTTGTGAGAAACGCTAGAAATCCTCAAAGACCCTATCTTTAATGCAATTCAACATATTCCTTGTCCTTAGAGAGTATAGATGAGGTTGTTGCAATGAATTTAGGGAATGATGAGCTCAAACAAGCTGTTTTCAAGATCTTTAAGTGTGAATGAGTGATAAGAACAGAAAGTGGAGCCTTGTTAGCAACAAATGAAGGGACTGTCTCATTTTTCAGTAATTAAGCTTCAAATACTTGTGAAAAATGCTAGAAATCGTCAATCACTCTATGTTTAATGCAATTCAACGTGTTCCTAGTCCTTAGAGAGTATAGATGAGGTTGTTGCAATGAATTTAGTGAATGATGTGCTCAAACAAGCCGTTTTCAAGATCTTTAACAGTCACTGAGTGATTAGAACAGAAAGTGGAGCCTTGTTAGCAACAAATGAAGAGACTGTCTCATTTTTCAGTAATTAACCTTCAAATACTTGTGAAAAATGCTAGACATCATCAAAGACTCGATGTTTAATGCAATTCAACGTGTTCCTAGTCCTTAGAGAGTATAGATGAGGTTGTTGCAATGAATTTAGAGAATGATGTGCTCAAACAAGCTGTTTTCAAGATCTTTAAGTGTGAATGAGGGATAAGAACAGAAAGTGGAGCCTTGTTAGCAACAAAATGAAGAGAGTGTCTCATTTTTCAGTAATTTAGCTTCAAAATACTTGTGAAAAATGCTAGAAATCATCAAAGACTCTATGTTTAATGCAATTCAACGCCCTTCCTAGTCCTTAGAGAGTATAGATGAGGTTGTTGCAATGAATTTAGTGAATGACGTGCTGAAACAAGCTATTTTCAAGATCTTTAAGTGTGAATGAGTGATTAGAACAGAAAGTTGAACCTTGTTAGCAACAAATGAAGAGTGTGTCTCATTTTTCAGTAATTAAGCATCAAATACTTGTGAGAAACGCTAGAAATCATCAAAGACCCTATCTTTCTTGCAATTCAACATATTCCTTGTCCTTAGAGAGTATAGATGAGGTTGTTGCAATGAATTTAGTGAATGATGTGCTCAAACAAGCTGTTTTCAAGATCTTTAAGTGTGAATGAGTGATAAGAACAGAAAGTGGAGCCTTGTTAGCAACAAATGAAGAGAGTGTCTCATTTTTCTGTAATTAAGCATCAAATACTTGTGAGAAATGCTAGAAATCGTCAAAGACTCTAATGTTTAATGCAATTCAACATATTCCTTGTCCTTAGAGTGTATAGATGAGGTTGTTGCAATGAATTTAGTGAATGATGTGCTCAAACAAGCGGTGTTCAAGATCTTTAAGTGTGAATGAGTGATAAGAACAGAAAGTGGAGCCTTGTTAGCAACAAATGAAGAGAGTGTCTCATTTTTCAGTAATAAAGCATCAAATACTTGTGAGAAATGCTAGAAATCATCGAAGACTCTATTTTTAATGCAATTCAACGTGTTCCTTGTCCTTAGAGAGTATAGATGAGGTTGTTGCAATGAATTTTGTGAATGATGTGCTCAAACAAGCTGTTGTCAAGATCTTTAAGTGTGAATGAGTGATTAGAACAGAAAGTGGAGCCTTGTTAGCAACAATTGAAGATACTGTCTCATTTTTCAGTAATTAAGCTTCAAATACTTGTGAGAAATGCTAGAAATCATCAAAGAGTCTATGTTTAATGCAATTCAACGTGTTCCTAGTCCTTAGAGAGTATAGATGAGGTTGTTGCAATGAATTTAGTGAATGATGTGCTGGAACAAGCTGTTTTCAAGATATCTCAGTGTGAATGTGTGATTTCAACCAAAAGTGGAGCCTTGTTAGCAACAATTGAAGAGACTGTCTCATTTTTCACTAATTAAGCTTCAAATACTTGTGAAAAATGCTAGAAATCACCAAAGACTCTATGTTTAAAGCAATTCAATGTGTTCCTAGTCCTTAGAGAGTATAGATGAAGTTGTTGCCACGAATTTAGTGAATGATGTGCTCGAAGAAGCTGTTTTCAAGATATTTCAGTGTGAATGAGTGATTTGAACCAAAAGTGGAGCCTTATTAGCAACAAATGAAGAGACTGTCACATTTTTCAGTAATAAAGCATCAAATACTTGTGAGAAATGCTCGAAATTATCAAAGACTCTATGCTTAATGCAATTCAACATATTCCTTGTCCTTAGAGAGTGTAGATGAGGTTGTTGCAATGAATTTAGTGAACGATGCGCTCAAACAAGCTGTTTTCAAGATCTTTAAGTGTGAGTGAGTGATTAGAGCAAAAAGGGGAGCCTTCTTAGCAACAAATGAAGAGACTGTCTCATTTTTCAGTAATTAAGCTTCAAATACTTGTGAAAAATGTTAGAAATCATCAAAGACTATGTTTAATGCAACTCAACGTGTTCCTAGTCCTTAGAGAGAATAGATGAGGTTGTTGCATGAAATTTAGTGAATGATGTGCTCAAACAAGCTGTTTTCGAGCTTTTTCAGTGTGAATGAGTGATTTGAACCAAAAGTGAAGCCTTGTTAGCAACAAATGAAGAGACTGTCTCATTTTTCAGTAATAAAGCATCAAATATTTGTGGGAAATGTTAGAAATCATCAAAGACTCTATGTTTAATGCAATTCCACATATTCCTTGTCCCTAGAGAGTATAGATGAGGTTGTTGGCATGAATTTTGTGAATGATATGCTCAAACTAGCTGTTTTGAAGATCTTTCGGTGTCAATGAGTGATTAGAACAGAAGGAGGAGCGTTGTTAGCAACAAATGAAGAGAGTGTCTCATCTCTCAGTAATTAAGCATCAAATGCTTGTGAAAAACGCAAGAAATCATCAAAGTCTCTATCTTTAACGCAATTCAACATATTCCTTGTCCATAGAGTGTATAGATGAGGTTTGATAAGAGTTTGAACCCTAACTCCACCACAAAAGCTAGCTCAAGAATGGAGGGTTGATCCAACCCTTATAAACAGCCCAAAGACCCTCTCAGGAACTGATGTGGGACACATCATTCCTGACCCCTTTAAACTGCACGTGCCCGTGCTGCCTCATCGGCACGGTGGCAGGGAACCATTGTACATGCGCCCACCAACCCTCTGAGGTTTGGCTCTGATACCAACCGATAAGAGTTTGAACCCTAACTCCACCACAAAAGCTAGCTCAAGAATGGAGGGTTGATCCAACCCTTATAAACAGCCCAAAGACCCTCTCAGGAACTGATGTGGGACACATCAAGGTTGTTGCAATGAATTTAGTGAATGATGTGCTCAAACAAGCTGTTTTCAAGATCTTAAGTGTGAATGAGAATTAAGAACAGAAAGTGGAGCCTTGTTAGCAACAAATGAAGAGAGTGTCTCATTTTTCCGTAATTAAGCATCAAATACTTGTGAGAAACGCTAGAAATCATCAAAGTCTCTATGTTTAATGCAATTCAACATATTCCTTGTCCTTAGAGTGTATAGATGAGGTTGTTGCAATGAATTTAGTGAATGATGTGCTCAAACAAGCTGTTTTCAAGATCTTTAAGTGTGAATGAGTGATTAGAACAGAAAGTGGAGCCTTGTTAGCAACAAATGAAGAGACTGTCTCATTTTTTAGTAATTAAGCATCAAATACTTCTGAGAAATGCTACAAATCATCAAAGACTCTATGCTTAATGCAATTCAACCCGTTCCTTGTCCATAGAGAGTATAGATGAGGTTGTTGCAATGAATTTAGTGAATGATGTGCTCAGGCAAGCTGTTTTCAAGATTTTTGAGTGTGAATGAGTGATTAGAACAGAAATTGGAGCCTTGTTAGCAACAAATGAAGAGACTGTCTCATTTTTCAGTAATTAAGCTTCAAATACTTGTGAAAAATGCTAGAAATCATCAAAGACTCTATGTTTAATGCAATTCAACATATTCCTTGTCCTTAGAGAGTATAGATGAGGTTGTTGTGATGAATTTTGTGAATGATGTGCTCGAACAAGCGGTTTTCAAGATTTTTGAGTCTGAATGAGTAATTTGAACCAAAAGTGCAGCCTTGTTAGCAACAAATGAAGAGACTGTCTCATTTTTCAGGAATTAAGCATCAAATATTTGTGAGAAATGCTAGAAATCATCAAGGACTCTATGTTTAATGCAATTCAACATATTCCTTGTGCTTAGAGAGTATAGATGAGGTTGTTGCCATGAATTTAGTGAATGATGTGCTCAAACAATCTGTTTTGAAGATCTTTCGGTGTGAATGAGTGATTAGAACAGCAGGAGGAGCCTTGTTAGCAACAAATGAAGAGACTGTCTCATTTTTCAGAAATTAAGCATCAAATACTTGGGAGAAAAGCTAGAAATCGTCAAAGACTCTATGTTTAATGCAATTCAACTTGTTCCTTGTCCATAGAGAGTATAGATGAGGTTGTTGCAATGAATTTAGTGAATGATCTGCTCAGACAAGCTGTTTTCAAGATTTTTGAGTGTGAATGAGTGATTTGAACCAAAAGAGGAGCCTTGTTAGCAACAAATGAAGTGACTGTCCCATTTTTCAGTAATAAAGCATCAAATACTTGTGAGAAAAACTCGAAATCATCAAAGACTCTATGTTTAATGGAATTCAACAGATTCCTTGTCCTTAGAGAGTACAGATGAGGTTGTTGCAATGAATTTAGTGAATGATGTGCTCAAACAAGCTGTTTTCAAGATCTTTAAGTGTGAATGAGTGATTAGAACAGAAAGTGGAGCCTTGTTAGCAACAAATGAAGAGACTGTCTCATTTTTTAGTAATTAAGCATCAAATACTTCTGAGAAATGCTACAAATCATCAAAGGCTCTATGCTTAATGCAATTCAACATGTTCCTTGTCCATAGAGAGTATAGATGAGGTTGTTGCAATGAATTTAGTGAATGATATGCTCAGGCAAGCTGCTTTCAAGATTTTTGAGTGTGAATGAGTGATTTGAACAGAAAGTGGAGCCTTGTTAGCAACAAATGAAGAGACTGTCTCACTTTTCAGTAATTAAGCTTCAAATACTTGTGAAAAATGCTAGAAATCATCAAAGACTCTATGTTTAATGCAATTCCACATATTCCTTCTCCTTAGAGAGTATAGATGAGGTTGTTGCAATGAATTTTGTGAATGATGTGCTCAAACAAGCTGTTTTCAGGATCTGTAAGTGTGAATGAGTGATAAGAACGGAAAGTGGAGCCTTGTTAGCAACAAATGAAGAGAGTGTCTCATTTTTCCGTAATTAAGCATCAAATACTTGTGAGAAATGCTAGAAATCATCAAAGTCTCTATGTTTAATGCAATTCAACATATTCCTTCTCCTTAGAGTGTATAGATGAGGTTGTTGCAATGAATTTAGTGAATGATGTGCTCAAACAAGCTGTTTTCATGATCTTTAAGTGTGAATGAGTGATTAGAACAAAAAGTGGAGCCTTCTTAGCAACAAATGAAGAGACTGTCTCATTTTTCAGTAATTAAGCATCAAATACTTGGGTGAAATGCTAGAAATCATCAAAGACTCTATGCTTAATGCAATTCAACATGTTGCTTGTCCATAGAGAGTATAGATGAGGTTGTTGCAATGAATTTAGTGAATGATGTGCTCAGGCAAGCTGTTTTCAAGATTTGTGAGTGTGAATGAGTCATTAGAACAGAAAGTGGAGCCTTGTTAGCAACAAATGAAGAGACTGTCTCATTTTTCAGTAATTAAGCTTCAAATACTTGTGAAAAATGCTAGAAATCATCAAAGACTCTATGTTTAATGCAATTCAACATATTCCTTGTCCTTAGAGAGTATAGATGAGGTTGTTGTGATGAATTTTGTGAATGATGTGCTCAAACAAGCGGTTTTCAAGATTTTTGAGTCTGAATGAGTGATTTGAACCAAAAGTGCAGCCTTGTTAGCAGCAAATGAAGTGACTGTCTCATTTTTCAGTAATAAAGCATCAAATACTTGTGAGAAATGCTAGAAATCATCAAAGACTCTATGTTTAATGCAATTCAACATATTCCTTGTGCTTAGAGAGTATAAATGAGGTTGTTGCGATGAATTTAGTGAATGATGTGCTCAAACAAGCTGTTTTGAAGATCTTTTGGTGTGAATGAGTGATTAGAACAGATGGTGGAGCCTTGTTAGCAACATATGAAGAGACTGTCTCATTTTTCAGTAATTAAGCTTCAAATACTTGTGAAAAATGCTAGAAATCATCAAAGACTCTATGTTTAATGCAATTCAACATATTCCTTGTCCTTAGAGAGTATAGATGAGGTTGTTGTGATGAATTTTGTGAATGATGTGCTCAAACAAGCGGTTTTCAAGATTTTTGAGTCTGAATGAGTGATTTGAACCAAAAGTGCAGCCTTGTTAGCAACAAATGAAGAGAGTGTCTCATTTTTCAGGAATTAAGCATCAAATATTTGTGAGAAATGCTAGAAATCATCAAGGACTCTATGTTTAATGCAATTCAACGTATTCGTTGTCCTTAGAGAGTATAGATGCGGTTGTTGCCATGAATTTAGTGGATGATGTGCTCAAACAATCTCTTTTGAAGATCTCTCAGTGTGAATGAGTGATTAGAACAGCAAGAGGAGCGTTGTTAGCAACAAATGAAGAGACTGTCTCATTTTTCAGAAATTAAGCATCAAATACTTGGGAGAAATGCTAGAAATCATCAAAGACTCTATGTTTAATGCAATTCAACTTGTCCCTTTGTCCATAGAGAGTATAGATGAGGTTGTTGCAATGAATTTAGTGAATGATCTGCTCAGACAAGCTGTTTTCAAGATTTTTGAGTGTGAATGAGTGAGTTGAACCAAAAGTCGAGCCTTGCTAGCAACAAATGAAGAGACTGTCTCATTTTTCAGTAATAAAGCATCAAATACTTGTGAGAAAAACTCGAAATCATCAAAGACTCTATGTTTAATGGAATTCAACAGATTCCTTGTCCTTAGAGAGTACGGATGAGGTTGTTGCAATGAATTTAGTGAATCATGTGCTCAAACAAGCTGTTTTCAAGATCTTTAAGTGTGAATGAGTCATTAGAACAGAAAGTCGAGCCTTGTTAGCAACAAATGAAGAGAGTGTCTCATTTTTCAGTAATTAAGCATTAAATACTTGTGAGAAATGCTAGAAATCGTCAAAGACTCTATGTTTAATGAAATTCAACATATTCCCTGTCGTTAAAGAGTATAGATGAGGTTGTTGCCATGAATTTAGTGAATGACGTGCTCAAACAATCTCTTTTGAAGATCTTTCAGAGTGAATGAGTGATTAGAACAGCAGGAGGAGCCCTGTTAGCAACAAATGAAGAGACTGTGTCATTTTTCGGTAATTAAGCTTCAAATACTTGTGAAAAATGCTAGAAATCATCAAAGACTCTATGTTTAATGCAATTCAACATATTCCTTGTCCTTAGAGAGTATAGATTAGGTTGCTGCAATGAATTTTGTGAATGATGTGCTCAAACAAGCGGTTTTCAAGATTTTTGAGTCTGAATGAGTGATTTGAACCAAAAGTGGAGCCTTGTTAGCAACAAATGAAGAGACTGTCTCATTTTTCAGTAATAAAGCATCAAATACTTGTGGGAAATGCTAGAAATCATCAAAGACTCTATGTTTAATGCAATTCAACATATTCCTTGTGCTTAGAGAGTATAAATGAGGTTGTTGCGATGAATTTAGTGAATGATGTGCTCAAACAAGCTGTTTTGAAGATCTTTTGGTGTGAATGAGAGATTAGAACAGATGGTGGAGCCTTGTTAGCAACATATGAAGAGACTGTCTCATTTTTCAGTAATTAAGCTTCAAATACTTGGCAGAAATGCTAGAAATCATCAAAGACTCTATGTTTAATGCAATTCAACATGTTCTTTGTCCATATAGAGTGTAGATGAGGTTGTTGCAATGAATTTAGTGAATGATGTGCTCAGGCAAGCTGTTTTCAAGATTTTTGAGTGTGAATGATTGATTAGGACAGAAAGTGGAGCCTTGTTAGCAACAAATGAAGAGACGGTCTCATTTTTCAGTAATTAAACTTCAAATGCTTGCGAAAAATGCTAGAAATAATCAAAGACTCTATGTTTAATGCAATTCAACATATTCCTTGTCCTTCGAGAGTATAGATGAGGTTGTTGCAATGAATTTTGTGAATGTTGTGCTCAAACAGGCGGTTTTCAAGGTTTTTCAATCTGAATGAGTGATTTGAAGCAAAAGTGGAGCCTTGTTAGCAACAAATGAAGAGACTGTCTCATTTTTCAGTAATAAAGCATCAAATACATGTGAGAAATGCTAGAAATCATCAAAGACTCTAAGTTTAATGCAATTCAACATATTCCTTGTCCTTAGAGAGTATAGATGAGGTTGTTGCAATGAATTTAGTGAATGATGTGCTCAAACAAGCTGTTTTCAGGATCTTTAAGTGTGAATGAGTGATTAGAACAGAAAGTGGAGCCTTGTTAGCAACAAATGAAGAGGGTGTCTCATTTTTTAGTAATTAAGCAACAAATACTTATGAGAAACGCTAGAAATCATCAAAGACTCTATATTTAATGCAATTCAACATATTTTATGTCCTTGGAGAGTATAGATGAGGTTTTTGCAATGAATTTTGTGAATGATGTGCTCAAACAAGCTGTTTTCAAGATTTTTCAGTGTGAATGAGTGATTTGAACCAAAAGTGCAGCCGTCTAAGCAACAAATGAAGAGACTGTCTCATTTTTCAGCAACAAATGAAGAGAGTGTCTCTTTTTTCAGTAATTAAGCATCAAATACTTTTGAGAAATGCTAGAAATCATCAAAGACTCTATGTTTAATGCAATTAAACATATTCCTTGTCCGTAGAGAGTATAGATGAGGTTGTTGCCATGAATTTAGTGACTGATGGGCTCAAACAAGCTGTTTTGATAATAAAGCATCAAATACATGTGAGAAATGCTAGAAATCATCAAAACTCTAAGTTTAATGCAATTCAACATGTTCCTTGTCCTTAGAGAGTATAGATGAGGTTGTTGCAATGAATTTAGTGAATGATGTGCTCAAACAAGCTGTTTTCAGGATCTTTAAGTGTGAATGAGTGATTAGAACAGAAAGTGGAGCCTTGTTAGCAACAAATGAAGAGGGTGTCTCATTTTTAGTAATTAAGCAACAAATACTTGTGAGAAACGCTAGAAATCATCAAAGACTCTATATTTAATGCAATTCAACATATTTTATGTCCTTGGAGAGTATAGATGAGGTTTTTGCAATGAATTTTGTGAATGATGTGCTCAAACAAGCTGTTTTTCAAGATTTTTCAGTGTGAATGAGTGATTTGAACCAAAAGTGCAGCCTTCTCAGCAACAAATGAAGAGACTGTCTCATTTTTCAGCAACAAATGAAGAGAGTGTCTCTTTTTTCAGTAATTAAGCATCAAATACTTGTGAGAAACGCTAGAAATCATCAAAAACCCTATGTTTAATGCAATTAAACATATTCCTTGTCCGTAGAGAGCATAGATGAGGTTGTTGCCATGAATTTAGTGAATGATGGGCTCAAACAAGCTGTTTTGATAATAAAGCATCAAATACATGTGAGAAATGCTAGAAATCATCAAAGACTCTAAGTTTAATGCAATTCAACATATTCCTTGTCCTTAGAGAGTATAGATGAGGTTGTTGCAATGAATTTAGTGAATGATGTGCTCAAACAAGCTCTTTTCAGGATCTTTAAGTGTGAATGAGTGATTAGAACAGAACGTGGAGCCTTGTCAGCAACAAATGAAGAGAATGTCTCATTTTTCAGTAATAAAGCATCAAATACTTGTGAGAAATGCTAGAAATCATCAAAGACTCTATGTTTAATGCAATTCAACATATTCCTTGTCCTTAGAGAGTATAGATGAGGTTGTTGCAATGAATTTAGTGAATGATGTGCTCAAACAAGCTGTTTTCAAGATCTTTAAGTGTGAATGAGTGATTAGAACAGAAAGTGGAGCCTTGTTAGCAACAATTGAAGAGACAGTCTCATTTTTCAGTAATTAAGCTTCAAGTACTTGTGAGAAATGTAGAAATCATCAAAGACTCTATGTTTAATGCAATTCAACATATTCCTTGTCCTTAGAGAGTATAGATGAGGTTGTTGCAATGAATTTAGTGAATGATGTGGTCAAACAAGCTGTTTTCAAGATCTTTAAGTGTGAATGAGTGATTTGAACCAAAAGTGGAGCCTTGTTAGCAACAAATGAAGAGAGTGTCTCATTTTTCAGTAATTAAGCTTCAAATACTTGTGAGAAATGCTAGAAATCATCAAAGACTCTATGTTTAATGCAATTCAACATGTTCCTTGTCCTTAGAGAGTATAGATGAGGTTGTTGCAATGAATTTAGTGAATGATGTGCTCAAACAAGCTGTTTTCAAGATCTTTAAGTGTGAATGAGTGATTAGAACAGAAAGTGGAGCCTTGTTAGCAACAAATGAAGAGAGTGTCTCATTTTTCAGTAATTAAGCATCAAATACTTGTGAGAAATGCTAGAAATCATCAAAGACTCTATGTTTAATGCAATTCAACATATTCCTTGTCCTTAGAGAGTATAGATGAGGTTGTTGCAATGAATTTAGTGAATGATGTGCTCAAACAAGCTGTTTTCAAGATCTTTAAGTGTGAATGAGTGATTAGAACAGAAAGTGGAGCCTTGTTAGCAACAAATGAAGAGAGTGTCTCATTTTTCAGTAATTAAGCATCAAATACTTGTGAGAAATGCTAGAAATCATCAAAGACTCTATCTTTAATGCAATTCAACATATTCCTTGTCCTTAGAGAGTATAGATGAGGTTGTTGCAATGAATTTAGTGAATGATGTGCTCAAACAAGCTGTTTTCAAGATCTTTAAGTGTGAATGAGTGATTTGAACCAAAAGTGGAGCCTTGTTAGCAACAAATGAAGAGAGTGTCTCATTTTTCAGTAATTAAGCATCAAATACTTGTGAGAAATGCTAGAAATCATCAAAGACTCTATGTTTAATGCAATTCAACATGTTCCTTGTCCTAGAGAGTATAGATGAGGTTGTTGCAATGAATTTAGTGAATGATGTGCTCAAACAAGCTGTTTTCAAGATCTTTAAGTGTGAATGAGTGATTAGAACAGAAAGTGGAGCCTTGTTAGCAACAAATGAAGAGAGTGTCTCATTTTTCAGTAATTAAGCATCAAATACTTGTGAGAAATGCTAGAAATCATCAAAGACTCTATGTTTAATGCAATTCAACATGTTCCTTGTCCTTAGAGAGTATAGATGAGGTTGTTGCAATGAATTTAGTGAATGATGTGCTCAAACAAGCTGTTTTCAAGATCTTTAAGTGTGAATGAGTGATTAGAACAGAAAGTGGAGCCTTGTTAGCAACAAATGAAGAGAGTGTCTCATTTTTCAGTAATTAAGCATCAAATACTTGTGAGAAATGCTAGAAATCATCAAAGACTCTATGTTTAATGCAATTCAACATGTTCCTTGTCCTTAGAGAGTATAGATGAGGTTGTTGCAATGAATTTAGTGAATGATGTGCTCAAACAAGCTGTTTTCAAGATCTTTAAGTGTGAATGAGTGATTGAACAGAAAGTGGAGCCTTGTTAGCAACAAATGAAGAGAGTGTCTCATTTTTCAGTAATTAAGCATCAAATACTTGTGAGAAATGCTAGAAATCATCAAAGACTCTATGTTTAATGCAATTCAACGTGTTCCTTGTCCTTAGAGAGTATAGATGAGGTTGTTGCAATGAATTTAGTGAATGATGTGCTCAAACAAGCTGTTTTCAAGATCTTTAAGTGTGAATGAGTGATTAGAACAGAAAGTGGAGCCTTGTTAGCAACAAATGAAGAGAGTGTCTCATTTTTCAGTAATTAAGCATCAAATACTTGTGAGAAATGCTAGAAATCATCAAAGACTCTATGTTTAATGCAATTCAACATGTTCCTTGTCCTTAGAGAGTATAGATGAGGTTGTTGCAATGAATTTAGTGAATGATGTGCTCAAACAAGCTGTTTTCAAGATCTTTAAGTGTGAATGAGTGATTAGAACAGAAAGTGGAGCCTTGTTAGCAACAAATGAAGAGAGTGTCTCATTTTTCAGTAATTAAGCATCAAATACTTGTGAGAAATGCTAGAAATCATCAAAGACTCTATGTTTAATGCAATTCAACATGTTCCTTGTCCTTAGAGAGTATAGATGAGGTTGTTGGCAATGAATTTAGTGAATGATGTGCTCAAACAAGCTGTTTTCAAGATCTTTAAGTGTGAATGAGTGATTAGAACAGAAAGTGGAGCCTTGTTAGCAACAAATGAAGAGAGTGTCTCATTTTTCAGTAATTAAGCATCAAATACTTGTGAGAAATGCTAGAAATCATCAAAGACTCTATGTTTAATGCAATTCAACATATTCCTTGTCCTTAGAGAGTATAGATGAGGTTGTTGCAATGAATTTAGTGAATGATGTGCTCAAACAAGCTGTTTTCAAGATCTTTAAGTGTGAATGAGTGATTAGAACCAAAAGTGGAGCCTTGTTAGCAACAAATGAAGAGAGTGTCTCATTTTTCAGTAATTAAGCATCAAATACTTGTGAAAAATGCTAGAAATCATCAAAGACTCTATGTTTAATGCAATTCAACATGTTCCTTGTCCTTAGAGAGTATAGATGAGGTTGTTGCAATGAATTTAGTGAATGATGTGCTCAAACAAGCTGTTTTCAAGATCTTTAAGTGTGAATGAGTGATTAGAACCAAAAGTGGAGCCTTGTTAGCAACAAATGAAGAGAGTGTCTCATTTTTCAGTAATTAAGCATCAAATACTTGTGAGAAATGCTAGAAATCATCAAAGACTCTATGTTTAATGCAATTCAACATGTTCCTTGTCCTTAGAGAGTATAGATGAGGTTGTTGCAATGAATTTAGTGAATGATGTGCTCAAACAAGCTGTTTTCAAGATCTTTAAGTGTGAATGAGTGATTAGAACAGAAAGTGGAGCCTTGTTAGCAACAAATGAAGAGAGTGTCTCATTTTTCAGTAATTAAGCATCAAATACTTGTGAGAAATGCTAGAAATCATCAAAGACTCTATGTTTAATGCAATTCAACATGTTCCTTGTCCTTAGAGAGTATAGATGAGGTTGTTGCAATGAATTTAGTGAATGATGTGCTCAAACAAGCTGTTTTCAAGATCTTTAAGTGTGAATGAGTGATTAGAACCAAAAGTGGAGCCTTGTTAGCAACAAATGAAGAGAGTGTCTCATTTTTCAGTAATTAAGCATCAAATACTTGTGAAAAATGCTAGAAATCATCAAAGACTCTATGTTTAATGCAATTCAACGTGTTCCTTGTCCTTAGAGAGTATAGATGAGGTTGTTGCAATGAATTTAGTGAATGATGTGCTCAAACAAGCTGTTTTCAAGATCTTTAAGTGTGAATGAGTGATTAGAACCAGAAAGTGGAGCCTTGTTAGCAACAAATGAAGAGAGTGTCTCATTTTTCAGTAATTAAGCATCAAATACTTGTGAGAAATGCTAGAAATCATCAAAGACTCTATGTTTAATGCAATTCAACATGTTCCTTGTCCTTAGAGAGTATAGATGAGGTTGTTGCAATGAATTTAGTGAATGATGTGCTCAAACAAGCTGTTTTCAAGATCTTTAAGTGTGAATGAGTGATTAGAACAGAAAGTGGAGCCTTGTTAGCAACAAATGAAGAGAGTGTCTCATTTTTCAGTAATTAAGCATCAAATACTTGTGAGAAATGCTAGAAATCATCAAAGACTCTATGTTTAATGCAATTCAACATGTTCCTTGTCCTTAGAGAGTATAGATGAGGTTGTTGCAATGAATTTAGTGAATGATGTGCTCAAACAAGCTGTTTTCAAGATCTTTAAGTGTGAATGAGTGATTAGAACCAAAAGTGGAGCCTTGTTAGCAACAAATGAAGAGAGTGTCTCATTTTTCAGTAATTAAGCATCAAATACTTGTGAGAAATGCTAGAAATCATCAAAGACTCTATGTTTAATGCAATTCAACATGTTCCTTGTCCTTAGAGAGTATAGATGAGGTTGTTGCAATGAATTTAGTGAATGATGTGCTCAAACAAGCTGTTTTCAAGATCTTTAAGTGTGAATGAGTGATTAGAACAGAAAGTGGAGCCTTGTTAGCAACAAATGAAGAGAGTGTCTCATTTTTCAGTAATTAAGCATCAAATACTTGTGAGAAATGCTAGAAATCATCAAAGACTCTATGTTTAATGCAATTCAACATATTCCTTGTCCTTAGAGAGTATAGATGAGGTTGTTGCAATGAATTTAGTGAATGATGTGCTCAAACAAGCTGTTTTCAAGATCTTTAAGTGTGAATGAGTGATTAGAACAGAAAGTGGAGCCTTGTTAGCAACAAATGAAGAGAGTGTCTCATTTTTCAGTAATTAAGCATCAAATACTTGTGAGAAATGCTAGAAATCATCAAAGACTCTATGTTTAATGCAATTCAACGTGTTCCTTGTCCTTAGAGAGTATAGATGAGGTTGTTGCAATGAATTTAGTGAATGATGTGCTCAAACAAGCTGTTTTCAAGATCTTTAAGTGTGAATGAGTGATTAGAACAGAAAGTGGAGCCTTGTTAGCAACAAATGAAGAGAGTGTCTCATTTTTCAGTAATTAAGCATCAAATACTTGTGAGAAATGCTAGAAATCATCAAAGACTCTATGTTTAATGCAATTCAACGTGTTCCTTGTCCTTAGAGAGTATAGATGAGGTTGTTGCAATGAATTTAGTGAATGATGTGCTCAAACAAGCTGTTTTCAAGATCTTTAAGTGTGAATGAGTGATTAGAACAAAAGTGGAGCCTTGTTAGCAACAAATGAAGAGAGTGTCTCATTTTTCAGTAATTAAGCTTCAAATACTTGTGAAAAATGCTAGAAATCATCAAAGACTCTATGTTTAATGCAATTCAACGTGTTCCTAGTCCTTAGAGAGTATAGATGAGGTTGTTGCAATGAATTTAGTGAATGATGTGCTCAAACAAGCTGTTTTCAAGATCTTTAAGTGTGAATGAGTGATTTGAACCAAAAGTGGAGCCTTGTTAGCAACAAATGAAGAGAGTGTCTCATTTTTCAGTAATTAAGCATCAAATACTTGTGAGAAATGCTAGAAATCATCAAAGACTCTATGTTTAATGCAATTCAACATATTCCTTGTCCTTAGAGAGTATAGATGAGGTTGTTGCAATGAATTTAGTGAATGATGTGCTCAAACAAGCTGTTTTCAAGATCTTTAAGTGTGAATGAGTGATTAGAACAGAAAGTGGAGCCTTGTTAGCAACAAATGAAGAGAGTGTCTCATTTTTCAGTAATTAAGCATCAAATACTTGTGAAAAATGCTAGAAATCATCAAAGACTCTATGTTTAATGCAATTCAACATGTTCCTTGTCCTTAGAGAGTATAGATGAGGTTGTTGCAATGAATTTAGTGAATGATGTGCTCAAACAAGCTGTTTTCAAGATCTTTAAGTGTGAATGAGTGATTAGAACAGAAAGTGGAGCCTTGTTAGCAACAAATGAAGAGAGTGTCTCATTTTTCAGTAATTAAGCATCAAATACTTGTGAAAAATGCTAGAAATCATCAAAGACTCTATGTTTAATGCAATTCAACATGTTCCTTGTCCTTAGAGAGTATAGATGAGGTTGTTGCAATGAATTTAGTGAATGATGTGCTCAAACAAGCTGTTTTCAAGATCTTTAAGTGTGAATGAGTGATTAGAACAGAAAGTGGAGCCTTGTTAGCAACAAATGAAGAGAGTGTCTCATTTTTCAGTAATTAAGCATCAAATACTTGTGAG
This sequence comes from Bruguiera gymnorhiza, assembly GCA_020883675.1. Classification (NCBI taxonomy): domain Eukaryota; kingdom Viridiplantae; phylum Streptophyta; class Magnoliopsida; order Malpighiales; family Rhizophoraceae; genus Bruguiera; species Bruguiera gymnorhiza. The sequence goes on along the minus strand of JAIRCJ010000108.1, from coordinate 448,827 downwards.
AAATGCTAGAAATCATCAAAGACTCTATGTTTAATGCAATTCAACGTGTTCCTTGTCCTTAGAGAGTATAGATGAGGTTGTTGCAATGAATTTAGTGAATGATGTGCTCAAACAAGCTGTTTTCAAGATCTTTAAGTGTGAATGAGTGATTTGAACCAAAAGTGGAGCCTTGTTAGCAACAAATGAAGAGAGTGTCTCATTTTTCAGTAATTAAGCATCAAATACTTGTGAAAAATGCTAGAAATCATCAAAGACTCTATGTTTAATGCAATTCAACGTGTTCCTTGTCCTTAGAGAGTATAGATGAGGTTGTTGCAATGAATTTAGTGAATGATGTGCTCAAACAAGCTGTTTTCAAGATCTTTAAGTGTGAATGAGTGATTTGAACCAAAAGTGGAGCCTTGTTAGCAACAAATGAAGAGAGTGTCTCATTTTTCAGTAATAAGCATCAAATACTTGTGAGAAATGCTAGAAATCATCAAAGACTCTATGCTTAATGCAATTCAACATATTCCTTGTCCTTAGAGAGTATAGATGAGGTTGTTGCAATGAATTTAGTGAATGATGTGCTCAAACAAGCTGTTTTCAAGATCTTTAAGTGTGAATGAGTGATTAGAACAAAAGTGGAGCCTTGTTAGCAACAAATGAAGAGAGTGTCTCATTTTTCAGTAATTAAGCTCAAATACTTGTGAAAAATGCTAGAAATCATCAAAAACTCTATGTTTAATGCAATTCAACGTGTTCCTAGTCCTTAGAGAGTATAGATGAGGTTGTTGCAATGAATTTAGTGAATGATGTGCTCAAACAAGCTGTTTTCAAGATCTTTTAAGTGTGAATGAGTGATTTGAACCAAAAGTGGAGCCTTGTTAGCAACAAATGAAGAGACTGTCTCATTTTTCAGTAATTAAGCATCAAATACTTGTGAGAAATGCTAGAAATCATCAAGACTCTATGTTTAATGCAATTCAACATATTCCTTGTCCTTAGAGAGTATAGATGAGGTTGTTGCAATGAATTTAGTGAATGATGTGCTCAAACAAGCTGTTTTCAAGATCTTTAAGTGTGAATGAGTGATTAGAACAGAAAGTGGAGCCTTGTTAGCAACAAATGAAGAGAGTGTCTCATTTTTCAGTAATTAAGCTTCAAATACTTGTGAGAAATGCTAGAAATCATCAAAGACTCTATGTTTAATGCAATTCAACATATTCCTTGTCCTTAGAGAGTATAGATGAGGTTGTTGCAATGAATTTAGTGAATGATGTGCTCAAACAAGCTGTTTTCAAGATCTTTAAGTGTGAATGAGTGATTAGAACAGAAAGTGGAGCCTTGTTAGCAACAAATGAAGAGAGTGTCTCATTTTTCAGTAATTAAGCATCAAATTCTTGTGAGAAATGCTAGAAATCATCAAAGACTCTATGTTTAATGTAATTCAACATATTCCTTGTCCTTAGAGTGTATAGATGAGGTTGTTGCAATGAATTTAGTAAATGATGTGCTCAAACAAGATGTTTTCAGGATCTTTATGTGTGAATGAGTGATTAGAACAAAAAGAGGAGCCTTGTTAGCAACAAATGAAGAGACTGTCTCATTTTTCAGTAATTAAGCTTCAGATACTTGTGAAAAATGCTAGAAATCATCGAAGACTCTACCTTTAACGCAATTCAACATATTCCTTGTCCATAGAGAGTATAGATGAGGTTGTTGCAATGAATTTCAGGAATGATGTGCTCAAACAAGCTGTTTTCAAGATCTTTAAGTGTGAATGAGTGATTAGAACAGAAAGTGGAGCCTTGTTAGCAACAAATGAAGAGAGTGTCTCATTTTTCAGTAATAAAGCATCAAATACTTCTGAGAAATGCTAGAAATCATCAAAGACTCTATGTTTAATGCAATTCAACGTGTTCCTTGTCCTTAGAGAGTATAGATGAGGTTGTTGCAATGAATTAAGTGAATGATGTGCTCAAACACGCTGTTTTCAAGATCTTTAAGTGTGAATGAGTGATTAGAACAGAAAGTGGAGCCTTGTTAGCAACAAATGAAGAGACTGTCTCATTTTTCAGTAATTAAGCTTCAAATACTTGTGAAAAATGCTAGAAATTATCAAAGACTCTACGTCTAATGCAATTCAACGTGTTCCTAGCCCTTAGAGAGTATAGATGAGGTTGTTGCAATGAATTTAGTGAATGATGTGCTCAAACAAGCTGTTTTCAAGATTTTTCAGTGTGAATGAGTGATTTGAACCAAAAGTGGAGCCTTGTTAGCAGCAAACGAAGAGACTGTCTCATTTTTCAGTAATTAAGCATCAAATACTTGTGAGAAATGCTAGAAATCATCAAAGACTCTATGTTTAATGCAATTCGACATATTCCTTGTCCTTAGATAGTATAGATGAGGTTGTTGCAATGAATTTAGTGAATGATGTGCTCAAACAAGCTGTTTTCAGGATCTTTAAGTGTGAATGAGTGATTAGAACAGAACGTGGATCCTTGTTAGCAACAAATGAAGAGAGTGTCTGATTTTTCAGAAATTAAGCATCAAATGCTTGTGAAACACGCAAGAAATCATCAAAGTCTCTATCTTTAAAGCAATTCAACATATTCCTTGTCCATAGAGAGTATAGATGAGGTTGTTGCAATGAATTTAGTGAATGATGTGCTCAAACAAGCTGTTTTCAAGATCTTTAAGTGTGAATGAGTGATTAGAACAGAAAGTGGAGCCTTGTTAGCAACAAATGAAGAGAGTGTCTCATTTTTCAGTAATAAAGCATCAAATACTTCTGAGAAATGCTAGAAATCATCAAAGACTCTATGTTTAATGCAATTCAACGTGTTCCTTGTCCTTAGAGAGTATAGATGAGGTTGTTGCAATGAATTAAGTGAATGATGTGCTCAAACAAGCGGTTTTCAAGATCTTTAAGTGTGAATGAGTGATTAGAACAGAAAGTGGAGCCTTGTTAGCAACAAATGAAGAGACTGTCTCATTTTTCAGTAATTAAGCTTCAAATACTTGTGAAAAATGCTAGAAATTATCAAAGACTCTATGTCTAATGCAATTCAACGTGTTCCTAGCCCTTAGAGAGTATAGATGAGGTTGTTGCAATGAATTTAGTGAATGATGTGCTCAAACAAGCTGTTTTCAAGATTTTTCAGTGTGAATGAGTGATTTGAACCAAAAGTGGAGCCTTGTTAGCAGCAAACGAAGAGACTGTCTCATTTTTCAGTAATTAAGCATCAAATACTTGTGAGAAATGCTAGAAATCATCAAAGACTCTATGTTTAATGCAATTCGACATATTCCTTGTCCTTAGATAGTATAGATGAGGTTGTTGCAATGAATTTAGTGAATGATGTGCTCAAACAAGCTGTTTTCAGGATCTTTAAGTGTGAATGAGTGATTAGAACAGAACGTGGATCCTTGTTAGCAACAAATGAAGAGAGTGTCTGATTTTTCAGTAATTAAGCATCAAATGCTTGTGAAAAACGCAAGAAATCATCAAAGTCTCTATCTTTAAAGCAATTCAACATATTCCTTGTCCATAGAGAGTATAGATGAGGTTGTTGCAATGAATTTAGTGAATGATGTGCTCAAACAAGCTGTTTTCAAGATCTTTAACTGTGAATGAGTGATTAGAACAGAACGTGGAGCCTTGTTAGCAACAAATGAAGAGAGTGTCTCATTTTTCTGTAATTAAGCATCAAATGCTTGTGAAAAACGCAAGAAATCATCAAAGACTCTATCTTTAACGCAATTCAACATATTCCTTGTCCATAGAGAGTATAGATGAGGTTGTTGCAATGAATCTAGTGAATGACGTGCTCAAGCAACCTGTTTTCAAGATCTTTAAGTGTGAATGAGTGATTAGAACCGAAAGTGGAGCCTTGTTAGCAACAAATGAAGAGAGTGTCTCATTTTTCAGTAATAAAGCATCAAATACTTGTGAGAAATGCTAGAAATCATCAAAGACTCTATGTTTAATGCAATTCAACGTGTTCCTTGTCCTTAGAGAGTATAGATGAGGTTGTTGCAAGGAATTTAGTGAATGATGTGCTCAAACAAGCTGTTTTCAAGATCTTTAAGTGTGAATGAGTGATTTGAACCAAAAGTGGAGCCTTGTTAGCAACAAATGAAGAGACTACCGCATTTTTCAATATTTAAGCTTCAAATAGATGTGAAAAATGCTAGAAATCATCAAAGACTCTATGTTAAATGCAATACAAGGTGTTCGAAGTCCTTAAAGAGTATAGATGAAGTTGTTGCCATGAATTTAGTGAATGATGTGCTCGAACAAGCTGTTTTCAAGATATCTCAGTGTGAATGTGTGATTTGAACCAAAAGTGGAGCCTTATTAGCAACAAATGAACAGACTGTCTAATTTCTCAGTAATAAAGCATCAAATACTTGTGAGAAATGCTCGAAATTATCAAAGACTCTATGCTTAATGCAATTGAACATATTCCTTGTCCTTAGAGAGTATAGATGAGGTTGTTGCAATGAATTTAGTGAAGGATGCACTCAAACAAGCTGTTTTGAAGATCTTTAAGTGTGAATCAGTGATTAGAACAAAAAGAGGAGCCTTGTTAGCAACAAATGAAGAGACTGTCTCATTTTTCAGTAATTAAGCTCCAAATACTTGTGAAAAATGCTAGAAATCATCAAAAACTCTATGTTTAATGCAATTCAACGTGTTCCTAGTCCTTAGAGAGTATAGATGAGGTTGTTGCAATAAATTTGGTGAATGATGTGCTCAAACAAGCTGTTTTCGAGCTTTTTCGGTGTGAATGAATGATTTGAACCAAAAGTGGAGCCTTGTTAGCATCAAATGAAGAGACTGTCTCATTTTTCAGTAATAAAGCATCAAATACTTGTGAAAAATGCTAGAAATCATCAAAGACTCTATGTTTAATGCAATTCCACGTGTTGCTAGTCCTTAGAGAGTATAGATGAGGTTGTTGCAAGAAATTTAGTGAATGATTTGCTCAAACAAGCTGTTTTCGAGCTTTTTCAGTGTGAATGAGTGATTTGAACCAAAAGTGAAGCCTTGTTAGCAACAAAAGAGGAGACTGTCTCATTTTTCAGTAATAAAGCATCGAATACTTGTGGGAAATGTTAGAAATCATCAAAGACTCTATGTTTAATGCAATTCCACATATTCCTTGTCCTTAGAGAGTATAGATGAGGTTGTTGCCATGAATTTAGTGAATGATATGCTCAAACAAGCTGTTTTCAGGATCTTTAAGTGTGAATGAGTGATTAGAACAGAATGTGGAGCCTTGTTGGCAACAAATGAAGAGAGAGTCTCATTTTTCAGTAATTAAGCATCAAATACTTGTGAAAAACGCAAGAAATCATCAAAGACTCTATCTTTAATGCAATTCAACATATTCCTTGTGCTTAGAGAGTATAAATGAGGTTGTTGCCATGAATTTAGTGAATGATGTGCTCAAACAAGCTGTTTTGAAGATCTTTTGGTGTGAATGAGTGATTAGAACTGATGGTGGAGCCTTGTTAGCAACATATGAAGAGACTGTCTCATTTTTCAGTAATTAAGCTTCAAATACTTGTGAAAAATGCTAGAAATCATCAAAGACTCTATGTTTAATGCAATTCAACATATTCCTTGTCCTTAGAGAGTATAGATGAGGTTGTTGTGATGAATTTTGTGAATGATGTGCTCAAACAAGCGGTTTTCAAGATTTTTGAGTCTGAATGAGTGATTTGAACCTAAAGTGCTGCCTTGTTAGCAAGAAATGAAGAGACTGTCTCATTTTTCAGGAATTAAGCATCAAATATTTGTGAGAAATGCTAGAAATCATCAAGGACTCTATGTTTAATGCAATTCAACATATTCCTTGTCCTTAGAGAGTATAGATGAGGTTGTTGCAATGAATTTAGTGAATGATGAGCTCAAACAATCTCTTTTGAAGATCTTTAAGTGTGAACGAGTGATTAGAACAGCAGGAGGAGCCTTGTTGGCAACAAATGAAGAGACTGTCTCATTTTTCAGAAATTAAGCATCAAATACTTGGGAGAAATGCTAGAAATCATCAAAGACTCTATGTTTAATGCAATTCAACTTGTTCCTTGTCCATAGAGAGTATAGATGAGGTTGTTGCGATGAATTTAGTGAATGATCTGCTCAGACAAGCTGTTTTCAAGATTTTTGAGTGTGAATGAGTGATTTGATCCAAAAGTGGTGCCTTGTTAGCAACAAATAAGAGACCGTCTCATTTTTCAGTAATAAAGCATCAAATACTTGTGAGAAATGCTCGAAATCATCAAAGACTCCATGTTTAATGCAATTCAACAGATTCCTTGTCCTTAGAGAGTACAGATGAGGTTGTTGCAATGAATTTAGTGAATGATGTGCCCAAACCAGCTGTTTTCAAGATCTTTAAGTGTGAATGAGTGATAAGAACGGAAAGTGGAGCCTTGTTAGCAACAAATGAAGAGACTGTCTCATTTTTCAGAAATTAAGCATCAAATACTTGGGAGAAATGCTAGAAATCATCAAAGACTCTATGTTTAATGCAATTCAACTTGTTCCTTGTCCATAGAGAGTATAGATGAGGTTGTTGCGATGAATTTAGTGAATGATCTGCTCAGACAAGCTGTTTTCAAGATTTTTGAGTGTGAATGAGTGATTTGAACCAAAAGTGGAGCCTTGTTAGCAACAAATAAAGAGACTGTCTCATTTTTCAGTAATAAAGCATCAAATACTTGGGAGAAATGCTAGAAATCATCAAAGACTCTACGTTTAATGAAATTCAACGTGTTCCTAGCCCATAGAAAGTATAGATGAGGTTGTTGAAATGAATTTAGTGAATGATGTGCTCAGGCAAGCTGTTTTCAAGATTTTTGAGTGTGAATGAGTGATTAGAACAGAAATTGGAGCCTTGTTAGCAACAAATGAAGAGACTGTCTCATTTTTCAGTAATTAAGCTTCAAATACTTGTGAAAAATGCTAGAAATCATCAAAGACTCTATGTTTAATGCAATTCAACATATTCCTTGTCCTTAGAGTGTATAGATGAGCTTGTTGCAATGAATTTAGTGAATGATGCGCTCAAACAACCTGTTTTCAAGATCTTCAAGTGCGAATGAGTGATTAGAACAGAAAGTGGAGCCTTGTTAGCAACAAATGAAGAGACTGTCTCATTTTTCAGTAATTAAGCTTCAAATACTTGTGAAAAATACTAGAAATCATCAAAGACTCTATGTTTAATGCAATTCAACGTGTTCCTAGTCCTTAGAGAGTATAGATGAGGTTGTTGCAATGAATTTAGGGAATGATGTGCTCAAACAAGCTGTTTTCAAGATTTTTTAGTGTGAATTAGTGATTTGAACCAAAAGAGGAGCCTTGTTAGCAACAAATGAAGAGACTGTCTGATTTTTCAGTAATAAAGCATCAAATACTTGGGAGAAATGCTAGAAATCATCAAAGACTCTATGTTTAATGCAATTCAACTTGTTCCTTGTCCATAGAGAGTATAGATGCGGTTGTTGCAATGAATTTAGTGAATGATGTGCTCAGGCAAGCTGTTTTCAAGATTTTTGAGTGTGAATGAGTGAGTAGAAGCGAAAGTGGAGCCTTGTTAGCAACAAATGAAGAGACTATGTCATTTTTCGGTAATTAAGCTTCAAATACTTGTGAAAAATGCTAGAAATCATCAAAGACTCTATGTTTAATGCAATTCAACATATTCCTTGTCCTTAGAGAGTATAGATGAGGTTGTTGCAATGAATTTTGTGAATGATGTGCTCAAACAAGCGGTTTTCAAGATTTTTGAGTCTGAATGAGTGATTTGAACCAAAAGTGGAGCCTTGTTTGCAACAAATGAAGAGACTGTCTCATTTTTCAGTAATAAAGCATCAAATACTTGTGGGAAATGTTAGAAATCATCAAAGACTCTATGTTTAATGCAATTCCACATATGCCTTGTCCTTAGAGAGTATATATGAGGTTGTTGCCGTGAATTTAGTGAATGATATGCTCAAACAAGCTGTTTTGAAGATCTTTCGGTGTGAATGAGTAATTAGAACAGAAGGAGGAGCCTTGTTAGCAACAAATGAAGAGAGTGTCTCATTTTTCAGTAAGTAAGCATCAAATTCTTGTGAGAAATGCTAGAAATCATCAAAGACTCTATGTTTAATGCAATTCAACATATTCCTTGTGCTTAGGGAGTATAGATGAGGTTGTTGCCATGAATTTAGTGAATGATGTGCTCAAACAAGCTGTTTTGAAGATCTTTTGGTGTGAATGAGTGATTAGAACAGATGGTGGAGCCTTGTTAGCAACATATGAAGAGACTGTCTCATTTTTCAGTAATTAAGCTTCAAATACTTGGGAGAAATGCTAGAAATCATCAAAGACTCTATGTTTAATGCAATTCAACATATTGCTTGTCCTTCGAGAGTATAGATGAGGTTGTTGCAATTAATGTTATTCAACATGTTCCTTGTCCATAGAGAGTATAGATGAGGTTGTTGCAATGAATTTAGTGAATGATGTGCTCAGGTAAGCTGTTTTCAAGATTTTTGAGTGTGAATGAGTGATTAGGACAGAAAGTGGAGCCTTGTTAGCAACAAATGAAGAGACGGTCTCATTTTTCAGTAATTAAACTTCAAATACTTGCGAAAAATGCTAGAAATCATCAAAGACTCTATGTTTAATGCAATTCAACATATTCCTTGTCCTTCGAGATTATAGATGAGGTTGTTGCAATGAATTTTGTGAATGTTGTGCTCAAACAAGCGGTTTTCAAGATTTTTCAATCTGAATGAGTGATTTGAAGCAAAAGTGGAGCCTTGTTAGCAACAAATGAAGAGACTGTCTCATTTTCAGTAATAAAGCATCAAATACTTGTGAGAAATGCTCGTAATCATCAAAGACTCTATGTTTAATGCAATTCAACATATTCCTTCTCCTTAGAGAGTATAGATGAGGTTGTTGCAATGAATTTAGTGAATGATGTGCTCAAACAAGCTGTTTTCAGGATCTTTAAGTGTGAATGAGTGATTAGAACAGAAAGTGGAGCCTTGTTAGCATCAAATGAAGTGAGTGTCTCTTTTTTCAGTAATTAAGCATCAAATACTTGTGAGAAACGCTAGAAATCATCAAAGACTCTATGTTTAATGCAATTAAACATATTCCTTGTCCATAGAGAGTATAGATGAGGTTGTTGCCATGGATTTAGTGAATGATGGGCTCAAACAAGCTGTTTTGATAATAAAGCATCAAATACATGTGAGAAATGCTAGAAATCATCAAAGACTCTATGTTTAATGCAATTCAACATGTTCCTTGTCCATAGAGAGTATAGATGAGGTTGTTGCAATGAATTTAGTGAATGATGTGCTCAGGCAAGCTGTTTTCAAGATTTTTGAGTGTGAATGAGTGATTAGGACAGAAAGTGGAGCCTTGTTAGCAACAAATGAAGAGACGGTCTCATTTCTCAGTAATTAAACTTCAAATACTTGCGAAAAATGCTAGAAATCATCAAAGACTCTATGTTTAATGCAATTCAACATATTCCTTGTCCTTCGAGAGTATAGATGAGGTTGTTGCAATGAATTTTGTGAATGTTGTGCTCAAACAAGCGGTTTTCAAGATTTTTCAATCTGAATGAGTGATTTGAAGCAAAAGTGGAGCCTTATTAGCAACAAATGAAGAGACTGTCTCATTTTTCAGTAATAAAGCATCAAATACTTGTGAGAAATGCTCGTAATCATCAAAGACTCTATGTTTAATGCAATTCAAAATATTCCTTCTCCTTAGAGAGTATAGATGAGGTTGTTGCAATGAATTTAGTGAATGATGTGCTCAAACAAGCTGTTTTCAGGATCTTTAAGTGTGAATGAGTGATTAGAACAGAAAGTGGAGCCTTGTTAGCATCAAATGAAGGGAGTGTCTCTTTTTTCAGTAATTAAGCATCAAATACTTGTGAGAAACGCTAGAAATCATCAAAGACTCTATGTTTAATGCAATTAAACATATTCCTTGTCCATAGAGAGTATAGATGAGGTTGTTGCCATGAATTTAGTGAATGATGGGCCACAAACAAGCTGTTTTGATAATAAAGCATCAAATACATGTGAGAAATGCTAGAAATCATCAAAGACTCTAAGTTTAATGCAATTCAACATATTCCTTGTCCTTAGAGAGTATAGATGAGGTTGTTGCAATGAATTTAGTGAATGATGTGCTCAAACAAGCTGTTTTCAGGATCTTTAAGTGTGAATGAGTGATTAGAACAGAAAGTGGAGCCTTCTGAGCAACAAATGAAGAGGGTGTCTCATTTTTTAGTAATTAAGCAACAAATACTTGTGAGAAACGCTAGAAATCATCAAAGACTCTATATTTAATGCAATTCAACATAAATTATGTCCTTAGAGAGTATAGATGAGGTTTTTGCAATGAATTTTGTGAATGATGTGGTCAAACAAGCTGTTTTCAAGATTTTTCAGTGTGAATGAGTGATTTGAACCAAAAGTGCAGCCTTCCAAGCAACAAATGAAGAGACTGTCTCATTTTTCAGCAACAAATGAAGAGAGTGTCTCCTTTTTCAGTAATTAAGCATCAAATACTTGTGAGAAACGCTAGAAATCATCAAAGACTCTAAGTTTAATGCAATTAGACGTATTCCTTCTCCGTAGAGAGTATAGACGAGGTTGTTGCCATGAATTTAGTGAATGATGGGCTCAAACAAGCTGTTTTGATAATAAAGCATCAAATACATGTCAGAAATGCTAGAAATCATCAAAGACTCTAAGTTTAATGCAATTCAACATATTCCTTGTCCTTAGAGAGTATAGATGAGGTTGTTGCAATGAATTTTGTGAATGATGTGGTCAAACAAGCTGTTTTCAGGATCTTTAAGTGTGAATTANGAAGAGACTGCCTCATTTTTCAGTAATTAAGCATCAAAATTCTTGTGAGAAATGCTAGAAATCATCAAAGACTCTATGTTTAATGCAATTCAACGTGTTCCTAGTCTTAGAGAGTACAGATGAGGTTGTTGCAATGAATTTAGTGAATGATGTGCTCAAACAAGCTGTTTTCAAGATCTCTAAGTGTGAATGGGTGATTAGAACAGAAAGTAGAGCGTTGTTAGCAACAAATGAAGAGAGTGTCCTCATTTTTCAGTAATCAAGCATCAATACTTGTGAGAAACCTTAGAAATCATCAAAGACTCTATCTTTAATGCAATTCAACAATGTTCCTTGTCCTTAGAGAGTATAGATGAGGTTGTTGCAATGAATTTAGAGAAATGATGTGCTCAAACAAGCTGCTTTCAAGATCTTTAAGTGTGAATGAGTGATTAGAACAGAAAGTGGAGCCTTGTTAGCAACAAATGAAGAGACTGTCTCATTTTCCAGTAATTAAGCATGAAATAGTTTGTGAAAACTGCTAGAAATCATCAAAGACTCTATGTTTAATGCAATTCAACGTGTTCCTAGTCATTAGAGAGCATAGATGAGGTTGTTGCAATGGATTTAGTGAATGATGTGCTCAAACAAGCTGCTTTCAGGATCTCTTAGTGTGAATGAGTGATTAGAACAGAAGTGGAGCCTCCTTAGCAACAAATGAAGAGAGTGTCTCATTTTTCAGTAATTCAGCTTCAAACTTGGAAAAATAATAGAAATCATCAAAGACTCTATGTTTCATGGAATTCAACGTGTTCCTAGCCATTAGAGAGTATAGGTGAGGTTGTTGCAATGAATTTAGTGAATGATGTGCTCAAACAAGCTGTTTTCAAGATCTTAAGTGTGAATGAGTGATTAGAACAGAAAGTGGAGCCTTGTTAGCAAAAAATGAAGAGACGGTCTCATTTTTCAGTAATTAAGCATCGAATACTGAGAGAAATGCTAGAAATCATCAAATACTCTATGTTTAATGCAATTCAACGTGTTCCTAGTCCTTAGAGAGTATAGATGAGGTTGTTGCAATGAATTTAGTGAATGATGTGCTCAAACAAGCTGTTTTCAAGATCTCTAAGTGTGAATGGGTGATTAGAAAGAAAGTAGAGCGTTGTTAGCAACAAATGAAGAGAGTGTCTCATTTTCAGTAATCAAGCATCAAATACTTGTGAGAAACCTTAGAAATCATCAAAGACTCTATCTTTAATGCAATTCAACATATTCCTTGTCCTTACAGAGTATAGATGTGGTTGTTGCAATGAATTTAGAGAATGATGTGCTCAAACAAGCTGTTTTCAAGATCTTTAAGTGTGAATGAGTGATTAGAACAGAAAGTGGAGCCTTGTTAGCAACAATTGAAGAGACTGTCTCATTTTTCAGTAATTAAGCATCAAATACTCTGAGAAATTCTAGAAATCATCAAAAGACTCTATGTTTAATGCAATTCAACGTGTTCCCAGTCATTAGAGAGTATAGAAGAGGTTGTTGCAAAGAATTTAGTGAATGATGTGCTCAAACAAGCTGCTTTCAGGATCTCTTAGTGTGAATGAGTGATTAGAACAGAAAGGTGGAGCCTTCTTAGCAAAAAATGAAGAGAGTGTCTCATTTTTCAGTAATTCAGCTTCAAATACATGGCAAAAATAATAGAAATCATCAAAGACTCTATGTTTTTGGCATTCAACGTGTTCCTAGTCATTAGAGAGTATATATGAGGTTGTTGCAATGAATTTAGTGAATGATGTGCTCAAACAAGCTGTTTTCAGATCTTTAAGTGTGAATGAGTGATTAGAACAGAAAGTGGAGCCTTCTTAGCAACAAATGAAGAGAGTGTCTCATTTTTCAGTAATTAAGCTTCAAATACTTGTGAAAGATGCTAGAAATCATCAAAGACTCCATGTTAATGCAATTCAACGTGTTCCTAGTCCTTAGAGAGATATATGAGGTGTTGCAATGAATTTAGTGAATGATGTGCTCAAACTCTTTTCAAGATCTTTAAGTTGAATGAGTGATTAGAACAGAAAGTGGAGCCTTGTTAGCAACAAATGAAAAGAGTGTCTCATTTTCAGTAATCAAGCATCAAATACTTGTGAGAAACCTTAGAAATCATCAAAGACTCTATCTTTAATGGAATTCAACATATTCTTCCTTAGAGAGTATAGATGAGGTTGTTTCAATGAATTTAGAGAATGATGTGCTCAAACTGTTTTCAGATCTTTAAGTGTGAATGAGTGATTAGAACAGAAAGTGGAGCTTGTTAGCAAGAAATGAGAGAGTGTCTCATTTTTCAGTAACAAGCATGAAATACTTGTGAGAAATCTAGAAATCATCAAAGACTTATCTTTAACGGAATTCAACATATTCCTTGTCCTTAGAGAGTATAGATGAGGTTGTTGCAATGAATTTAGAGAATGATGTGCTCAAACAAGCTGTTTTCAAGATCTTTAAGTGTGAATGAGTGATTAGAAGAAACAAGAAAGTGGAGCGCCTTGGTTGGCCACAAATGAGAGAGTGTCTCATTTTCAGTAATTAAGCATCAAATACTTGTGAGAAATGCTAGAAATCATCAAAGACTCTATGTTTAATGCAAATTCAACGATGTTCCTAGTCCTTAGAGAGTATAGATGAGGTTGTTGCAATGACATTTAGTGAATGATGTGCTCAACAAGCAGTTTCAGGATCTTTAAGTGTGAATGAGTGATTAGAACAAAAAGTGGAGCCTTGTTAGCAAACAAATGAAGAGAGTGTCTCATTTTTCAGTAATTAGCATCAAATACTTGTGAAAATGCTAGAATCATCAAGACTCTATCTTTAATGCAATTCAAACTTATTCCTGTCCTTAGAGAGATATAGATGAGGTTGTTGCAATGAATTTAGAGAATGATGTGCTCAAACAAGCTGTTTTCAAGATCTTTAAGTGGAATGAGTGAGATTAGAACAGAAGTGGAGCCTTGTTAGCAACAAATGAAGAGACTGTCTCATGTTCAGTAATTAAGCATGAAATACTTGTGAGAAATGCTAGAAATCATCAAAGACTCTATGTTTAATGCAATTCAACGTGTTCCTAGTCATTAGAGAGCATAGATGAGGTTGTTGCAATGGATTTAGTGAATGATGTGCTCAACAAGCTGCTTTCAGGATCTCTTAGTGTGAATGAGTGATTAGAACAGAAGGTGGAGCCTTCTTAGCACAAAGAAGAGAGTGTCTCATTTTTCAGTAATTCAGCTTCAAATACTTGGGAAAAATAATAGAAATCATCAAAGACTCTATGTTTCATGGAATTCAACGTGTTCCTAGCCATTAGAGAGTATAGGTGAGGTTGTTGCAATGAATTTAGTGAATGATGTGCTCAAACAAGCTGTTTTCAAGATCTTTAAGTGTGAATGAGTGATTAGAACAGAAAGTGGAGCCTTGTTAGCAAAAAATGAAGAGACGGTCTCATTTTTCAGTAATTAAGCATCAAATACTTGTGAGAAATGCTAGAAATCATCAAGACTCTATGTTTAATGCAATTCAACGTGTTCCTAGTCCTTAGAGAGTATAGATGAGGTTGTTGCAATGAATTTAGTGAATGATGTGCTCAAACAAGCTGTTTTCAAGATCTCTAAGTGTGAATGGTGATTAGAACAGAAAGTGAGCGTTGTTAGCAACAAATGAAGAGAGTGTCTCATTTTCAGTAATCAAGCATCAAATACTTGTGAGAAACCTTAGAAATCATCAAAGACTCTATCTTTAATGCAATTCAACATATTCCTTGTCCTTAGAGAGTATAGATGAGGTTGTTGCAATGAATTTAGAGGATGATGTGCTCAAACAAGCTGTTTTCAAGATCTTTAAGTGTGAATGAGTGATTAGAACAGAAAGTGGAGCCTTGTTAGCAACAATTGAAGAGACTGTCTCATTTTTCAGTAATTAAGCATCAAATACTTCTGAGAAATTCTAGAAATCATCAAAGACTCTATGTTTAATGCAATTCAACGTGTTCCAGTCATTAGAGAGTATAGAAGAGGTTGTTGCAAAGAATTTAGTGAATGATGTGCTCAAACAAGCTGCTTTCAGGATCTCTCAGTGTGAATGAGTGATTAGAACAGAAGGTGGAGCCTTCTTAGCAAAATGAAGAGAGTGTCTCATTTTTCAGTAATTCAGCTTCAAATACATTGCAAAAATAATAGAAATCATCAAAGACTCTATGTTTCTTGGAATTCAACGTGTTCCTAGTCATTAGAGAGTATATATGAGGTTGTTGCAATGAATTTAGTGAATGATGTGCTCAAACAAGCTGTTTTCAAGATCTTTAAGTGTGAATGAGTGATTAGAACAGAAAGTGGAGCTTCTTAGCAACAGATGAGACAGTGTCTCATTTTTCAGTAATTAAGCTTCAATACTTGTGAAAGATGCTAGAAATCATCAAAGACTCCATGTTTAATGCAATTCAACGTGTTCCTAGTCCTTAGAGAGTATATATGAGGTTGTTGCAATAATTTAGTGAATGATGTGCTCAACACTCTTTTCAAGATCTTTAAGTGTGAATGAGTGATTAGAACAGAAAGTGGAGCCTTGTTAGCAACAAATGAAAAGAGTGTCTCATTTTCAGTAATCAAGCATCAAATACTTGTGAGAACCTTAGAAATCATCAAAGACTCTATCTTTAACGCATTCAACATATTCCTTGTCCTTAGAGAGTATAGATGAGGGTTTCAATGAATTTAGAGAATGATGTGCTCAAACTGTTTTCAAGATCTTAAGTGTGAATGAGTGATTAGAACAGAAAGTGGAGCCTTGTTAGCAACAAATGAAGAGAGTGTCTCATTTTTCAGTAATCAAGCATAAATACTTGTGAGAAATCTTAGAAATCATCAAAGACTTATCTTTAACGAATTCAACATATTCCTTGTCCTTAGAGAGTATAGATGAGGTTGTTGCAATGAATTTAGTGAATGATGTGCTCAAACAAGCTGTTTTCAAGATCTTTAAGTGTGAATGAGTGAGAAGAACAGAAAGTGGAGCCTTGTTAGCAACAAATGAAGAGACTGCCTCATTTTTCAGTAATTAAGCATCAATTCTTGTAGAAATGCTAGAAAAATCATCAGAGACTCTATGTTTAATGCAATTCAACGTGTTCCTAGTCCTTAGAGAGTACAGATGAGGTTGTTGCAATGAATTTAGTGAATGATGTGCTCAAACAAGCTGTTTTCAAGATCTCTAAGTGTGAATGGGTGATTAGAACAGAAAGTAGAGCGTTGTTAGCAACAAATGAAGAGAGGTCTCATTTTTTCAGTAATCAAGCATCAAATACTTGTGAGAAACTTAGAAATCATCAAAGACTCTATCTTAATGCAATTCAACATATTCCTTGTCCTAGAGAGTATAGATGAGGTGTTGCAATGAATTTAGAGAATGATGTGCTCAAACAAGCTGTTTCAAGATCTTTAAGTGTGAATGAGTGATTAGAACAGAAAGTGGAGCCTTGTTAGCAACAAATGAAGAGACTGTCTCATTTTCCAGTAATTAAGCATGAAATAGTTGTGAGAAATGCTAGAAATCATCAAAGACTCTATGTTTAATGCAATTCAACGTGTTCCTAGTCATTAGAGAGATAGATGAGGTTGTTGCAATGGATTTAGTGAATGATGTGCTCAAACAAGCTGCTTTCAGGATCTCTTAGTGTGAATGAGTGATTAGAACAGAAGGTGGAGCCTTCTTAGCAACAAAGGAAGAGAGTGTCGCATTTTAGTAATTCAGCTTCAAATACTTGGGAAAAATAATAGAAATCATCAAAGACTCTATGTTTCATGGAATTCAACGTGTTCCTAGCCGTAGAGAGTATAGATGAGGTTGCAATGAATTTAGTGAATGATGTGCTCAAACATGCTGTTTAAGATCTTTAAGTGTGAATGAGTGATTAGAACAGAAAGTGGAGCCTGTTAGCAAAAAATGAAGAGACGTCTCATTTTTCAGTAATTAAGCATCAAATACTTGAGAGAAATGCTAGAAATCATCAAAGACTCTATGTTTAATGCAATTCAACGTGTTCCTAGTCCTTAGAGAGTATAGATGAGGTTGTTGCAATGAATTAGTGAATGATGAGCTCAAACAAGCTGCTTTCAGGATCTCTTAGTGTGAATGAGCGATTAGAACCAAAGTGGAGCCTCTTAGCAACAAATGAAGACAGTGTCTCATTTTCAGTACTTAAGCTTCAAATACTTGTGAAAATGCTAGAAATCATCAAAGACTCTATGTTTAATGCAATTCAACGTGTTCCTAGTCCTTAGAGAGTATAGATGAGGTTGTTGCAATGAATTTAGTGAATGATGTGCTCAAACAAGCTGTTTTCAGATCTTTAAGTGTGAATGAGTGATTAGAACAGAAAGTGAGGCGTTGTTAGCAACAAATGAAGAGAGTGTCTCATTTTTCATTAATCAGCATCAAATACTTGTGAGAAACTTAGAAATCATCAAAGACTGTATTTTAATGCAATTCATCATATTCCTTCTCCTTAGAGAGTATAGATGAGGTTGTTTCAATGAATTTAGAGAATGATGTGCTCAAACAAGCTGTTTTCAAGATCTTTAAGTGTGAATGAGTGATTAGAACAGAAAGTGGAGCCTGTTTAGCAACAAATGAAGAGACTGTCTCATTTTTCAGCAATAAAGCATCAAATCTGGTGAGAAAGGGTAGAAATTATCAAAGACTCTATGTTTATGCAATTCAACCTATTCCCTGTCTTAGAGAGTATAGATGAGGTAGTTGCAATGAATTAGTGAATGATGTGCTCAAACAAGCAGTTTTCAGATCTTAAAATGTGAATGAGTGATTGGAACCGAAAGTGGAGCTTTCTTAGCAACAAATGAACAGAGTGTCTCTTTTTTCAGTAATTAAAATTCAAATACTTGGAAAATGATAGAAATCATCAAAGACTCTATGTTAATGCAATTCAACGTGTTCCTAGTCCATACAGAGTATAGATGAGGTTNTTCCTTCTCCTTAGAGAGTATAGATGAGGTTGTTGCAATGAATTTTGTGAATGATGTGCTCAAACAAGCTGTTTTCAGGATCTGTAAGTGTGAATGAGTGATAAGAACGGAAAGTGGAGCCTTGTTAGCAAACAAATGAAGAGAGTGTCTCATTTTTCCGTAATTAAGCATCAAATACTTGTGAGAAATGCTAGAAATCATCAAAGTCTCTATGTTTAATGCAATTCAACATATTCCTTCTCCTTAGAGTGTATAGATGAGGTTGTTGCAATGAATTTAGTGAATGATGTGCTCAAACAAGCTGTTTTCATGATCTTTAAGTGTGAATGAGTGATTAGAACAAAAAGTGGAGCCTTCTTAGCAACAAATGAAGAGACTGTCTCATTTTTCAGTAATTAAGCATCAAATACTTGGGTGAAATGCTAGAAATCATCAAAGACTCTATGCTTAATGCAATTCAACATGTTGCTTGTCCATAGAGAGTATAGATGAGGTTGTTGCAATGAATTTAGTGAATGATGTGCTCAGGCAAGCTGTTTTCAAGATTTGTGAGTGTGAATGAGTCATTAGAACAGAAAGTGGAGCCTTGTTAGCAACAAATGAAGAGACTGTCTCATTTTTCAGTAATTAAGCTTCAAATACTTGTGAAAAATGCTAGAAATCATCAAAGACTCTATGTTTAATGCAATTCAACATATTCCTTGTCCTTAGAGAGTATAGATGAGGTTGTTGTGATGAATTTTGTGAATGATGTGCTCAAACAAGCGGTTTTCAAGATTTTTGAGTCTGAATGAGTGATTTGAACCAAAAGTGCAGCCTTGTTAGCAGCAAATGAAGTGACTGTCTCATTTTTCAGTAATAAAGCATCAAATACTTGTGAGAAATGCTAGAAAATCATCAAAGACTCTATGTTTAATGCAATTCAACATATTCCTTGTGCTTAGAGAGTATAAATGAGGTTGTTGCGATGAATTTAGTGAATGATGTGCTCAAACAAGCTGTTTTGAAGATCTTTTGGTGTGAATGAGTGATTAGAACAGATGTGGAGCCTTGTTAGCAACATATGAAGAGACTGTCTCATTTTCAGTAATTAAGCTTCAAATACTTGTGAAAAATGCTAGAAATCATCAAAGACTCTATGTTTAATGCAATTCAACATATTCCCTTGTCCTTAGAGAGTATAGATGAGGTTGTTGTGATGAATTTTGTGAATGATGTGCTCAAACAAGCGGTTTTCAAGATTTTTGAGTCTGAATGAGTGATTTGAACCAAAAGTGCAGCCTTGTTAGCAACAAATGAAGAGAGTGTCTCATTTTTCAGGAATTAGCATCAAATATTTGTGAGAAATGCTAGAAATCATCAAGGACTCTATGTTTAATGCAATTCAACGTATTCGTTGTCCTTTAGAGAGTATAGATGCGGTTGTTGCCCATGAATTTAGTGGATGATGTGCTCAAACAATCTCTTTTGAAGATCTCTCAGTGTGAATGAGTGATTAGAACAGCAAGAGGAGCGTTGTTAGCAACAAATGAAGAGACTGTCTCATTTTTCAGAAATTAAGCATCAAATACTTGGGAGAAATGCTAGAAATCATCAAAGACTCTATGTTTAATGCAATTCAACTTGTCCCTTTGTCCATAGAGAGTATAGATGAGTTGTTGCAATGAATTTAGTGAATGATCTGCTCAGACAAGCTGTTTTCAAGATTTTGAGTGTGAATGAGTGAGTTGAACCAAAGTCGAGCCTTGCTAGCAACAAATGAAGAGACTGTCTCATTTTTCAGTAATAAAGCATCAAATACTTGTGAGAAAAACTCGAAATCATCAAAGACTCTATGTTTATGGAATTCAACAGATTCCTTGTCCTTAGAGAGTACGGATGAGGTTGTTGCAATGAATTAGTGAATCATGTGCTCAAACAAGCTGTTTTCAAGATCTTTAAGTGTGAATGAGTCATTAGAACAGAAAGTCGAGCCTTGTTAGCAACAATGAAGAGAGTGTCTCATTTTTCAGTAATTAAGCATTAAATACTTGTGAGAAATGCTAGAAATCGTCAAAGACTCTATGTTTAATGAAATTCAACATATTCCCTGTCGTTAAAGAGTATAGATGAGGTTGTTGCCCATGAATTTAGTGAATGACGTGCTCAAACAATCTCTTTTGAAGATCTTTCAGAGTGAATGAGTGATTAGAACAGCAGGAGGAGCCCTGTTAGCAACAAATGAAGAGACTGTGTCATTTTTCGGTAATTAAGCTTCAAATACTTGTGAAAAATGCTAGAAATCATCAAAGGACTCTATGTTTAATGCAATTCAACATATTCCTTGTCCTTAGAGAGTATAGATTAGGTTGCTGCAATGAATTTTGTGAATGATGTGCTCAAACAAGCGGTTTTCAAGATTTTGAGTCTGAATGAGTGATTTGAACCAAAAGTGGAGCCTTGTTAGCAACAAATGAAGAGACTGTCTCATTTTTCAGTAATAAAGCATCAAATACTTGTGGAAATGCTAGAAATCATCAAAGACTCTATGTTTAATGCAATTCAACATATTCCTTGTGCTTAGAGAGTATAAATGAGGTTGTTGCGATGAATTTAGTGAATGATGTGCTCAAACAAGCTGTTTTGAAGATCTTTTGGTGTGAATGAGAGATTAGAACAGATGGTGGAGCCTTGTTAGCAACATATGAAGAGACTGTCTCATTTTCAGTAATTAAGCTTCAAATACTTGGCAGAAATGCTAGAAATCATCAAAGACTCTATGTTTAATGCAATTCAACATGTTCTTTGTCCATATAGAGTGTAGATGAGGTTGTTGCAATGAATTTAGTGAATGATGTGCTCAGGCAAGCTGTTTTCAAGATTTTTGAGTGTGAATGATTGATTAGGACAGAAAGTGGAGCCTTGTTAGCAACAAATGAAGAGACGGTCTCATTTTTCAGTAATTAAACTTCAAATGCTTGCGAAAAATGCTAGAAATAATCAAAGACTCTATGTTTAATGCAATTCAACATATTCCTTGTCCTTCGAGAGTATAGATGAGGTTGTTGCAATGAATTTTGTGAATGTTGTGCTCAAACAGGCGGTTTTCAAGGTTTTTCAATCTGAATGAGTGATTTGAAGCAAAAGTGGAGCCTTGTTAGCAACAAATGAAGAGACTGTCTCATTTTTCAGTAATAAAGCATCAAATACATGTGAGAAATGCTAGAAATCATCAAAGACTCTAAGTTTAATGCAATTCAACATATTCCTTGTCCTTAGAGAGTATAGATGAGGTTGTTGCAATGAATTTAGTGAATGATGTGCTCAAACAAGCTGTTTTCAGGATCTTTAAGTGTGAATGAGTGATTAGAACAGAAAGTGGAGCCTTGTTAGCAACAAATGAAGAGGGTGTCTCATTTTTTAGTAATTAAGCAACAAATACTTATGAGAAACGCTAGAAATCATCAAAGACTCTATATTTAATGCAATTCAACATATTTTATGTCCTTGGAGAGTATAGATGAGGTTTTTGCAATGAATTTTGTGAATGATGTGCTCAAACAAGCTGTTTTCAAGATTTTTCAGTGTGAATGAGTGATTTGAACCAAAAGTGCAGCCGTCTAAGCAACAAATGAAGAGACTGTCTCATTTTTCAGCAACAAATGAAGAGAGTGTCTCTTTTTTCAGTAATTAAGCATCAAATACTTTTGAGAAATGCTAGAAATCATCAAAGACTCTATGTTTAATGCAATTAAACATATTCCTTGTCCGTAGAGAGTATAGATGAGGTTGTTGCCATGAATTTAGTGACTGATGGGCTCAAACAAGCTGTTTTGATAATAAAGCATCAAATACATGTGAGAAATGCTAGAAATCATCAAAACTCTAAGTTTAATGCAATTCAACATGTTCCTTGTCCTTAGAGAGTATAGATGAGGTTGTTGCAATGAATTTAGTGAATGATGTGCTCAAACAAGCTGTTTTCAGGATCTTTAAGTGTGAATGAGTGATTAGAACAGAAAGTGGAGCCTTGTTAGCAACAAATGAAGAGGGTGTCTCATTTTTTAGTAATTAAGCAACAAATACTTGTGAGAAACGCTAGAAATCATCAAAGACTCTATATTTAATGCAATTCAACATATTTTATGTCCTTGGAGAGTATAGATGAGGTTTTTGCAATGAATTTTGTGAATGATGTGCTCAAACAAGCTGTTTTCAAGATTTTTCAGTGTGAATGAGTGATTTGAACCAAAAGTGCAGCCTTCTCAGCAACAAATGAAGAGACTGTCTCATTTTTCAGCAACAAATGAAGAGAGTGTCTCTTTTTTCAGTAATTAAGCATCAAATACTTGTGAGAAACGCTAGAAATCATCAAAAACCCTATGTTTAATGCAATTAAACATATTCCTTGTCCGTAGAGAGCATAGATGAGGTTGTTGCCATGAATTTAGTGAATGATGGGCTCAAACAAGCTGTTTTGATAATAAAGCATCAAATACATGTGAGAAATGCTAGAAATCATCAAAGACTCTAAGTTTAATGCAATTCAACATATTCCTTGTCCTTAGAGAGTATAGATGAGGTTGTTGCAATGAATTTAGTGAATGATGTGCTCAAACAAGCTCTTTTCAGGATCTTTAAGTGTGAATGAGTGATTAGAACAGAACGTGGAGCCTTGTCAGCAACAAATGAAGAGAATGTCTCATTTTTCAGTAATAAAGCATCAAATACTTGTGAGAAATGCTAGAAATCATCAAAGACTCTATGTTTAATGCAATTCAACATATTCCTTGTCCTTAGAGAGTATAGATGAGGTTGTTGCAATGAATTTAGTGAATGATGTGCTCAAACAAGCTGTTTTCAAGATCTTTAAGTGTGAATGAGTGATTAGAACAGAAAGTGGAGCCTTGTTAGCAACAATTGAAGAGACAGTCTCATTTTTCAGTAATTAAGCTTCAAGTACTTGTGAGAAATGTAGAAATCATCAAAGACTCTATGTTTAATGCAATTCAACATATTCCTTGTCCTTAGAGAGTATAGATGAGGTTGTTGCAATGAATTTAGTGAATGATGTGGTCAAACAAGCTGTTTTCAAGATCTTTAAGTGTGAATGAGTGATTTGAACCGAAATGGAGCCTTGTTAGCAACAAATGAAGAGAGTGCCTCATTTTTCAGCAATTAAGCTTCAAATACTTGTGAGAAATGCTAGAAATCATCAAAGACTCTATGTTTAATGCAATTCAACTTATTCCTTGTCCTTAGAGACTATAGATGTGGTTGTTGCAATGAATTTGGTGAATGATGTGCTCAATCAAGCTTTTTTGAAGATCTTTAAGTGTGAATGAGTGATTTGAACAGAAACTTGGGCCTTGTTAGCAACAAAAGAAAACAGTGTCTCATTTTTCAGTAATTAAGCATCAAATACTTGTGGGAAATGCTAGAAATTATCAGACTCTATCTTTACTGCATTTCAAGATATTCCTTGTCCTTAGAGAGTTTAGATGAGGTTGTTGCAATGAATTTAGGGAATGATGTGCTCAAACAAGCTGTTTTGAAGATCTTTAAGTGTGAATGGGTGATTAGAACAGAAAGTGGAGCGTTGTTAGCAACAAATGAAGAGAATGTCTCATTTTTCGGTAATAAAGCATCAAATACTTGTGAGAAATGCTAGAAATCATCAAAGACTTGCAATTCAACATATTCCTTGTCCTCAGAGAGTATAGATGTAGGTTGTTGCAATGAATTTAGTGAATGGTGTGCTCAAACAAGCTCTTTTGAAGATCTTTAAGTGTGAATGAATGATTTGAACCAAAAGTGGAGCCTTGTTAGCAACAAATGAAGAGTGTCTCATTTTTCTGTAATTAAGCATCAAATACTTGTGAGAAAAGCTAGAAATCACCAAAGACTCTATGTTTAATGCAATTAAACATGTTGCTTGTCCCTAGGGAGTATAGATGAGGTTGTTGCAATGAATTTAGTGAATGATGTGCTCAATCAAGCTGTTTTCAAGACCTTTAAGTGTGAATGAGTGATTAGAACCGAAAGTGGAGCCTTGTTAGCAAAAAATGAAGAGACTGTCTTATTTTTCTGTAATTAAGCATCAAATACTTGTGAGAAATGCTAGAAATCATCAAAGACTCTATGTTTAATGCAATTCAACTTATTCCTTGTCCTTAGAGACTATACATGTGGTTCTTGCAATGAATTTAGTGAATGATGGGCTCAATCAAGCTGTTTTGAAGATCCTTACGTGTGAATGAGTGATTGGAACAGAAACTTGGGCCTTGTTAGCAACAAAAGAAAAGAGTGTTTCATTTTTCTGTAATTAAGCATCAAATACTTGTGAGAAATGCTAGAAATCACCAAAGACTCTATGTTTAATGCAATTAAACATGTTCCTCGTCCTTAGAGAGTATAGATGAGGTTGTTGCAATGAATTTAGTGAATGATATGCTGAAACAAGCGGTTTTCAAGATCTTTGTGTGTGAATGAGTGATTAGAATAGAAAGTGGAGCCTTGTTCGCAACAAATGAAGAAAGTGTCTCATTTTTCAGAAATTAAGCTTCAAATAGTTGTGAAAAATGCTTGAAATCATCAAAGACTCTATGTTTCATGCAATTCAACGTATTCCTTGACCTTAGAGAGTATAGATGAGGTTGTTGCAATGAATTTAGTGAATGATGTGCTCAATCAAGCTGTTTTCAAGATCTTTAAGTGTGAATGAGTGATTAGAACAGAAAGTTGAGCCTTGTTAGCAACAAATGAAGAGACTGTCTCATTTTTCTGTAATTAAGCATCAAATACTTGTGAGAAACGCTAGAAACTATCAGACTCTATCTTTAATGCAATTCAACATATTCCTTGTCCTTAGAGAGTATAGATGAGGTTGTTGCAATGAAATTAGTGAATGATGTGCTCAAACAAGCAGTTTTCAAGATTTTTCAGAGTGAATGAGTGATTAGAACCAAAAGTGCAGCCTTGTTAGCAACAAATGAAGAGACTGTCTCATTTTTCAGTAATTAAGCGTCAAATACTTGTGAGAAATGCTACAAATCATCAAGGACTCTATGTTTAATGCAATTCAACATATTCCTTGTCATTAGAGAGTATAGATGAGGTTGTTGCAATGAATTTAGAGAATGATGTGCTCAAAGAAGCTGTTTTCAAGATCTTTAAGTGTGAATGAGTGATTAGAACAGAAAGTGAAGCCTTGTTAGCAACAAATGAAGAGACTGTCTCTTTTTCAGTAATTAAGCATCAAATACTTGTGAGACATGCTAGAAATCATCAACGACTCTATGTTTAATGC
The DNA here is from genome assembly GCA_020883675.1 of Bruguiera gymnorhiza. Lineage (NCBI taxonomy): Eukaryota > Viridiplantae > Streptophyta > Magnoliopsida > Malpighiales > Rhizophoraceae > Bruguiera > Bruguiera gymnorhiza. The sequence continues at coordinate 423,651 of JAIRCJ010000108.1, read as the reverse complement.
AATTCAACGTATTCCTTGTCCTTAGAGAGTATAGATGAGGTTGGACCAATGAATTTAGTGAATGATGTGCTCAATCAAGCTGTTTTCAAGATCTTGAAGTGTGAATGAGTGATTAGAACAGAAAGTGGGGCCTTTTTAGCAACAAATGAAGAGACTGTCTCATTTTTCGGTAATTAAGCTTCAAATACTTGTGAAAAATGCTGGAAATCATCAAAGACTCTAGGTTTAATGCAATTCAACGCGTTCCCTGTCCTTAGAGACTATAGATGAGGTTGTTGCAATAAATTTAGTGAAAGATGTGCTCAAACGAGCTGTTTTCAAGATTTTTCAGTGTGAATGAATGATTTGAAGCAATAGGGGAGCCTTGTTAGCAACAAATGAAGAGACTGTCTCATTTTTCAGTAATAAAGCATCAAATGCTTGTGAGAAATGCTAGAAATCATCAAGGACTCTATTTTTAATGTTATTCAACATATTCCTTGTCCTTAGAGAGTATAGATGAGGATGTTGCAATGAATTTAGAGAATGATGTGCTCAAACAAGCTGTTTTGAAGATATTTGAGTGTGAATGAGTGATTAGAAGAGAAAGTGGAGCCTTGTTAGCAACAAATGAAGAGACTGTCTCTTTTTTCAGTAATTAAGCATCAAATACTTGTGAGAAATGCTAGAAATCATCAACGACTCTATGTTTAATGCAATTCAACGTATTCCTTGTCCTTAGAGAGTATAGATGAGGTTGGACCAATGAATTTAGTGAATGATGTGCTCAATCAAGCTGTTTTCAGGATCTTTATGTGTGAATGAGTGATTAGAACAGAAGGTGGGGCCTTTTTAGCAACAAATGAAGAGACTGTCTCATTTTTGGGTAATAAAGCTTCACATACTTGTGAAAAATGCTAGAAATCATCAAAGACTCTAGCTTTAATGCAATTCAACGTGTTCCCTGTCCTTAGAGACTATAGATGAGGTTGTTGCAATAAATTTAGTGAATGATGTGCTCAAACGAGCTGTTTTCAAGATTTTTAAGTGTGAATGAATGATTTGAAGCAATAGGGGAGCCTTGTTAGCAACAAATGAAGAGACTGTCGCATTTTTCAGTAATAAAGCATCAAATGCTTGTGAGAAATGCTAGAAATCATCAAGGACTCTATGTTTAATGTTAATCAACATATTCCTTGTCCTTAGAGAGTATAGATGAGGATGTTGCAATGAATTTAGAGAATGATGTGCTCAAACAAGCTGTTTTGAAGATCTTTGAGTGTGAATGAGTGATTAGAACAGAAAGTGGAGCCTTGTTAGCAACAAATGAAGAGACTGTCTCTTTTTTCAGTAATTAAGCATCAAATACTTGTGAGAAATGCTAGAAATCATCAACGACTCTATGTTTAATGCAATTCAACATATTCCTTGTCCTTAGAGAGTATAGATGAGGTTGGACCAATGAATTTAGTGAATGATGTGCTCAATCAAGCTGTTTTCATGATCTTTATGTGTGAATGAGTGATTAGAACAGAAGGTGGGGCCTTTTTAGCAACAAATGAAGAGACTGTCTCATTTTTGGGTAATAAAGCTTCACATACTTGTGAAAAATGCTAGAAATCATCAAAGACTCTAGCTTTAATGCAATTCAACGTCTTCCCTGTCCTTAGAGACTATAGATGAGGTTGTTGCAATAAATTTAGTGAATGATGTGCTCAAACGAGCTGTTTTCAAGATTTTTAAGTGTGAATGAATGATTTGAAGCAATAGGGGAGCCTTGTTAGCAACAAATGAAGAGACTGTCTCATTTTTCAGTAATAAAGCATCAAATGCTTGTGAGAAATGCTAGAAATCATCAAGGACTCTATGTTTAATGTTACTCAACATATTCCTTGTCCTTAGAGAGTATAGATGAGGATGTTGCAATGAATTTAGAGAATGATGTGCTCAAACAAGCTGTTTTGAAGATCTTTGAGTGTGAATGAGTGATTAGAAGAGAAAGTGGAGCCTTGTTAGCAACAAATGAAGAGACTGTCTCTTTTTTCAGTAATTAAGCATCAAATACTTGTGAGAAATGCTAGAAATCATCAACGACTCTTTGTTTAATGCAATTCAACGTATTCCTTGTCCTTAGAGAGTATAGATGAGGTTGGACCAATGAATTTAGTGAATGATGTGCTCAATCAAGCTGTTTTCATGATCTTTATGTGTGAATGAGTGATTAGAACAGAAGGTGGGGCCTTTTTAGCAACAAATGAAGAGACTGTCTCATTTTTGGGTAATAAAGCTTCACATACTTGTGAAAAATGCTAGAAATCATCAAAGACTCTAGCTTTAATGCAATTCAACGTGTTCCCTGTCCTTAGAGACTATAGATGATGTTGTTGCAATAAATTTAGTGAATGATGTGCTCAAAGGAGCTGTTTTCAAGATTTTTCAGTGTGAATGAATGATTTGAAGCAATAGGGGAGCCTTGTTAGCAACAAATGAAGAGACTGTCTCATTTTTCAGTAATAAAGCATCAAATGCTTGTGAGAAATGCTAGAAATCATCAAGGACTCTATGTTTAATGTTATTCAACACATTCCTTGTCCTTAGAGAGTATAGATGAGGTTGTTGCAAAGAATTTAGTGAATGATGTGCTGAAAGAAGCTGTTTTCAAGATCTTTAAGTGTGAATGAGTGATTAGAACAGAAAGTGGAGCCTTCTTAGGAGCAAATGAAGAGACTGTCTCTTTTTTCAGTAATTAATTATCAAATACTTGTGCGAAATGCTAGAAATCATCAACGACTCTATGTTTAATGCAATTCAATGTATTCCTTGTCCTTAGAGAGCATACATGAGGTTGGTGCAATGAATTTAGTGAATGATGTGCTCAATCAAGCTGTTTTCAAGATCTTTAAGTGTGAATGAGTGACTAGAACAGAAAGTGGGGCCTTTTTAGCAACAAATGAAGAGTCTGTCTCATTTTTTGGTAATTAAGCTTCAAATACTTCTGAAAAATGCTAGAAATCATCAAACACTCTAGGTTTAATGCAATTGAACGTGTTCCTAGTCCTTAGAGACTATAGATGAGGTCGTTGCAATAAATTTAGTGAATGATGTGCTCAAACGAGCTGTTTTCAAGATTTTTCAGTGTGAATGAATGATTTGAACCAAAAGTGGACCCTTGTTAGCAACAAATGAAGAGTCTGTCTCATTTTTCAGTAATAAAGCATCAAATACTTGTGAGAAATGCTAGAAATCATCAAAGACTCTATGTTTAATGCAATTCAACATGTTCCTTGTCCTTAGAGAGTATAGATGAGGTTGGACCAATGAATTTAGTGAATGATGTGCTCAATCAAGCTGTTTTCATGATCTTTATGTGTGAATGAGTGATTAGAACAGAAGGTGGGGCCTTTTTAGCAACAAATGAAGAGACTGTCTCATTTTTGGGTAATAAAGCTTCACATACTTGTGAAAAATGCTAGAAATCATCAAAGACTCTAGGTTTAATGCAATTCAACGTGTTCCCTGTCCTTAGAGACTATAGATGAGGATGTTGCAATAAATTTAGTGAATGATGTGCTCAAAGGACCTGTTTTCAAGATTTTTCAGTGTGAATGAATGATCTGAAGCAATAGGGGAGCCTTGTTAGCAACAAATGAAGAGACTGTCTCATTTTTCAGTAATAAAGCATCAAATGCTGGTGAGAAATGCTAGAAATCATCAAGGACTCTATGTTTAATGTTATTCAACATATTCCTTGTCCTTAGAGAGTATAGATGAGGTTGTTGCAAAGAATTTAGTGAAAGATGTGCTCAAAGAAGCTGTTTTCAAGATCTTTAAGTGTGAATGAGTGATTAGAACAGAAAGTGGAGCCTTCTTAGGAGCAAATGAAGAGACTGTCTCTTTTTTCAGTAATTAATTATCAAATACTTGTGCGAAATGCTAGAAATCATCAACGACGCTATGTTTAATGCAATTCAATGTATTCCTTGTCCTTAGAGAGCATAGATGAGGTTGGTGCAATGAATTTAGTGAATGATGTGCTCAATCAAGCTGTTTTCAAGATCTTTAAGTGTGAATGAGTGACTAGAACAGAAAGTGGGGCCTTTTTAGCAACAAATGAAGAGTCTGTCTCATTTTTTGGTAATTAAGCTTCAAATACTTCTGAAAAATGCTAGAAATCATCAAACACTCTAGGTTTAATGCAATTGAACGTGTTCCTAGTCCTTAGAGACTATAGATGAGGTCGTTGCAATAAATTTAGTGAATGATGTGCTCAAACGAGCTGTTTTCAAGATTTTTCAGTGTGAATGAATGATTTGACCCAAAAGTGGACCCTTGTTAGCAACAAATGAAGAGTCTGTCTCATTTTTCGGTAATAAAGCATCAAATACTTGTGAGAAATGCTAGAAATCATCAAAGACTCTATGTTTAATGCAATTCAACATGTTCCTTGTCCTTAGAGAGTATAGATGAGGTTGTTGCAATGAATTTAGTGAATGATGTGCTCAATCAAGCTGTTTTCAAGATCTTTAAGTGTGAATGAGTGATTAGAACAGAAAGTGGAGCCTTGTTAGGAACAAATGAAGAGACTGTCTCATTTTTCAGTAATTAAGCTTCAAATACTTGTGAGAAATGCTAGAAATCATCAAAGACTCTATGTTTAATGCAATTCAACCTATTCCTTGCCCTTAGAGAGTATAGATGAGGTTGTTGCAATGAATTTAGTGAATGATGGGGTGAAACAAGCTGTTTTCAAGATCTTGAAGTGTGAATGAGTGATTTGAACCAAAATGGAGCCTTGTTAGCAACAAATGAAGAGAGTGTCTCATTTTTCAGTAATTAAGCATCAAATACATGGGAGAAACGCTAGAAATCACCAAAGACTCTATGTTTAATGCAATTAATCATGTTGGTTGTCCTTAGAGAGTATAGATGAGGCTGTTGCAATGAATTTAGTGAATGATGTGCTCAATCAAGCTGTTTTCAGGATCTTTAAGTGTGAATGAGTGATTAGAACAGAAAGTAGAGCCTTGTTAGCAAAAAATGAAGAGGCTGTCTCATTTTTCAGTAATAAAGCTTCAAATACTTGTGAGAAATGCTAGAAATCATTAAAGACTCTATGTTTAATGCAATTCAACATATTCCTTGTCATTAGAGAGTATAGATGAGGTTGTTGCAATGAATTTAGTGAATGATGTGCTCAATCAAGCTGTTTTCAGGATCTTTAAGTGTGAATGAGTGATTAGAACAGAAAGTGGAGCCTTGTTACCAAAAAATGAAGAGACTGTCTCATTTTTCAGTAATAAAGCATCAAATGCTTGTGAGAAATGCTAGAAATCATCAAGGACTCTATGTTTAATGCAATTCAACGTATTCCTTGTCCTTAGAGAGTATAGATGAGGTTGGACCAATGAATTTAGTGAATGATGTGCTCAATCAAGCTGTTTTCAGGATCTTTATGTGTGAATGAGTGATTAGAACAGAAGGTGGGGCCTTTTTAGCAACAAATGAAGAGACTGTCTCATTTTTGGGTAATAAAGCTTCACATACTTGTGAAAAATGCTAGAAATCATCAAAGACTCTAGGTTTAATGCAATTCAACGTGTTCCCTGTCCTTAGAGACTATAGATGAGGTTGTTGCAATAAATTTAGTGAATGATGTGCTCAAACGAGCTGTTTTCAAGATTTTTAAGTGTGAATGAATGATTTGAAGCAATAGGGGAGCCTTGTTAGCAACAAATGAAGAGACTGTCTCATTTTTCAGTAATAAAGCATCAAATGCTTGTGAGAAATGCTAGAAATCATCAAGGACTCTATGTTTAATCTTACTCAACATATTCCTTGTCCTTAGAGAGTATAGATGAGGATGTTGCAATGAATTTAGAGAATGATGTGCTCAAACAAGCTGTTTTGAAGATCTTTGAGTGTGAATGAGTGATTAGAAGAGAAAGTGGAGCCTTGTTAGCAACAAATGAAGAGACTGTCTCTTTTTTCAGTAATTAAGCATCAAATACTTGTGAGAAATGCTAGAAATCATCAACGACTCTTGTTTAATGCAATTCAACGTATTCCTTGTCCTTAGAGAGTATAGATGAGGTTGGACCAATGAATTTAGTGAATGATGTGCTCAATCAAGCTGTTTTCATGATCTTTATGTGTGAATGAGTGATTAGAACAGAAGGTGGGGCCTTTTTAGCAACAAATGAAGAGACTGTCTCATTTTTGGGTAATAAAGCATCACATACTTGTGAAAAATGCTAGAAATCATCAAAGACTCTAGGTTTAATGCAATTCAACGTGTTCCCTGTCCTTAGAGACTATAGATGAGGATGTTGCAATAAATTTAGTGAATGATGTGCTCAAAGGACCTGTTTTCAAGATTTTTCAGTGTGAATGAATGATCTGAAGCAATAGGAGAGCCTTGTTAGCAACAAATGAAGAGACTGTCTCGTTTTTCAGTAATAAAGCATCAAATGCTGGTGAGAAATGCTAGAAATCATCAAGGACTCTATGTTTAATGTTATTCAACATATTCCTTGTCCTTAGAGAGTATAGATGAGGTTGTTGCAAAGAATTTAGTGAATGATGTGCTCAAAGAAGCTGTTTTCAAGATCTTTAAGTGTGAATGAGTGATTAGAACAGAAAGTGGAGCCTTCTTAGGAGCAAATGAAGAGACTGTCTCTTTTTTCAGTAATTAATTATCAAATACTTGTGCGAAATGCTAGAAATCATCAACGACGCTATGTTTAATGCAATTCAATGTATTCCTTGTCCTTAGAGAGCATAGATGAGGTTGGTGCAATGAATTTAGTGAATGATGTGCTCAATCAAGCTGTTTTCAAGATCTTTAAGTGTAAATGAGTGACTAGAACAGAAAGTGGGGCCTTTTTAGCAACAAATGAAGAGTCTGTCTCATTTTTTGGTAATTAAGCTTCAAATACTTCTGAAAAATGCTAGAAATCATCAAACACTCTAGGTTTAATGCAATTGAACGTGTTCCTAGTCCTTAGAGACTATAGATGAGGTCGTTGCAATAAATTTAGTGAATGATGTGCTCAAACGAGCTGTTTTCAAGATTTTTCAGTGTGAATGAATGATTTGAACCAAAAGTGGACCCTTGTTAGCAACAAATGAAGAGTCTGTCTCATTTTTCAGTAATAAAGCATCAAATACTTGTGAGAAATGCTAGAAATCATCAAAGACTCTATGTTTAATGCAATTCAACATGTTCCTTGTCCTTAGAGAGTATAGATGAGGTTGTTGCAATGAATTTAGTGAATGATGTGCTCAATCAAGCTGTTTTCAAGATCTTTAAGTGTGAATGAGTGATTAGAACAGAAAGTGGAGCCTTGTTAGGAACAAATGAAGAGACTGTCTCATTTTTCAGTAATTAAGCTTCAAATACTTGTGAGAAATGCTAGAAATCATCAAAGACTCTATGTTTAATGCAATTCAACCTATTCCTTGCCCTTAGAGAGTATAGATGAGGTTGTTGCAATGAATTTAGTGAATGATGGGGTGAAACAAGCTGTTTTCAAGATCTTAAAGTGTGAATGAGTGATTTGAACCAAAATGGAGCCTTGTTAGCAACAAATGAAGAGAGTGTCTCATTTTTCAGTAATTAAGCATCAAATACATGGGAGAAACGCTAGAAATCACCAAAGACTCTATGTTTAATGCAATTAATCATGTTGGTTGTCCTTAGAGAGTATAGATGAGGCTGTTGCAATGAATTTAGTGAATGATGTGCTCAATCAAGCTGTTTTCAGGATCTTTAAGTGTGAATGAGTGATTAGAACAGAAAGTAGAGCCTTGTTAGCAAAAAATGAAGAGGCTGTCTCATTTGTCAGTAATAAATCTTCAAATACTTGTGAGAAATGCTAGAAATCATTAAAGACTCTATGTTTAATGCAATTCAACATATTCCTTGTCCTTAGAGAGTATAGATGAGGTTGTTGCAATGAATTTAGTGAATGATGTGCTCAATCAAGCTGTTTTCAGGATCTTTAAGTGTGAATGAGTGATTAGAACAGAAAGTGGAGCCTTGTTACCAAAAAATGAAGAGACTGTCTCATTTTTCAGTAATAAAGCTTCAAATACTTGTGAGAAATGCTAGAAAATTAAAGACTCTATGTTTAATGCAATTCAACATATTCCTTGTCCTTAGAGAGTATAGATGAGGTTGTTGCAATGAATTTAGTGAATGATGTGCTCAATCAAGCTGTTTTGAAGATCTTTAAGTGTGAATGAGTGATTAGAACAGAAAGTGGAGCCTTGTTAGCAACAAATGAAGAGACTGTCTCATTTTTCAGCAATTAAGCTTCAAATACTTGCGAGAAATGCTAGAAATCATCAAAGACTCTATGTTTAATGCAATTCAACATATTCCTTGTCCTTAGAGAGTATAGATGAGGTTGTTGCAATGAATTTAGTGAATGATGTGCTCAATCAAGCTGTTTTGAAGATCTTTAAGTGTGAATGAGTGATTAGAACAGAAAGTGGAGCCTTGTTAGCAACAAATGAAGAGACTGTCTCATTTTTCAGCAATTAAGCTTCAAATACTTGTGACAAATGCTAGAAATCATCCAAGACTCTATGTTTAATGCAATTCAACTTATTCCTTGTCCTCAGAGACTATAGATGAGGTTGTTGCAATGAATTTAGTGAATGATGTGCTCAATCAAGCTTTTTTCAAGATCTTTAAGTATGAATGAGTGATTAGGACAGAAAGTGGAGCCTTGTTAGCAACAAATGAAGAGACTGTCTCATTTTTCAGTAATTAAGCTTCAAATAATTGTGAGAAAAGCTAGAAATCATCAAAGACTATATGTTTAATGCAATTCAACAACTTCCTTGTCCTTAGAGACTATAGATGAGGTTGTTGCAAGGAATTTAGTGAATGATGTGCTCAATCAAGCTGTTTTCAAGATCTTTAAGTGTGATTGAGTGATTAGAACAGAAATTGGAGCCTTGTTAGCAGCAAATGAAGAGACTATCTCATTTTTCAGTAATTAAGCTTCAAATACTTTCGAAAAATGCTAGAAATCATCAAAGACTCTAGGTTTAATGCAATTCAACGTGTTCCTAGTCCTTAGAGAGTATAGATGAGGTTGTTGCAATGAATTTTGGGAATGATGAGCTCAAACAAGCTGTTTTCAAGAATTTTCAGTGGGAATGAGTGATTTGAACCAAAAGTGCAGCCTTGTTGGCAACAAACGAAGAGACTATCTCATTTTTCAGTAATAAAGCATCAAATACTTGTGAAAAATGCTAGAAATCATCAAAAACTCTACGTTTAATGCAATTCAACATCTTCCTTGTCCGTAGAGAGTTTAGATGAGGTTGTTGCAATGAATTTAGGGAATCATGTGCTCAAACAAGCTGTTTTGAAGATCTTTAAGTGTGAATGGGTGATTAGAACAGAAAGTGGAGCCTTGTTAGCAACAAATGAAGAGAATGTCTCATTTTTCAGTAATAAAGCATCAAATACTTGTGAGAAATGCTAGAAATCATCAAAGACTCTATGTCTATTGCAATTCAACATATTCCTTGTCCTCAGAGAGTATAGATAAGGTTGTTGCAATGAATTTAGTGAATGATGGGCTCAAACAAGCTGTTTTCAAGATCTTTAAGTGAGAATGAGTGATTAGCACAGAAAGTGGAGCCTCGTTAGCAACAAATGAAGAGACTGTCTCATTTTTCAGTAATTAAGCTTCAAATACTTGTGAGAAATGCTACAAAACATCAAAGACTCTATGTTTAATGCAATTCAACATATTCCTTGTCCTTAGAGAGTATAGATGAGGTTGTTGCAATGAATCTAGTGAATGATGTGCTCAATCAAGCTTTTTTCAAGATCTTTAAGTATGAGTGAGGGATTAGAACAGAAAGTGGAGCCTTGTTAGCAACAAATGAAGAGACTTTCTCATTTTTCAGTAATTAAGCTTCAAATAATTGTGACAAATGCTAGAAATCATCAAAGATTATATGTTTACTGCAATTCACGATATTCTTTGTCCTTAGAGAGTATAGATGAGGTTGTTGCAATGAATTTTGTGAATGATGTGCTCACACAAGCTGTTTTCAAGATTTTTCAGTGTGAATGAGTGATTTGAACCAAAAGTGCAGCCTTGTTGGCAACAAATGAGGAGACTGTCTCATTTTTCAGTAATAAAGCATCAAATACTGGTGAAAAATGCTAGAAATCATCAAAGACTCTATGTTTAATGCAATTCAACATCTTCCTTGTCCGTAGAGAGTATAGATGTGGTTGTTGCAATGAATTTGGGGAATGAGGTGCTCAAACAAGCTGTTTTGAAGATCCTTAAGTGTGAATGAGTGATTAGAACAGAAAGTCGAGCCTTGTTAGCAACAAATGAAGAGACTGTCTCATTTTTCAGTAATTAAGCTTCAAAAACTTGTGAGAAATGCTAGAAATCATCAAAGACTCTATGTTTCATGCAATTCAACATATTCCTTGTCCTTAGAGAGTATAGATGAGGTTGTTGCAATGAATTTTGTGAATGATGTGCTCAAACAACCTGTTTTCAAGATTTTTCAGTGCGAATGAGTGATTTCAACCAAAAGTGCAGCCTTGTTGGCAAAAGAAGAGACTGTCGCATTTATCAGTAATAAAGCATCAAATACTTGTGAAAAATGCTAGAAATCATCAAAGACTCTATGTTTAATGCAATTCAACATCTTCCTTGTCCGTTGAGAGTATAGATGAGCTTGTTGCAATGAATTTAGGGAATGATGCGCTCAAACAAGCTGTTTTCAAGATCTTGAAGTGTGAATGAGTGATTAGAACAGAAAGTGGAGCCTTGTTAGCAACAAATGAAGAGATTGTCTCATTTTTCAGTAATTAAGCATCAAATACTTGTGAGAAATGCTAGAAATCATCAAAGACTGTATGTTTAATGCAATTCAACATATTCCTTGTCCTTAGAGAGTCTAGATGAGGTTGTTGCAATGAATTTAGTGAATGAAGTGCTCAATCAAGCTGTTTTCAAGATCTTTAGGTGTGAATGAGTGATTAGAACTGAAAGTGGAGCCTTGTTAGCAACAAATGAAGACACTGTCTCATTTTTCAGCAATTAAGCTTCAAATAATTGTGAGAAATGCTAGAAATCATGAAAGACTCTACGTTTAATGCAATTCAACATATTCCTTGTCCTTAGAGAGTACAGATGAGGTTGTTGCAATGAATTTAGTGAATGATGCGCTCAATCAAGCTTTTTTCAAGATCTTTAAGTATGAATGAGTGATTAGGACAGAAAGTGGAGCCTTGTTAGCAACAAATGAAGAGACTGTCTCATTTTTCAGTAATTAAGCTTTAAATAATTGTGAGAAAAGCTAGAAATCATCAAAGACTATATGTTTAATGCAATTCAACAAATTCCTTGTCCTTCGAGACTATAGATGAGGTTGTTGCAAGGAATTTAGTGAATGATGTGCTCAATCAAGCTGTTTTCAAGATCTTTAAGTGTGATTGAGTGATTAGGACAGAAATTGGAGCCTTGTTAGCAGCAAATGAAGAGACTATCTCATTTTTCAGTAATTAAGCTTCAAATACTTTCGAAAAATGCTAGAAATCATCAAAGACTCTAGGTTTAATGCAATTCAACGTGTTCCTAGTCCTTAGAGAGTATAGATGAGGTTGTTGCAATGAATTTGTGAATGATGAGCTCAAACAAGCTGTTTTCAAGAATTTTCAGTGGGAATGAGTGATTTGAACCAAAAGTGCAGCCTTGTTGGCAACAAACGAAGAGACTATCTCATTTTTCAGTAATAAAGCATCAAATACTTGTGAAAAATGCTAGAAATCATCAAAAACTCTACGTTTAATGCAATTCAACATCTTCCTTGTCCGTAGAGAGTATAGATGAGGTTGTTGCAATGAATTTAGGGAATGATGTGCTCAAACAAGCTGTTTTGAAGATCTTTAAGTGTGAATGAGTGATTAGAACAGAAAGTGGAGCCTTGTTAGCTGCAAAAGAAGAGACTTTCTCATTTTACAGTACTAAAGCATCAAATACTTGTGAGAAATGGTAGAAATCAACAAGGACTCTATGTTTAATGCAATTCAACATATTCCAAGTCATTTGAGAGTATAGATGGGGTTGTTGCGATGAATTTAGTGAATGATGTCCTCAAACAAGCTGTTTTCAAGATCTTTAAGTGTGAATGAGTGATTAAAACAGAAAGTGGTGCCTTGTTAGCAACAAATGAAGAGGGTGTCTCATTTTTCAGTAATTAAGTATCAAATACTTGTGAGAAACGCTAGAAATCATCAAAGACTCTATCTTTAATGCAATTCAACATATTCCTTGTCCTTAGAGAGTATTGATGAGGTTGTTGCAATGAATTTAGAGAATGATGTGCTCAAACAAGCTGTTTTCAAGATCTGTAAGTGTGAATGAGTGATTAGAACAGAAAGTGGGGCCTTGTTAACCACAAATGAAAAGACTGTCTCATTTTTCCGTAATTAAGCTTCAAATACTTGTGAAAAATGCTAGAAATCATCAAAGACTCAATGTTTAATGCAATTCAACGTGTTCCTAGCCCTTAGAGAGTATAGATGAGGTTGGTGCAATGAATTTAGTGAATGATGGGCTCAAACAAGCTGTTCTCAAGATTTTTCAGTGTGAATGAGTGATTTGAACCAAAAGTGGAGCCTTGTTAGCAACAAATGAAGAGACTGTCTCATTTTTCAGTAATAAAACATCAAATACTGGTGAAAAATGCTAGAAATCATCAAAGACTCTATGTTTAATGCAATTCAACATCTTCCTTGTGCATTGAGAGTATAGATGAGCTTGTTGCAATGAATTTAGGGAATGATGTGCTCAAACAAGCTGTTTTCAGGATCTTTAAGTGTGAATGAGTGATTAGAACAGAAAGTGGAGCCTTGTTAGCAACAAATGAAGAGACTGTCTCACTTTTCTGTAATAAAGCATCAAATACTTGTGAGAAATGCTCAAAATCATCAAAGACTCTATGTTTAATGCAATTCAACATATTCCTTGTCCTTAGAGAGTCTAGATGAGGTTGTTGCAATGAATTTAGTGAATGAAGTGCTCAATCAAGCTGTTTTCAAGATCTTTAGGTGTGAATGAGTGATTAGAACAGAAAGTGGAGCCTTGTTAGCAACAAATGAAGACACTGTCTCATTTTTCAGCAATTAAGCTTCAAATAATTGTGAGAAATGCTAGAAATCATCAAAGACTCTATGTTTAATGCAATTCAACATATTCCTTGTCCTTAGAGAGTACAGATAAGATTGTTGCAATGAATTTAGTGAATGATGTGCTCAATCAAGCTTTTTTCAAGATCTTTAAGTATGAATGAGTGATTAGGACAGAAAGTGGAGCCTTGTTAGCAACAAATGAAGAGACTGTCTCATTTTTCAGTAATTAAGCTTCAAATAATTGTGAGAAATGCTAGAAATCATCAAAGACTATATGTTTAATGCAATTCAACAAATTCCTTGTCCTTAGAGACTATAGATGAGGTTGTTGCAAGGAATTTAGTGAATGATGTGCTCAATCAGGCTGTTTTCAAGATCTTTAAGTGTGAATGAGTGATTAGAACAGAAATTGGAGCCTTGTTAGCAACAAATGAAGAGACTGTCTCATTTTTCAGTAATTAAGCTTCAAATACTTTCGAAAAATGCTAGAAATCATCAAAGACTCTAGGTTTAATGCAATTCAACGTGTTCCTAGTCCTTAGAGAGTATAGATGAGGTTGTTGCAATGAATTTTGTGAAGGATGAGCTCAAACAAGCTGTTTTCAAGATTTTTCAGTGGGAATGAGTGATTTGAACCAAAAGTGCAGCCTTGTTGGCAACAAACGAAGAGACTGTCTCATTTTTCAGTAATAAAGCATCAAATACTTGTGAAAAATTCTAGAAATCATCAAAAACTCTACGTTCAATGCAATTCAACATCTTCCTTGTCCGTAGAGAGTATAGATGAGGTTGTTGCAATGAATTTAGGGAATGATGTGCTCAAAGATGCTGTTTTGAAGATCTTTAAGTGTGAATGAGTGATTAGAACAGAAAGTGGAGCCTTGTTAGCAACAAATGAAGAGACTGTCTCATTTTTCAGTAATTAAGCTTCAAATACTTGTGAGAAATGCTAGAAATCTTCAAAGACTCTATCTTTAATGCAATTCAACATATTCCTTGTCCTTAGAGAGTATAGATGAGGTTGTTGCAATGAATTTAGGGAATGATGTGCTTAAACAAGCTGTTTTGAAGATCTTTAAGTGTGAATGAGTGATTGAAACAGAAAGTGGAGCCTTGTTAGCTACAAATGAAGAGACTTTCTCATTTTTCAGTACTCAAGCATCAAATACTTGTGAGAAATGGTAGAAATCAACAAGGACTCTATGTTTAATGCAATTCAACATATTCCTAGTCATTTGAGAGTATAGATGGGGTTGTTGCGATGAATTTAGTGAATGATGTCCTCAAACAAGCTGTTTTCAAGATCTTTAAGTGTGAATGAGTGATTAGAACAGAAAGTGGTGCCTTGTTAGCAACAAATGAAGAGGGTGTCTCATTTTTCAGTAATTAAGTATCAAATACTTGTGAGAAATGCTAGAAATCATCAAAGACTCTATGTTTAATGCAATTCAACATATTCCTTGTCCTTAGAGAGTATAGATGAGGTTGTTGCAATGAATTTAGTGAATGATGTGCTCAAACAAGCCGTTTTCAAGATCTTTAAGTGTGAATGAGTGATTAGAACAGAAAGTGGAGCCTTGTTAGCAACAAATGAAGAGAGTGTCTCATTTTTCAGTAATTACGCATCAAATACTTGTGAGAAACGCTAGAAATCATCAAAGACTCTATGTTTAATGCAATTGAACATGTTCCTTGTCCTTAGAGAGTATAGATGAGGTTGTTGCAATGAATTTAGTGAACGATGTGCTCAGACAAGCTGTTTTCAAGATCCTTAAGTGTGAATGAGTGATTTGAACCAAAAGTGGAGCCTTGTTAGCAACAAATGAAGAGACTGTCTCATTTTTCAGTAATTAAGCTTCAAATACTTGTGAAAAATGCTAGAAATCATCAAAGACTCTAAGTTTAATGCAATTCAACGTGTTCCTAGTCCTTAGAGAGTATAGATGAGATTGTTGCAATGAATTTGGTGAATGATGTGCTTGAACAAGCTGTTTTCAAGGTTTTTCAGTCTGCATGAGTGATTTGTACCAAAAGTGGAGCCTTGTTAGCAACAAATGAAGAGACTGCCTCTTTTTTCAGTAATAAAGCATCAAATACTTGTGAGACATGCTCGAAATCATCAAAGACTCTATGTTTAATGCAATTAAACATATTCCTTGTCCTTAGAGAGTGTAGATGTGGTTGTTGCAATGAATTTAGTGAATGATGTGCTCAAACAAGCTGTTTTCAGGATCTTTAAGTGTGAATGAGTGATTAGAACAGAAAGTGGGGCCTTGTTAGCAACGAATGAAGAGAGTGTCTCATTTTTCAGTAATTAAGCATCAAATACTTGGGAGAAACGCTAGAAATCATCAAAGACTCTATGTTTAATGCAATTCAACATATTCCTTGTCCTTAGAGAGTATAGATGAGGTTGTTGCAATGAATTTAGTGAATCATGCGTTCAAACAAGCTGTTTTCAAGATCTTTATGTGTGAATGAGGGATTAGAACAGAAAGTGGAGCGTTGTTAGCAACAAATGAAGAGACTGTATCATTTTTCAGTAATTAAGCTTCAAATACTTGTGAAAAATGCTAGAAATCATCAAAGACTCTAAGTTTAATGCAATTCAACGTGTTCCTAGTCCTTAGAGAGTATAGATGAGGTTGTTGCACTGAATTTTGTGAATGATGTGCTCAAACAAGCTGTTTTCAAGATCTTTAAGTGTGAATGAGTGATTAGAACAGAAAGTGGAGCCTTGTTAGCAACAAATGAAGAGACTGTCTCATTTTTCAGTAATTAAGCTTCAAATACTTGTGAAAAATGCTAGAAATCATCAAAGACTCTATGTTTAATGCAATTCAACGTGTTCCTAGTCCTGAGAGAGTATAGATGAGGTTGTTGCACTGAATTTTGTGAATGATGTGCTCAAACAAGCTGTTTTCAAGATCTTTAAGTGTGAATGAGTGATTAGAACAGAAAGTGGAGCCTTGTTAGCAACGAATGAAGAGACTGTCTCATTTTTCAGTAATAAAGCATCAAATACTTGGGAGAAACGCTAGAAATCATCAAAGACTCTATGTTTAATGCAATTCAACATATTCCTTGTCCTTAGAGAGTATAGATGAGGTTGTTGCAATGAATTTAGTGAATGATGTGCTCAAACAAGCTGTTTTCAGGATCTTTAAGTGTGAATGAGTGATTAGAACAGAAAGTGGAGCCTTGTTAGCAACGAATGAAGAGAGTGTCTCATTTTTCAGTAATTAAGCATCAAATACTTGGGAGAAACGCTAGAAATCATCAAAGACTCTATGTTTAATGCAATTCAACATATTCCTTGTCCTTAGAGAGTATAGATGAGGTTGTTGCAATGAATTTAGTGAATGATGCGCTCAAACAAGCTGTTTTCAAGATCTTTAAGTGTGAATGAGTGATTAGAACCGAAAGTGGAGTGTTGTTAGCAACAAATGAAGAGACTGTATCATTTTTCAGTAATTAAGCTTCAAATACTTGTGAAAAATGCTAGAAATCATCAAAGACTCTATTTTTAATGCAATTCAACGTGTTCCTAGTCCTTAGAGAGTATAGATGAGGTTGTTGCAATAAATTTAGTGAATGATGTGCTTAAACAAGCTGTTTTCAAGATTTTTAAGTGTGAATGAATGATTTGAACCAAAAGTGATGAGAACCGTGTAGATAATGGGTGGAAGGCTTCAAAGGATGCACAAAGTCCATCACAGATTCAAGAAGGCCCAATAACGCGAGCTAGGGCCAGAAAGATTAGAAAAGCACTAAATGGGCTGATTTTGGACATTCAGGCCAACCAGGCTTCAAATGGTGCGAATTCAAGTTTTAAAGAGAGTCCATGCCTAATTAATATAATTGGACTACTTAATGGGTCAAATTAAGTGATAGCATTCACTCCTAAATAGGAGTTCATTGTATGTGCTGGAATTAGTTCGAAATTCCTCCAAAATAGGGATTTCTCCTAAATAGGAATTTTGCCTCTTTAGGATTGCTATCTAAGCCTATAAATAGGCACCCCTTGTAAGCTTTGGAAATCAGACAACTTTGAGTGAAATAAACAGCAAGGGTTTTTCTCCCTCGGTTCTTTTAAGAACTAAAGAACTTATCAAGAGGTATTTCTTCTTGTGGCGTTCAAATCGACTTATCACTCCCAATTCCTTCCTTTTCTTGAGTGTGGCGTCCATATCCATCTTGAATACCCTAGGTTTGTGTTCCTTTGAATATTGGGTTTAGGGTTTGTGCTATTAAACTATGATTTAGCTTTCCTGGTTGCTCTTTTATTCATTGTGTGCGTTGGGTCCCTAAGTCACATCTTTTTGGGGTTTTCCGCATCAGTTGGTATCAGAGCTTGGCTCTAAATCAGGTTGAATCCACTCACTCTTCAATTTTCTACCTTGTGATTTATTTATTTCGATTCAATTTGTCTATTATGTGCATTACAATTCAAATGCACAAATCTATTTGCTTGCAATCCTTCTCAACGTGCTAATTTCAATTCCAATTGTTGTATCTAAGTGTTCTACTATTGTTTTGTGTTGAGCAAAAGAGAAAGAAAAAGAAAACAAAAGAAAATAAAAAAAAGAAGGATCAACGAAAAAAAAAAAGAAAAAGAAAGAGAAGGAACAAGAAAAGGAAGAAAAGAAAGGAAACATCAGTTGGTATCAAGTTAACAGTTTAGTCATGTTGGCCACAATAATAACAAAGTTTTTCTTGCTCAACTCCAATTCTGTCATCCATTTTCCTATCTTGTTATCCAAATTTGTCCTCTAAATTTAACTTCCCTTATCGTGATTCTTTTTGTGAGTTTAGTTCATTAAAATCATTTGCCTTGATATCCTTTTTCGTTTTTTGATTCCTTGTTCTCTGATTTGTTCAATTCTACACCATTTATCTTATTCTGTTCAAAATCAATACTCTTGATTTACCTTATTTATTTCTTTATAGAGCTGAAAGGAGAAATCCGAGTGATAAAAGGCAAGAATGAAAGTTCATATAAAGAAAAAGCCATAAAGAGTGTAAACACGAGAGAGTGTGACACCTTCTTTTGAGTGAAACACGTGAGGGAGTGCTCTGTGAGGTATCTTATTATTTTGTATAGAAGTAATACTATGACATCCAAAGACAAAGGTGCAGCTCAAGAGGGAGCTGGTGATGTGTCCTTCATGATCAAAGCTATGCAACAACAATTTAAGCGTATGAATACCAGATTTGATGATATGAGGGAGAGGATGGAGGAGCAATCTAATACTATAGCAGAGTTGCAAAGGAGGCATGGGGAGTATGAGGCTCCTAAAGCAAGAAGGCAGTTGAGACGTGCCTATGACCATGAAGATGATGTAGAAGATGATGAAATTGATGATCAAACTAATGTGGTCCAAACTACTAACAATAGAAGGGATCAAGGAGAATTTGGGAGGCAACGCACCTATGACCATAATGAACATTCTGTCTCATTTGAACCAAGGAGAATGAGTGATTTGAACCAAAAGTGGAGCCTTGTTAGCAACAAATGAACATTCTGTCTCATTTTTCAGTAATTAAGCATCAAGTACTTGTGAGAAATGGTAGAAATCACCAAAGACTCTATTTTTAATGCAATTCAACATGTTGATTGTCCTTAGAGATTATAGATGAGGTTGTTGCAATGAATTTAGTGAATGATGTGCTCAGATGAGCTGTTTTCAAGATCTTTATGTGTGAATGAGTGATTTGAAAAAAAAGTGGAGCCTTTGATGCGGAAAACCCCAAAAAGACGTGGCTTAGGGACCCAACGCACACAATGAATCAAAGAACAACCAGGAAAGCTAAATCAGAGTTTAATAACACAAACCCTAGACCCAAAATTCGAAGGAACACGAACCTGGGGTATTCAAGATGGATATGGACGCCACACTCCAGAAGAGGAAGGAATTGGGAGTGATAAGTCGGTTTGAACGCCACAAGAAGAAAACCTCTTGATAAGTTCTTTAGTTCTCAAAAGAACCGAAGGAGAAACCCTTGCTTTCTATTTCACTGAAAGTTGTCTTATATCTTGATTGTCTGATCTCCAAAGCTTACAAGGGGGTGCCTATTTATAGGCTAAGATAGCAATCCTAAAGAGGTATAAATTCCTAGTTAGGACAATTCCTTATTTAGGTGGAATTCCTATTTAGGTACAAATTCTTATATGGAAAATAAACTCCTAATTTGGAGTGACTACTATTATTAGTCCTAACACTTTAATTACTCTAATGATATTAATATGGCCTGGACTCTCTTCCAAGTGTAAATTCGCACCATTTGAAGTTGGGTTGGCCTAAGCGTCCTGAATCAGCCCATTCGGTGCTTCTTTAATCTTTCTGGCCCTAGCTCGTGTTATTGGGCCTTCTGGAATGTGTAATGGACCTCTTGCATCCATTGAAGCCTTCCACCCTTCATGTCTACGGTTCTCATCATTCCCCCTTTCCTCAAAAAGATTCGTCCTCGAATCATCACCTTGTTTATACTTGATGACGTAGGGAAAGGTCTAAATGAATTTGATCCACTTGGCATGCCTTCTGTTCAACTTTCCTTGTACAAGTAGGATAGGAACTACATAATGACCCATGCTTTCCCTCACATATCCTTTGAAAATAAGTTCTTCAACCTGTCTTTTATGCTCCTTTGTCTCCTTCTTATATGCTGGCCGATTTTGGATGGATGCACCAAGGATGAAATCAATTTGATACTCAATTCCTCTCTTAGGTAGCAATCCACTTGGGACATCATCATGGAATTCATCTTCAAATTCCTGCAATAGAACAACAATAGTACTAGGCAAAGATGGTTCAAGTTTGTTAGTGTTAAAATAAGTCTCCTTGTACAAAAGTATGATCATAGGCTGTTTGGCACAGAATGCTCTTTTGACATCACTCTCTTTTGCATAGAAACTTTCTGTTTTCTTCTCTTTCTCCTGTGTTCTCACGTGTTCTCCTCTCTTTTCTCTTTTTTCAATCTCTTTTCTGTTCACTCTCATTTTTAATCCTTAATTGATCCTCATAAGCTTGTTGAGGTGATAATGGTACAAGAGTGACAGGTTTATCATTCATTACAAAGGAATATCGATTCTTGAATCCATCGTGCATAACTCGTCTGTCAAACTGCCATGGCCTTCCTAATAGAATATGGCCTGCTTGCATAGGTACAACATCACATAAAACTTCATCGTGATACCTTCCAATAGAAAATGACACGAGCACTTGCTTATCTACTTTAACTTCACCACTCTCATTCAACCATTGAAACTTATATGGTTTAGGATGCTTCATAGTAGGTAAATTCAACTTCTCAACCATAGTTGTGCTAGCAACATTAGTGGAACTCCCACCATCAATAATCATACTACATACCTTATCCTTGATGAGACACCTCGTCTGAAAGATGTTATCTCGTTGCACCTCATTTTCTTCCTTTACTTGCACATTCAATGCTCGCCTTGTAACAAGAGCTACTCCATTAACTGGATACTCCTCTCCATCACTTTCACCCTCTGATGATGGCATAGAATCATCATCTGATTCACTTTCAGTTTCAACTTCACCATTACTTCTCAAGATCATTGCACGCTTATTTGGACATCGAGATGCAATGTGACCCCTGCCCAAACACTTAAAACATTTAACATCTCTATTTCTACTTGGTTGGGGGTCAGAATTACCTGCCTCCTTGCTAGGACCCACATTCTTGTACTTGGATAGCTCGGCTTTGGACTTGTAGTTGGTCATCTCGTCCCTTTTATTCCAATTTGGCTTCCAAGATGAGGTAGATCCTGAGTTCTGCCCAAACCGTGTGGAACCCTTTCGTTTGAGTTGCCTTTCAACTTTCATGGCCATGTGTACCATGTCTTCTAATTCCACATAGTGTTGCAATTCAACCACGTTTGCTATGTCCCCATTTAGCCCTTGCAGAAATCGAGCCATTGTTGCTTCTCTATCTTCTTCTACATTCGCCCGAATCATGGTAATCTCCATCTCCTTGTGGTAATCCTCCACACTTTTGGTGCCCTGAGTGAGCCCTTGCAGCCTTTGGTACAGCTCCCTGTAATAGTGATTAGGGACAAACCTCCTCCTCATGATAGCCTTCATCTCCTCCCATGTATCAATAGGCCGCTCACGATTCCTTCTCCTAGTCAAAACAAGTTGATCCCACCAAATAATAGCATAATCAGTGAATTCAACTGCAGCAAGCTTTACCTTTTTCTCCTCAGAATAGTTGTGGCAATCAAAAACCAATTCAACCTTCTTCTCCCATTCTAGGTATGCATCAGGATCATTCTTACCTTGGAATGGAGGAAGTGTCATTTTAATACTGCCCAAATTATGGTCATAGGTGCCTTGCCTCCCAAATTCTCTTTGATCCCTTCTATTGTTAGCAGTTCGGACCATAGTAGTTTGATCATCAATTTCATCATCTTCTACATCATCTTCATGGTCATAGGCACGTCTCAACTGCCTTCTTGCTTTAGAAGTCTCATATTCTTCGTACCTCCTTTGCAACACTAATATTGTATTAGCTTGCTCCTCCATCCTCTCTCTCATATCATCAAATCTGGTATTCATGTGCTCAAATTGTTGTTGCATAGCTTTGATCATGAAGGACATGTCAACAGCTCCCTCCTGAGCAGCACCTTTGTCTTTCGAAGACATATTATTTTTTTATTTTTTTTTATTTTTTGATTTAGAGCCAACTGATTTAGAGCCGGGCTCTGATACCAACTGATGCGGAAAACCCCAAAAAGACGTGGCTTAGGGACCCAACGCACACAATGAATCAAAGAACAACCAGGAAAGCTAAATCAGAGTTTAATAACACAAACCCTAGACCCAAAATTCGAAGGAACACGAACCTGGGGTATTCAAGATGGATATGGACGCCACACTCCAGAAGAGGAAGGAATTGGGAGTGATAAGTCGGTTTGAACGCCACAAGAAGAAAACCTCTTGATAAGTTCTTTAGTTCTCAAAAGAACCGAAGGAGAAACCCTTGCTTTCTATTTCACTGAAAGTTGTCTTATATCTTGATTGTCTGATCTCCAAAGCTTACAAGGGGGTGCCTATTTATAGGCTAAGATAGCAATCCTAAAGAGGTATAAATTCCTAGTTAGGACAATTCCTTATTTAGGTGGAATTCCTATTTAGGTACAAATTCTTATATGGAAAATAAACTCCTAATTTGGAGTGACTACTATTATTAGTCCTAACACTTTAATTACTCTAATGATATTAATATGGCCTGGACTCTCTTCCAAGTGTAAATTCGCACCATTTGAAGTTGGGTTGGCCTAAGCGTCCTGAATCAGCCCATTCGGTGCTTCTTTAATCTTTCTGGCCCTAGCTCGTGTTATTGGGCCTTCTGGAATGTGTAATGGACCTCTTGCATCCATTGAAGCCTTCCACCCTTCATGTCTACGGTTCTCATCAGCCTTGTTAGCAACAAATGAAGATACTATCCCATTTTTCAATAATTAAGCTTCAAATACTTGTGAAAAAGGCTAGAAATCACCAAAGACTCTATTTTAAATGCAATTCAACGTGTTCCCAGTCCTTAGAGAGTATAGATGTGGTTGTTGTAATGAATTTTGTGAATGATGTGCTCAAACAAGCTGTTTTCAAGATTTTTCAGGGTGAATGAATGATTTGAACAAAAAGTGGAGCCTTGTTAGCAACAAATGAAGAGACTGTCTCATTTTTCTGTAATAAAGTATCAAATACTTGTGGGAAAGGCTCGAAATCGTCAAAGACGCTATATTTAATGCAATTCAACATATTCCTTGTCCGTAGAGAGTATAGATGAGGTTGTTGCAATGAATTTAGTGAATGATGTGATCAAACAAGCTGTTTTCAGGATCTTTAAGTGTGAATGAGTGATTAGAACAGAAAGTGGAGCCTTGTTAGCAACAAATGAAGAGAGTGTCTCATTTTTCCGTAATTAATCATCAAATACTTGTGAGAAATGCTAGAAATCATCAAAGACTCTATGTTTAAAGCAATTCAATGTGTTCCTAGTCCTTAGAGAGTATAGATGAGGTTGTTAGCAACAAGTGAAGAGAGTGTCTCTTTTTTCAGTAATTAAGCTTCAAATACTTGTGAAAAATGCTAGAAATCATCAAAGTCTCTATGTTTAATGCAATTCAACGTGTTCCTAGTCCATAGAGAGTGTAGATGAGGTTATTGCAATGAATTTAGTGAATGGTGTGCTCAAACAAGCTGTTTTCAGCATGTTTAAGTGTGAATGGGTGATAAGAACAGAAAGTGGAGCCTTGTTGGCAACAAATGAAGAGAGTGTCTCATTTTTCTGTAATTAAGCATCAGATACTTGTGTGAAATGCTAGAAATCATCAAAGACTCTATGTTTAATGCAATTCAACGTGTTCCTAGTCCTTAGAGAGTATAGATGAGGTTGTTGCAATTAATTTAGTGAATGATGTGCTCAAACAAGCTGTTTTCAAGATCTGTAAGTGTGAATGAGTGATTAGAACAGAAAGTGGAGCCTTGTTAGCAACAAATGAAGACTGTGTCTCATTTTTCAGTAATTAAGCGTCAAATACTTGTGAGAAACGCTAGAAATCATCAAGGACTCTATCTTTAATGCAATTCAGCATATTCCTTGTCCTTAGAGAGTATAGATGAGGTTGTTGCAATGAATTTAGAGAATGATGTGCTCAAACAAGCTGTTTTCAAGATCTTTAACTGTGAATGAGTGATTAGAACAGAAAGTGGAGCCTTGTTAGCAACAAATCAAGAGACTGTCTCGTTTTTCAGTAATAAAGCATCAAATACTTTTGAGAAATGGCAGAAATCATCAAAAACTCTATGTTTAATGCAATTCAACCTATTCCTTGTCTTTAGAGAGTATAGATGAGGTTGTTGCAATGAATTTAGTGAATGATGTGCTCAAACAAGCTGTTTTCAGGATCTTTAAGTGTGAATGAGTGATTAGAACAGAAAGTGGAGCCTTGTTAGCAACAAGTGAAGAGAGTGTCTCATTTTTCAGTAATTAAGCTTCAAATACTTGTGAAAAATGCTAGAAATCATCAAAGACTCTATGTTTAATGCAATTCAACGTGTTCCTAGTCCTCATAGAGTATAGATGAGGTCGTTGCAATGAATTTAGTGAATGATGTGCTCAAACAAGCTGTTTTCGCGTTCTTTAAGTGTGAATGAGTGATTAGAACAGAAAGTGGAGCCTTGTTAGCAACAAGTGAAGAGAGTGTCTCATTTTTCAGTAATTAAGCTTCAAATACTTGTGAAAAATGCTAGAAATCATCAAAGTCTCTATGTTTAATGCAATTCAACGTGTTCCTAGTCCATAGAGAGTGTAGATGAGGTTGTTGCAATGAATTTAGTGAATGGTGTGCTCAAACAAGCTGTTTTCAGCATGTTTAAGTGTGAATGAGTGATAAGAACAGAAAGTGGAGCCTTGTTAGCAACAAATGAAGAGAGTGTCTCATTTTTCTGTAATTAAGCATCAGATACTTGTGTGAAATGCTAGAAATCATCAAAGACTCTATGTTTAATGCAATTCAACGTGTTCCTAGTCCTTAGAGAGCATAGATGAGGTTGTTGCAATTAATTTAGTGAATGATGTGCTCAAACAAGCTGTTTTCAAGATCTGTAAGTGTGAATGAGTGATTAGAACAGAAAGTGGAGCCTTGTTAGCAACAAATGAAGTGTGTGTCTCATTTTTCAGTAATTAAGCATCAAATACTTGTGAGAAACGCTAGAAATCATCAAAGACTCTATCTTTAATGCAATTCAGCATATTCCTTGTCCTTAGAGAGTATAGATGAGGTTGTTGCAATGAATTTAGAGAATGATGTGCTCAAACAAGCTGTTTTCAAGATCTTTAAGTGTGAATGAGTGAGAAGAACAGAAAGTGGAGCCTTGTTAGCAGCAAATGAAGCGACAGTCTCATTTTTCAGTAATTAAGCGTCAAATACTTGTGAGAAATGCTAGAAATCATCAAAGACTCTATGTTTACTGCAATTCAACGTGTTCCTAGTCCTTAGAGAGTATAGATGAGGTTGTTGCGATGAATTTAGTGAATGATGTGCTCAAACAAGCTGTTTTCAAGATCTTTAATTGTGAATGAGTGATTAGAACAGAAAGTGGAGCCTTGTTAGAAACAAATGAAGAGGCTGTCTCATTTCTCAGTAATTAAGCATCAAATACTTGTGAGAAATGCTAGAAATCATCAAAGACTCTATGTTTCATGCAATTCAAACCGTTCCTAGTCCTTAGAGAGTATAGATGAGGTTGTTGCAATGAATTTAGTGAATGATGTGCTCATACAAGCTGTTTTCAAGATGTTTAAGAGTGAATGAGTGATCAGAACAGAAAGTGGAGCCTTCCTAGCAACAAATGAAGAGGGTGTCCCATTTTTCAGTAATTAAGCATCAAATATTTGTGAGAAATGCTAGAAATCATCAAAGACTCTATGTTTAATGCAATTCAATGTGTTCCTAGTCCTCATAGAGTATAGATGAGGTCGTTGCAATGAATTTAGTGAATGATGTGCTCAAACAAGCTGTTTTCGCGTTCTTTAAGTGTGAATGAGTGATTAGAACAGAAAGTGGAGCCTTGTTAGCAACAAGTGAAGAGAGTGTCTCATTTTTCAGTAATTAAGCTTCAAATACTTGTGAAAAATGCTAGAAATCATCAAAGTCTCTATGTTTAATGCAATTCAACGTGTTCCTAGTCCATAGAGAGTGTAGATGAGGTTGTTGCAATGAATTTAGTGAATGATGTGCTCAAACAAGCTGTTTTGAAGATCTTTAAGAGTGAATGAGTGATTAGAACAGAAAGTGGAGCCTTGTTGGCCACAAATGAAGAGAGTGTCTCATTTTTCGGTAATTAAGCTTCAAATACTTGTGAGAAACCTTAGAAATCATGAAAGACTCTATCCTTAATGCAATTCAACATATTCCTTGTCCTTAGAGAGTATAGATGATGTTGTTGCAATGAATTTAGTGAATGATGTGCTCAAACAAGCTGCTTTCAGGATCTTTAAGTGTGAATGAGTGAGAAGAACAGAAAGTGGAGCCTTGTTAGCAACAAATGAAGAGACTGCCTCATTTTTCAGTAATTAAGCATCAAATACTTGTGAGAAATGCTAGAAATCATCAAAGACTCTATGTTTAATGCAATTCAACGTGTTCCTAGTCCTTAGAGAGTATAGATGAGGTTGTTGCAATGAATTTAGGGAATGATGTGCTCAAACAAGCTGTGTTCAGGACCTTCGAGTGTGAATGAGTGATAAGAAGAGAAAGTGGAGACTTGTTCGCAACAAATGAAGAGAGTGTCTCATTTTTCAGAAATTAAGCATCAAATACTTGTGAGAAATGCTAGAAATCATCAAAGACTCTATGTTTAATGCAGTTCAACGTGTTCCTAGTCCTTAGAGAGTATAGATGAGGTTGTTGCAATGAATTTAGTGAATGGTGTGCTCAAACAAGCTGTTTTCAGGATCTTTAAGTGTGAATGAGTGATAAGAACAGAAAGTGGAGCCTTGTTAGCAACAAATGAAGAGAGTGTCTCATTTCTCAGTAATTAAGCATCAAATACTTGTGTGAAATGCTAGAAATCATCAAAGACTCTATGTTTAATGCAATTCAACGTGTTCCTAGTCCTTAGAGTGTATAGATGAGGTTGTTGCACGAATTTAGTGAATGATGTGCTCAAACAAGCTGTTTTCAAGATCTTTAAGTGTGAATGAGTGATCACAACAGAAAGTGGAGCCCTCCTAGCAACAAATGAAGAGAGTGTCTCGTTTTTCAGTAATTAAGCATCAAATATTTGTCACAAATGCTAGAAATCATCAAAGACTCTATGTTTAATGCAATTCAACATGTTCCTAGTCCTTAGAGAGTATAGATGAGGTTGTTGCAATGAATTTAGTGAATGATGTGCTCAAACAAGCAGTTTTCAAGATCTTTAAGTGCGAATGAGTGATTAGAACAGAAAGTGGGGCCTTCTTAGCAACAAATGAAGAGAGTGTCTCATTTTTCAGTAATTAAGCATCAAATACTTGTGAGAAATGCTAGAAATCATCAAAGCCTCTATCTATAATGCAATTCAACATATTCCATGTCCTTAGAGAGTATAGATGAGGTTGTTGCAATGAATTTAGTGAATGATGTGCTCAAACAAGCTGTTTTCAGGATCTTTAAGTGTGAATGAGTGATTAGAAAAGAAAGTGGAGCCTTCTTAGCAACAAATGAAGAGAGTGTCTCATTTTTCAGTAATTAAGCTCCAAATACTTGTGAAAAATGCTAGAAATCATCAAAGACACTATGTTTAATGCAATTCAACGTGTTCCTAGTCGTTAGATAGTATAGATGAGGTTCTTGCAATGAATGTAGAGAATGATGTGCTCAAAGAAGCTGTTTTCAAGACGGTTAAGAGTGAATGAGTTATTAGAACAGAAAGTGGAGCCTGCTTAGCAACAAATGAAGAGAGTGTCTCATTTTTCAGTAATTAAGCTTCTAATACTTGTGAGAAACTTTAGAAATCATCAAAGACTGTATCCTGAATGCAATTCAACATATTCATTGTCCTTAGAGAGTATAGATGAGGTTGCTGCAATGAATTTAGTGAATGATGTGCTCAAACAAGCTGTTTTCAAGACGTTTAAGAGTGAATGAGTGAGAAGAACAGAAAGCGGAGCCTTGTTAGCAACAAATGAAGAGGCTGTCTCATTTTTCAGTAATTAAGCATCAAATACTAGTGAGAAATGCTATAAATCATCAAAAACTCAATGTTTAATGCAATTCAAAGTGTTCCTAGTCCTTAGAGAGTATAGATGAGGTTTGTTGCAATGAATTTAGTGAATGATCGTGCTCAAACAAGCAGTTTTCAAGATCTTTAAGTGTGAATGAGTGATTAGAAACAAAAGTGGAGCCTTGTTGGGCCACCATGAGAGGAGAGTGTCTCAATTTTTCAGTAGATTAAGCATCAAAATAAGTTGTGGAGAAATGCTAGAAATCCATCAAAGACTCTACTGATGTTTAGATGCAATTCAACGTGTTCCTAGTCTTAGAGAGTATATAGATGAGGTTGTTGCATATGATTTAGTGAATGATGTGCTCAAAGAAAGCAGTTTTCAAGATCTTTAAGTGTGAATGAGTGATTAGAACAAAAAAGTGGAGCCTTGTTGGCCACAAATGAANCAAACAAGCTGTTTTCAACATCTTTAAGTGTGAAGGAGTGATAAGACAGAAAGTGGAGCCTGTTAGCAACAAATGAAGAGACTGTCTCATTTTTCAGTAATTAAGCTTTAAATATAGTTGTGAAAAATGCTAGAAATCAATCAATGACACCACTGTTTAATGCAATTCAACGTGTTCCTATCCTTAGAGAGTGTAGATGAGGTTGTTGCAATGAATTTAGTGAATGATGTGCTCAAACAAGCCGTTTTCAAGATCTTAAGGGTCAATGAGTGATTAGAACCAGAAAGTGAGCCTTGTTTGCAACAAAAATGAAGAGACTGTCTCACTTTTCAGTAATTAAGCCTCAAAATACTTGTGAAAATCCTAGAAATCATCAAAGACACTATGTTAATGCAATCAACGTCTTCTAGTCCTTAGAGAGTATAGATGAGGTTGTGCAATGAATTTAGAGAATGATGTGCTCAAACAAGCTGTTTTCAAGATCTTTAAGTGTGAATGAGTGATAAGAACAGAAAGTGGAGCCTTATTAGCAACAAATGAAGAGACTGTCCTCATTTTTCAGTAATTAACCTAGAAATAGTTGTAAAAAATGATAGAAATCATCAAAGACTCTATGTTGAATGCAATTCAACGTGTTCCTAGTCCTTGGAGAGTGTAGATGAGGTTGTTGCAATGAATTTAGAGAATGATGTGCTCAAACAAGCAGTTTTCAAGATCTTTAAGTGTGAATGAGTGATAAGAACAGAAAGTGGAGCCTTGTTAGCAACAAATGAAGAGAGTGTCTCATTTTTCAGTAATTAAGCTTCAAATACTTGTGAAAATGCTAGAAATCATCAAAGACTCTATGTTTACTGCAATTCAACGTGTTCCTAGTCCTTAGAGAGTATAGATGTGGTTGTTGCAATGAATTTAGCGAATGATGTGCTCAAACAAGCTGTTTTCAAGATCTTTAAGTGTGAATGAGTGATAAGAACGGAAAGTGGAGCCTTGTAAGCAACAAATGAAGAGACTGTCTCATTTTTCAGTAATTAAGCCTCAAATACTTGGGAAAAATGCTAGAAATCATCAAAGACTCTGTTTAATGCAATTCAACGTGTTCCTAGTCCTTAGAGAGTATAGATGAGGTTGTTGCAATGAATTTAGTGAATGATGTGCTCAAACAAGCCGTTTTCAAGATCTTTAAGTGTCAATGAGTGATTAGAACAGAAAGTGGAGCCTTGTTAGCAACAAATGAAGAGACTGTCTCATTTTTCAGTAATTAAGCTTCAAATACTTGTGAAAAATGCTAGAAATCATCAAAAACTCTATGTTTTATGCAAGTCAACGTGTTCCGAGTCCTTAGAGAGTATAGATGAGGTTGTTGCAATGAATTTGGGGAATGATCTGCTCAAACAAGCTGTTTCAAGGATCTTTAAGCGTGAATGAGTCATTAGAACAGAAAGTGGAGCCTTGTTAGCAACAAATGAAGAGACTGTGTCATTTTTCAATAATTAAGCATCAAATACTTGTGAGAAACGCTCGAAATCATCAAAGACTCTATGTTGAATGCAATTCAACGTGTTCCTAGTCCTTAGAGAGAATAGATGGGGTTGTTGCAATGAATTTAGTGAAGGATGTGCTCAAACAAGCCGTTTTCAAGATCTTTAAGTGTGAATGAGTGATTAGAACAGAAAGTGGAGCCTTGTTAGCAACAAATGAAGAGAGTGTCTCATTTTTCAGTAATTAAGCTTCAAAAAATTTGTGAAAAATGCTAGAAATCATCAATGTCTCCATGTTTAATGCAATTCAACGTGTTCCTAGTCCTTAGAGAGTATAGATGAGGTTGTTGCAATGAATTTAGGGAATGATGCGCTGAAACAAGCTGTTTTCAAGATCTTTAAGTGTGAATGAGTGATAAGAACAGAAAGTGGAGCCTTGTTAGCAACAAATGAAGAGACTGTCTTATTTTTCAGTAATTAAGCATCAAATATGATGCGGAAAACCCCAAAAAGACGTGGCTTAGGGACCCAACGCACACAATGAATCAAAGAACAACCAGGAAAGCTAAATCAGAGTTAATAACACAAACCCTAGACCCAATATTCGAAGGAACAAAAACTTAGGGTATTCAAGAAGGATATGGACGCCACACTCCAGAAAAGAAAGGGATTGGGAGTGATAAGTCGATTTGAACGCCACAAGAAGGATAACCTCTTGATAAGTTCTTTAGTTCTTAAAAGAACCGAGGGAGAAACCCTTGCTTTCTATTTCACTGAAAGTTGTCTGATTTCCAAAGCTTACAAGGGGTGCCTATTTATAGGCTTAGATAGCAATCCTAAAGAGGCAAAATTTCTATTTAGGAGAAATCCCTATTTTGGAGGAATTTCGGACTAATTCCAGCACATACAATGAACTCCTATTTAGGAGTGAATGCTATCACTTAGTCTGACCCATTAAGTAGTCCAATTATATTAATTAGGCCTGGGCTCTCTTTAGAACTTGAATTCGCACCATTTGAAGCTTGCTTGGCTTGAATGTCCTGAATCAGCCCATTTAGTGCTTCTTTAATCTTTTTGGCCCTAGCTCGTGTTATTGGGCCTTCTGGAATGTGCAATGGACCTCTTGCATCCATTGAAGCTCTAGCTTGTGTTATTGGGCCTTCTGGAATGGGCAATGGACTTCTTGCATCTATTGAAGCCTTCCACCCATCATCTCCATGGTTCTCATCATTCCCCCCTTCCTCAAAAGGATTCGCCCTCGAATCATCACCTACATCAAAAGGGGAAAGGTCAGAAACGTTAAATGTTGCACTCACATTATACTCACCAGGAAGTTCCAACTTATAAGCATTGTCATTAATTCGTGCTAGAACTTGGAAGGAGCCATCTCCTCTAGGTTGTAGCTTTGAACGTCTCTGTGCTGGGAATCGTTCCTTGCGCATATGCACCCAAACCCAATCACCAGGTTCAAACACCACCTTCTTTCGTCCCTTGTTGACATGGGATGCGTATTGCTCAGTTCGTTTTTCAATATGTTGCCGCACCTTCTCATGCAATTTTTTTATCATGTCAGCTTTGTGTTCACCATCAACGTTGGCATACTCATTGACAGGTATAGGTACCAAATCCAGAGGAGTCAATGGATTAAAACCATATACAATTTCAAATGGAGAGTAGCTAGTAGTAGAATGAACACTTCTATTATATGCAAACTCGACATGTGGTAAACAATCTTCCCATGTTTTCAAATTTGTTTGAATAATAGCACGCAAAAGGGTAGAAAGAGTTCGATTAACCACCTCAGTCTGCCCATCAGTTTGTGGATGACAAGTAGTTGAAAACAATAGTTTAGTACCTAACTTACCCCACAAAGTCTTCCAGAAGTAGCTTAAGAACTTTGTATCTCGGTCTGAAACAATGCTCCGTGGCATGCCATGCAAACGCACTACTTCTCTAAAGAACAAGTCAGCCACATTGTTTGCATCATCAGTTTTATGGCATGGGATGAAGTGTGCCATCTTTGAAAATCTATCAACAACAACAAATACAGAATCCCTACCCCGTTTTGTTCGTGGCAATCCCAGTACAAAGTCCATGGATAAATCAACCCAGGGATGGTTAGGTATGGGTAAAGGGGTATACAAGCCATGGGGTAAAACTCTAGATTTAGCCTGTTTGCATGTTATGCATTTCTCACATATCCTCTCAACATCTCGTTTCATGCGTGGCCAAAAGAAGTGTTCATTTAGGACATCTAGGGTTTTCCTAACTCCGAAATGACCCATTAAACCACCCTCATGAGCTTCTCTTACAACCAACTCCCTTAAAGAACTCATAGGCATGCATAAACGATTTTCCCTAAATAAGAAACCCTTATGCCTATAAAACTTCTCAAAGGCTGACTTCTCACATGCTCCATACACGTTAGCAAAGTCCGGATCATTCACATATAAATCTTTAATATGTTCAAATCCTAATAAGTTTGCAGTAAGTGTAGAGATAAGGGCATACCTGCGAGATAATGCATCAGCTACCACATTGTCCTTACCTTGTTTATATTTGATGTTGTAGGGAAAGGTCTCAATAAATTCAATCCACTTAGCATGTCTTTTGTTCAACTTTCCTTGTCCCTTCAAGTGCTTCAACAATTCATGGTCAGTATGGATGACAAACTCCTTGGGCCAAAGGTAATGTTGCCATGTCTCCAAAGCTCGTACCAATGCATACATCTCTTTATCATAAGTAGGATAATTAAGGCTTGCTCCACTTAGCTTTTCACTGAAGTAAGCAATTGGGCGCCTTTCCTGCATCAAAACAGCTCCAATGCCAATACCTGAAGCATCACACTCAATCTCGAAAGCTTTTTCAAAGTTAGGTAAAGCAAGTAGGGGTGCAGAACTTAATTTTTCCTTTATGCAATTAAAAGCCTTGTCTTGGTCACTACCCCACCTAAAACTCGTGTTCTTTTTTATAAGCTCAGTGAGTGGGGCAGCAATGGTGCTAAAGTCCCTAACAAAGCGTCTATAGAAACTAGCTAGACCATGAAAGCTACGCACATCACTAATTGACTTAGGTGTAGGCCAATCACGAATTGCCTTAACTTTTTCCTCGTCAACCTCAACACCTTTAGAACTCACCACATAGCCAAGAAATGTGATCTGATTAGTACAAAAGGAACATTTCCTTAAGTTAGCATACAATTTTTCAGAACGTAAAACACTTACAATAGAACGTAAATGATCAAGATGCTCTTCTAGCGTTTTACTATAGACCAAAATATCATCAAAATACACAACCACAAATTTACCAATGAATGGACGCAAAACATGATTCATTAGTCGCATAAAAGTGCTTGGTGCATTAGTGAGACCAAATGGCATAACAAGCCATTCATACAGACCGTACTTAGTTTTGAAAGCTGTTTTCCACTCATCTCCCTCTCTCATCCTAATCTGATGATATCCGCTTTTCAAATCAATCTTAGAAAAGACACAGGAACCATGCAATTCATCCAACATGTCATCTAATCTAGGTATGGGGTGACGATACTTTACAGTGATTTTGTTGATTGCTCGACAATCAACACACATCCTCCAAGTCCCATCTTTCTTGGGTACAAGTAGGACAGGAACAGCACATGGACTCATGCTTTCCCTCACATATCCTTTGGAAATAAGCTCCTCAACCTGCCTTTGAAGCTCCTTTGTCTCCTCAGGATTACTCTTATATGCTGGCCGGTTAGGGATGGATGCACCTGGGATGAAATCAATTTGATGCTCAATTCCTCTATTAGGTGGCAATCCACTTGGAACATCATCAGGGAATACATCTTCAAATTCCTGCAATAGAGCAACAACAACACTAGGCAAAGATGGGTCAAACTTGTTAGTGTTAAAATAAGCCTCCTTGTACAGAAGTACGATCATAGGTTGTTTGGCATAGAATGCTCTTTTGACATCACTCCCTTTTGCATAGAAACTTTCTCTTTTCTTCTCTTTCTCTTGTGTCATCACGTTTTCTCCTCTCTTTTCTCTTTTATCAATCTTTCTTTTCTGTTCACTCTCATTTTTAATCCTTAATTGATCCTCATAAGCTTGTTGAGGTGATAATGGTACAAGAGTGACGGGTTTTTTATTCATTACAAAGGAATATCGGTTCTTGAAGCCATCATGCATAACTCGCCTATCAAATTGCCATGGTCTTCCTAATAGAATATGGCCCACATGCATAGGTACAACATCACATAAAATTTCATCACGGTACCTTCCGATAGAAAATGATATGAGCACTTGCTTATTTACCTTGACTTCACCACTGTCATTCAGCCATTGAAGCTTATATGGCCTAGGATGGTTCATAGTAGGTAAATCCAACTTCTCAACCATAGTTGTGCTAGCAACATTAGTGCAACTCCCACCATCAATAATCATACTATATACCTTATCTTTGATGAGACACCTCGTCTGAAAGATGTTATCTCGTTGCACCTCATTTTCTTCCTTTACTTGCACATTCAATGCTCGCCTTGTAACAAGAGCTACTCCATTAACTGGATACTCCTCTCCATCACTTTCACCCTCTGATGATGGCATAGAATCATCATCTGATTCACTTTCAGTTTCAACTTCACCATTACTTCTCAAGATCATTGCACGCTTATTTGGACATCGAGATGCAATGTGACCCCTGCCCAAACACTTAAAACATTTAACATCTCTATTTCTACTTGGTTGGGGGTCAGAATTACCTGCCTCCTTGCTAGAACCCACATTCTTGTACTTGGATAGCTCGGCTTTGGACTTGTAGTTGGTCATCTCGTCCCTTTTATTCCAATTTGGCTTCCAAGATGAGGTAGATCCTGAGTTCTGCCCAAACCGTGTGGAACCCTTTCGTTTGAGTTGCCTTTCAACTTTCATGGCCATGTGTACCATGTCTTCTAATTCCACATAGTGTTGCAATTCAACCACGTTTGCTATGTCCCCATTTAGCCCTTGCAGAAATCGAGCCATTGTTGCTTCTCTATCTTCTTCTACATTCGCCCGAATCATGGTAATCTCCATCTCCTTGTGGTAATCCTCCACACTTTTGGTGCCCTGAGTGAGCCCTTGCAGCCTTTGGTACAGCTCCCTGTAATAGTGATTAGGGACAAACCTCCTCCTCATGATAGCCTTCATCTCCTCCCATGTATCAATAGGCCGCTCACGATTCCTTCTCCTAGTCAAAACAAGTTGATCCCACCAAATAATAGCATAATCAGTGAATTCAACTGCAGCAAGCTTTACCTTTTTCTCCTCAGAATAGTTGTGGCAATCAAAAACCAATTCAACCTTCTTCTCCCATTCTAGGTATGCATCAGGATCATTCTTACCTTGGAATGGAGGAAGTGTCATTTTAATACTGCCCAAATTATGGTCATAGGTGCCTTGCCTCCCAAATTCTCTTTGATCCCTTCTATTGTTAGCAGTTCGGACCATAGTAGTTTGATCATCAATTTCATCATCTTCTACATCATCTTCATGGTCATAGGCACGTCTCAACTGCCTTCTTGCTTTAGGAGCCTCATACTCCCCATGCCTCCTTTGCAACTCTGCTATAGTATTAGATTGCTCCTCCATCCTCTCCCTCATATCATCAAATCTGGTATTCATACGCTCAAATTGTTGTTGCATAGCTTTGATCATGAAGGACACATCACCAGCTCCCTCCTGAGCTGCACCTTTGTCTTTGGATGTCATAGTGTTACTTCTACAAAATAATAAGATACCTCACAGAGCACTCCCTCACGTGTTTCACTCAAAAGAAGGTGTCACACTCTCTCGTGTTTACACTCTTTATGGCTTTTTCTTTATATGAACTTTCACTCTTGCCTTTTACCACTCGGATTTCTCCTTTCAGCTCTATAAAGAACAATCAAGAGTATTGATTTTGAACAGAATGAGATAAATGGTGTAGAATTGAACAAATTGGAGAATAAGGAATCAAAAAACGAAAAAGGATATCAAGGCAAACGATTTTAATGAACTAAACTCACAAAAAGAATCAGGATAAGGGAAGTTAAATTTAGAGGACAAACTTGGATAACAAGATAGGAAAATGGATGGCAGAATTGGAGTTAAGCAAGAAAACTTTGTTATTATTGTGGCCAATATGACCAAACTGTTAACTTTATCAATAACTTGAATTTGATGTTTCCTTTCTTTTCTTCTTTTTCTTGTTCTTTTTCTTTCTTTCTTTTTTTTTTTTTTTTCGTTGATCCTTCTTTTTTTTTTCTTTTTTTTTTCCTTTTTCTTTTCTCAACACAAAACAACAGTAGAACACTTAGATATAGCAATTGGAATTGAAATTAGCACGTTGAGAAGGATTGCAAGCAAACAGATTTGTGCATTTGAATTGTAATGCACATGATAGACAAATTGAATCAGAATCAAAATAAATAAATCACAAGGTAGAAAATTGAAGAGTGAGTGGATTCAACCTGATTTAGAGCCAGGCTCTGATACCAACTGATGCGGAAAACCCCAAAAAGACGTGGCTTAGGGACCCAACGCACACAATGAATCAAAGAACAACCAGGAAAGCTAAATCAGAGTTAATAACACAAACCCTAGACCCAATATTCGAAGGAACAAAACTTAGGGTATTCAAGAAGGATATGGACGCCACACTCCAGAAAAGAAAGGGATTGGGAGTGATAAGTCGATTTGAACGCCACAAGAAGGATAACCTCTTGATAAGTTCTTTAGTTCTTAAAAGAACCGAGGGAGAAACCCTTGCTTTCTATTTCACTGAAATTTGTCTGATTTCCAAAGCTTACAAGGGGTGCCTATTTATAGGCTTAGATAGCAATCCTAAAGAGGCAAAATTCCTATTTAGGAGAAATCCCTATTTTGGAGGAATTTCGGACTAATTCCAGCACATACAATGAACTCCTATTTAGGAGTGAATGCTATCACTTAGTCTGACCCATTAAGTAGTCCAATTATATTAATTAGGCCTGGGCTCTCTTTAGAACTTGAATTCGCACCATTTGAAGCTTGCTTGGCTTGAATGTCCTGAATCAGCCCATTTAGTGCTTCTTTAATCTTTTTGGCCCTAGCTCGTGTTATTGGGCCTTCTGGAATGTGCAATGGACCTCTTGCATCCATTGAAGCTCTAGCTTGTGTTATTGGGCCTTCTGGAATGGGCAATGGACTTCTTGCATCTATTGAAGCCTTCCACCCATCATCTCCATGGTTCTCATCAAAGACTGTATGTTTAATGCAATTCAACGTGTTCCTAGTCCTTAGAGAGTATAGATGAGGTTGTTGCAATGAATTTAGAGAATGATGTGCTCAAACAAGCCGTTTTCAAGATCTTTAGGTGTCAATGAGTGATTAGAACAGAAAGTGGAGCCTTGTTAGGAACAAATGAAGAGAGTGTCTCATTTTTCAGTAATTAAGCATCAAATACTTGTGAAAAATGCTAGAAATCATCAAAGACTCTGTGTTTAATGCAATTCAACGTGTTCCTAGTCCTTAGAGAGTATAGATGAGGTTGTTGCAATGAATTTAGTGAATGATGTGCTCAAACAAGCTGTTTTCAAGATCTTTAAGTGTGAATGAGTGATAAGAACAGAAAGTGGAGCCTTGTTAGCAACAAATGAAGAGACTGTCTCATTTTTCAGTAATTAAGCTTCAAATACTTGTGAAAAATGCTAGAAATCATCAAAGACTCTATGTTTAATGCAATTCAACGTGTTCCTAGTCCTTAGAGAGTATAGATGAGGTTGTTGCAATGAATTTAGTGAATGATGTGCTCAAACAAGCTGTTTTCAAGATCTTTAAGTGTGAATGAGTGATTAGAACAGAAAGTGGAGCCTTGTTAGCAACAAATGAAGAGAGTGTCTCATTTTTCAGTAATTAAGCCTCAAATACTTGTGAAAAATGCTAGAAATCATCAAAGACTCTATGTTTAATGCAATTCAACGTGTTCCTAGTCCTTAGAGAGTATAGATGAGGTTGTTGCAATGAATTTAGAGAATGATGTGCTCAAACAAGCTGTTTTCAAGATCTTTAAGTGTGAATGAGTGATTAGAACAGAAAGTGGAGCCTTGTTAGCAACAAATGAAGAGAGTGTCTCATTTTTCAGTAATTAAGCTTCAAATACTTGTGAAAATGCTAGAAATCATCAAAGACTCTATGTTTAATGCAATTCAACGTGTTCCTAGTCCTTAGAGAGTATAGATGAGGTTGTTGCAATGAATTTAGAGAATGATGTGCTCAAACAAGCTGTTTTCAAGATCTTTAAGTGTGAATGAGTGATAAGAACAGAAAGTGGAGCCTTGTTAGCAACAAATGAAGAGAGTGTCTCATTTTTCAGTAATTAAGCATCAAATACTTGTGAGAAACGCTAGAAATCATCAAGACTCTATCTTTAATGCAATTCAACGTATTCCTTGTCCTTAGAGAGTATAGATGAGGTTGTTGCAATGAATTTAGAGAATGATGTGCTCAAACAAGCTGTTTTCAAGATCTTTAAGTGTGAATGAGTGATAAGAACAGAAAGTGGAGCCTTGTTAGCAACAAATGAAGAGACTGTCTCATTTTTCAGTAATTAAGCTTCAAATACTTGTGAAAAATGCTAGAAATCATCAAAGACTCTATGTTTAATGCAATTCAACGTGTTCCTAGTCCTTAGAGAGTATAGATGAGGTTGTTGCAATGAATTTAGGAATGATGTGCTCAAACAAGCTGTTTTCAAGATCTTTAAGTGTGAATGAGTGATAAGAACAGAAAGTGGAGCCTTGTTAGCAACAAATGAAGAGACTGTCTCATTTTTCAGTAATTAAGCTTCAAATACTTGTGAAAAATGCTAGAAATCATCAAAGACTCTATGTTTAATGCAATTCAACGTGTTCCTAGTCCTTAGAGAGTATAGATGAGGTTGTTGCAATGAATTTAGTGAATGATGTGCTCAAACAAGCCGTTTTCAAGATCTTTAAGTGTGAATGAGTGATTAGAACAGAAAGTGGAGCCTTGTTAGCAACAAATGAAGAGAGTGTCTCATTTTTCAGTAATTAAGCTTCAAATACTTGTGAAAAATGCTAGAAATCATCAAAGACTCTATGTTTAATGCAATTCAACGTGTTCCTAGTCCTTAGAGAGTATAGATGAGGTTGTTGCAATGAATTTAGAGAATGATGTGCTCAAACAAGCTGTTTTCAAGATCTTTAAGTGTGAATGAGTGATAAGAACAGAAAGTGGAGCCTTGTTAGCAACAAATGAAGAGAGTGTCTCATTTTTCAGTAATTAAGCTTCAAATACTTGTGAAAAATGCTAGAAATCATCAAAGACTCTATGTTTAATGCAATTCAACGTGTTCCTAGTCCTTAGAGAGTATAGATGAGGTTGTTGCAATGAATTTAGTGAATGATGTGCTCAAACAAGCTGTTTTCAAGATCTTTAAGTGTGAATGAGTGATTAGAACAGAAAGTGGAGCCTTGTTAGCAACAAATGAAGAGAGTGTCTCATTTTTCAGTAATTAAGCATCAAATACTTGTGAGAAATGCTAGAAATCATCAAAGACTCTATGTTTAATGCAATTCAACGTGTTCCTAGTCCTTAGAGAGTATAGATGAGGTTGTTGCAATGAATTTAGTGAATGATGTGCTCAAACAAGCCGTTTTCAAGATCTTTAAGTGTGAATGAGTGATAAGAACAGAAAGTGGAGCCTTGTTAGCAACAAATGAAGAGACTGTCTCATTTTTCAGTAATTAAGCTTCAAATACTTGTGAAAAATGCTAGAAATCATCAAAGACTCTATGTTTAATGCAATTCAACGTGTTCCTAGTCCTTAGAGAGTATAGATGAGGTTGTTGCAATGAATTTAGTGAATGATGTGCTCAAACAAGCCGTTTTCAAGATCTTTAAGTGTGAATGAGTGATTAGAACAGAAAGTGGAGCCTTGTTAGCAACAAATGAAGAGAGTGTCTCATTTTTCAGTAATTAAGCTCAAATACTTGTGAAAAATGCTAGAAATCATCAAAGACTCTATGTTTAATGCAATTCAACGTGTTCCTAGTCCTTAGAGAGTATAGATGAGGTTGTTGCAATGAATTTAGTGAATGATGTGCTCAAACAAGCTGTTTTCAAGATCTTTAAGTGTGAATGAGTGATAAGAACAGAAAGTGGAGCCTTGTTAGCAACAAATGAAGAGAGTGTCTCATTTTTCAGTAATTAAGCTTCAAATACTTGTGAAAAATGCTAGAAATCATCAAAGACTCTATGTTTAATGCAATTCAACGTGTTCCTAGTCCTTAGAGAGTATAGATGAGGTTGTTGCAATGAATTTAGTGAATGATGTGCTCAAACAAGCTGTTTTCAAGATCTTTAAGTGTGAATGAGTGATTAGAACAGAAAGTGGAGCCTTGTTAGCAACAAATGAAGAGAGTGTCTCATTTTTCAGTAATTAAGCCTCAAATACTTGTGAAAAATGCTAGAAATCATCAAAGACTCTATGTTTAATGCAATTCAACGTGTTCCTAGTCCTTAGAGAGTATAGATGAGGTTGTTGCAATGAATTTAGTGAATGATGTGCTCAAACAAGCTGTTTTCAAGATCTTTAAGTGTGAATGAGTGATAAGAACAGAAAGTGGAGCCTTGTTAGCAACAAATGAAGAGAGTGTCTCATTTTTCAGTAATTAAGCTTCAAATACTTGTGAAAAATGCTAGAAATCATCAAAGACTCTATGTTTAATGCAATTCAACGTGTTCCTAGTCCTTAGAGAGT
This sequence comes from Bruguiera gymnorhiza, assembly GCA_020883675.1. Classification (NCBI taxonomy): domain Eukaryota; kingdom Viridiplantae; phylum Streptophyta; class Magnoliopsida; order Malpighiales; family Rhizophoraceae; genus Bruguiera; species Bruguiera gymnorhiza. The sequence goes on along the minus strand of JAIRCJ010000108.1, from coordinate 383,054 downwards.
ATAGATGAGGTTGTTGCAATGAATTTAGAGAATGATGTGCTCAAACAAGCTGTTTTCAAGATCTTTAAGTGTGAATGAGTGATTAGAACAGAAAGTGGAGCCTTGTTAGCAACAAATGAAGAGAGTGTCTCATTTTTCAGTAATTAAGCATCAAATACTTGTGAAAAATGCTAGAAATCATCAAAGACTCTATGTTTAATGCAATTCAACGTGTTCCTAGTCCTTAGAGAGTATAGATGAGGTTGTTGCAATGAATTTAGAGAATGATGTGCTCAAACAAGCTGTTTTCAAGATCTTTAAGTGTGAATGAGTGATTAGAACAGAAAGTGGAGCCTTGTTAGCAACAAATGAAGAGAGTGTCTCATTTTTCAGTAATTAAGCTTCAAATACTTGTGAAAAATGCTAGAAATCATCAAAGACTCTATGTTTAATGCAATTCAACGTGTTCCTAGTCCTTAGAGAGTATAGATGAGGTTGTTGCAATGAATTTAGAGAATGATGTGCTCAAACAAGCTGTTTTCAAGATCTTTAAGTGTGAATGAGTGATAAGAACAGAAAGTGGAGCCTTGTTAGCAACAAATGAAGAGAGTGTCTCATTTTTCAGTAATTAAGCTTCAAATACTTGTGAAAAATGCTAGAAATCATCAAAGACTCTATGTTTAATGCAATTCAACGTGTTCCTAGTCCTTAGAGAGTATAGATGAGGTTGTTGCAATGAATTTAGTGAATGATGTGCTCAAACAAGCTGTTTTCAAGATCTTTAAGTGTGAATGAGTGATTAGAACAGAAAGTGGAGCCTTGTTAGCAACAAATGAAGAGAGTGTCTCATTTTTCAGTAATTAAGCATCAAATACTTGTGAAAAATGCTAGAAATCATCAAAGACTCTATGTTTAATGCAATTCAACGTGTTCCTAGTCCTTAGAGAGTATAGATGAGGTTGTTGCAATGAATTTAGTGAATGATGTGCTCAAACAAGCTGTTTTCAAGATCTTTAAGTGTGAATGAGTGATTAGAACAGAAAGTGGAGCCTTGTTAGCAACAAATGAAGAGAGTGTCTCATTTTTCAGTAATTAAGCTTCAAATACTTGTGAAAAATGCTAGAAATCATCAAAGACTCTATGTTTAATGCAATTCAACGTGTTCCTAGTCCTTAGAGAGTATAGATGAGGTTGTTGCAATGAATTTAGTGAATGATGTGCTCAAACAAGCTGTTTTCAAGATCTTTAAGTGTGAATGAGTGATTAGAACAGAAAGTGGAGCCTTGTTAGCAACAAATGAAGAGAGTGTCTCATTTTTCAGTAATTAAGCTCAAATACTTGTGAAAATGCTAGAAATCATCAAAGACTCTATGTTTAATGCAATTCAACGTGTTCCTAGTCCTTAGAGAGTATAGATGAGGTTGTTGCAATGAATTTAGAGAATGATGTGCTCAAACAAGCTGTTTTCAAGATCTTTAAGTGTGAATGAGTGATAAGAACAGAAAGTGGAGCCTTGTTAGCAACAAATGAAGAGAGTGTCTCATTTTTCAGTAATTAAGCTTCAAATACTTGTGAAAAATGCTAGAAATCATCAAAGACTCTATGTTTAATGCAATTCAACGTGTTCCTAGTCCTTAGAGAGTATAGATGAGGTTGTTGCAATGAATTTAGTGAATGATGTGCTCAAACAAGCTGTTTTCAAGATCTTTAAGTGTGAATGAGTGATTAGAACAGAAAGTGGAGCCTTGTTAGCAACAAATGAAGAGAGTGTCTCATTTTTCAGTAATTAAGCTTCAAATACTTGTGAAAAATGCTAGAAATCATCAAAGACTCTATGTTTAATGCAATTCAACGTGTTCCTAGTCCTTAGAGAGTATAGATGAGGTTGTTGCAATGAATTTAGTGAATGATGTGCTCAAACAAGCTGTTTTCAAGATCTTTAAGTGTGAATGAGTGATAAGAACAGAAAGTGGAGCCTTGTTAGCAACAAATGAAGAGAGTGTCTCATTTTTCAGTAATTAAGCTTCAAATACTTGTGAAAAATGCTAGAAATCATCAAAGACTCTATGTTTAATGCAATTCAACGTGTTCCTAGTCCTTAGAGAGTATAGATGAGGTTGTTGCAATGAATTTAGTGAATGATGTGCTCAAACAAGCTGTTTTCAAGATCTTTAAGTGTGAATGAGTGATTAGAACAGAAAGTGGAGCCTTGTTAGCAACAAATGAAGAGAGTGTCTCATTTTTCAGTAATTAAGCTCAAATACTTGTGAAAAATGCTAGAAATCATCAAAGACTCTATGTTTAATGCAATTCAACGTGTTCCTAGTCCTTAGAGAGTATAGATGAGGTTGTTGCAATGAATTTAGTGAATGATGTGCTCAAACAAGCTGTTTTCAAGATCTTTAAGTGTGAATGAGTGATTAGAACAGAAAGTGGAGCCTTGTTAGCAACAAATGAAGAGAGTGTCTCATTTTTCAGTAATTAAGCTTCAAATACTTGTGAAAAATGCTAGAAATCATCAAAGACTCTATGTTTAATGCAATTCAACGTGTTCCTAGTCCTTAGAGAGTATAGATGAGGTTGTTGCAATGAATTTAGTGAATGATGTGCTCAAACAAGCTGTTTTCAAGATCTTTAAGTGTGAATGAGTGATAAGAACAGAAAGTGGAGCCTTGTTAGCAACAAATGAAGAGAGTGTCTCATTTTTCAGTAATTAAGCTTCAAATACTTGTGAAAAATGCTAGAAATCATCAAAGACTCTATGTTTAATGCAATTCAACGTGTTCCTAGTCCTTAGAGAGTATAGATGAGGTTGTTGCAATGAATTTAGTGAATGATGTGCTCAAACAAGCTGTTTTCAAGATCTTTAAGTGTGAATGAGTGATTAGAACAGAAAGTGGAGCCTTGTTAGCAACAAATGAAGAGAGTGTCTCATTTTTCAGTAATTAAGCTTCAAATACTTGTGAAAAATGCTAGAAATCATCAAAGACTCTATGTTTAATGCAATTCAACGTGTTCCTAGTCCTTAGAGAGTATAGATGAGGTTGTTGCAATGAATTTAGAGAATGATGTGCTCAAACAAGCTGTTTTCAAGATCTTTAAGTGTGAATGAGTGATAAGAACAGAAAGTGGAGCCTTGTTAGCAACAAATGAAGAGAGTGTCTCATTTTTCAGTAATTAAGCTTCAAATACTTGTGAAAAATGCTAGAAATCATCAAAGACTCTATGTTTAATGCAATTCAACGTGTTCCTAGTCCTTAGAGAGTATAGATGAGGTTGTTGCAATGAATTTAGAGAATGATGTGCTCAAACAAGCTGTTTTCAAGATCTTTAAGTGTGAATGAGTGATTAGAACAGAAAGTGGAGCCTTGTTAGCAACAAATGAAGAGAGTGTCTCATTTTTCAGTAATTAAGCTCAAATACTTGTGAAAAATGCTAGAAATCATCAAAGACTCTATGTTTAATGCAATTCAACGTGTTCCTAGTCCTTAGAGAGTATAGATGAGGTTGTTGCAATGAATTTAGTGAATGATGTGCTCAAACAAGCTGTTTTCAAGATCTTTAAGTGTGAATGAGTGATAAGAACAGAAAGTGGAGCCTTGTTAGCAACAAATGAAGAGAGTGTCTCATTTTTCAGTAATTAAGCTTCAAATACTTGTGAAAAATGCTAGAAATCATCAAAGACTCTATGTTTAATGCAATTCAACGTGTTCCTAGTCCTTAGAGAGTATAGATGAGGTTGTTGCAATGAATTTAGTGAATGATGTGCTCAAACAAGCTGTTTTCAAGATCTTTAAGTGTGAATGAGTGATAAGAACAGAAAGTGGAGCCTTGTAAGCAACAAATGAAGAGACTGTCTCATTTTTCAGTAATTAAGCCTCAAATACTTGGGAAAAATGCTAGAAATCATCAAAGACTCTATGTTTAATGCAATTCAACGTGTTCCTAGTCCTTAGAGAGTATAGATGAGGTTGTTGCAATGAATTTAGGGAATCATGTGCTCAAACAAGCTGTTTCAAGGATCTTTAAGCGTGAATCAGTGATTAGAACAGAAAGTGGAGCCTTGTTAGCAACAAATGAAGAGACTGTGTCATTTTTCAATAATTAAGCATCAAATACTTGTGAGAAACGCTCGAAATCATCAAAGACTCTATGTTGAATGCAATTCAACGTGTTCCTAGTCCTTAGAGAGTGTAGATGTGGTTGTTGCAATGAAGTTAGTGAATGATGTGCTCAAACAAGCTGTTTTCAAGATCTTTAAGTGTGAATGAGTGATTAGAACAGAAAGTGGAGCCTTGTTAGCAACAAATGAGGAGACTGTCTCATTTTTCAGTAATTAAGCCTCAAATACTTGTGAAAATGCTAGAAATCATCAAAGACTCTATGTTTAATGCAATTCAACGTGTTCCTAGTCCTTAGAGAGTATAGATGAGGTTGTTGCAATGAATTTAGTGAATGATGTGCTCAAACAAGCCGTTTTCAAGATCTTTAAGTGTCAATGAGTGATTAGAACAGAAAGTGGAGCCCTGTTAGCAACAAATGAAGAGACTGTCTCATTTTTCAGTAATTAAGCTTCAAATACTTGTGAAAAATGCTAGAAATCATCAAAGACTCTATGTTTAATGCAATTCAACGTGTTCCTAGTCCTTAGAGAGTATAGATGAGGTTGTTGCAATGAATTTAGAGAATGATGTGCTCAAACAAGCTGTTTTCAAGATCTTTAAGTGTGAATGAGTGATAAGAACAGAAAGTGGAGCCTTGTTAGCAACAAATGAAGAGAGTGTCTCATTTTTCAGTAATTAGGCTCCAAATACTTGTGAAAAATGCTAGAAATCATCAATGACTCCATGTTTAATGCAATTCAACGTGTTCCTAGTCCTTAGAGAGTGTAAATGTGGTTGTTGCAATGAATTTAGTGAATGATGTGCTCAAACAAGCTGTTTTCAAGATCTTTAAGTGTGAATGAGTGATAAGAACAGAAAGTGGAGCCTTGTAAGCAACAAATGAAGAGACTGTCTCATTTTTCAGTAATTAAGCCTCAAATACTTGTGAAAAATGCTAGAAATCATCAAAGACTCTATGTTTAATGCAATTCAACGTGTTCCTAGCCCTTAGAGAGTATAGACGAGGTTGTTGCAAGGAATTTAGAGAATGATGTGCTCAAACAAGCTGTTTTCAAGATCTTTAAGTGTGAATGAGTGATAAGAACAGAAAGTGGAGCCTTGTTAGCAACAAATGAAGAGACTGTCTCATTTTTCAGTAATTAAGCTTCAAATACTTGTGAAAAATGCTAGAAATCATGAAAGACTTTATGTTTAATGCAATTCAACGTGTTCCTAGTCCTTAGAGAGTATAGATGAGGTTGTTGCAATGAATTTAGTGAATGATGTGCTCAAACAAGCGATTTTCAAGATCTTTAAGTGTGAATGAGTGATTAGAACAGAAAGTCGAGCCTTGTTAGCAACAAATGAAGAGAGTGTCTCATTTTTCAGTAATTAAGCTAGAAATACTTGTGAAAAATGATAGAAATCATCAAAGACTCTATGTTGACTGCAATTCAACGTGTTCCTAGTCCTTAGAGAGTGTAGATGAGGTTGTTGCAATGAATTTAGAGAATGATGCGCTCAAACAAGCTGTTTTCAAGATCTTTAAGTGTGAATGAGTGATAAGAACAGAAAGTGGAGCCTTGTGATGCGGAAAACCCCAAAAAAGACGTGGCTTAGGGACCCAACGCACACAATGAATCAAAGAACAACCAGGAAAGCTAAATCAGAGTTAATAACACAAACCCTAGACCCAATATTCGAAGGAACACAAACTTAGGGTATTCAAGAAGGATATGGACGCCACACTCCAGAAAAGAAAGGGATTGGGAGTGATAAGTCGATTTGAACGCCACAAGAAGGATAACCTCTTGATAAGTTCTTTAGTTCTTAAAAGAACCGAGGGAGAAACCCTTGCTTTCTATTTCACTGAAAGTTGTCTGATTTCTTGATTGTCTGATCTGCAAAGCTTACAAGGGGTGCCTATTTATAGGTTTAGATAGCAATCCTAAAGAGGCAAAATTCGTATTTAGGACAATTCCTTGTTTAGGAGGAATTCCTATCTAGGTACAAATTCTTATATGGAAAATAAACTCCTAATTTGGAGTGACTACTATTATTAGTCCTAATATTTTAATTACTCTAATGATATTAATAAGGCCTGGACTCTCTTCCAAGTTTAAATTCGCACCATTTGAAGTTGGGTTGGCCTGAGCGTCCTGAATCAGCCCATTCGGTGCTTCTTTAATCTTTCTGGCCCTAGCTCGTGTTATTGGGCCTTCTGGAATGTGCAATGGACCTCTTGCATCCATTGAAGCCTTCCACCCTTCATGTCTACAGTTCTCATCATTCCCCCTTTCCTCAAAAAGATTCGTCCTCGAATCATCACCTTGTTTATACTTGATGACGTAGGGAAAAGTCTGAATGAATTTGATCCACTTGGCATGCCTTCTGTTCAACTTTCCTCGTACAAGTAGGATAGGAACTACATAATGACCCATGCTTTCCCTCACATATCCTTTGAAAATAAGTTCTTCAACCTGTCTTTTATGCTCCTTTGTCTCCTTCTTATATGCTGGCCGATTTTGGATGGATGCACCAAGGATGAAATCAATTTGATACTCAATTCCTCTCTTGGGTGGCAATCCAGTTGGGTCATTATCATGGAATACACCTTCAAATTCCTGCAATAGAACAACAACAACACTAGGCAAAAATGGTTCAAACTTGTTAGTATTAAAATAAGCCACTTTATACAAAAGTATCATCATAGGTTGTTTGGAAAAAATTGCTCTTTGTACATCACTTTCTTTTGCATAGGAACTTTCTGTTTTCTTCTCTTTCTCTTGTGTTCTCATGGTTTCTCCTCTGTTTTCTCTTTTTTCCATCTCTCTTTTCTGTTCACTCTCAGTTTTTATCCTTAATTGATCCTCATAAGCTTGTTGAGGTGATAATGGTACAAGAGTGACGGGTTTATCATTCATTACAAAGGAATATCGATTCTTGAAGCCATCATGCATAACTCGCCTATCAAATTGCCATGGTCTTCCTAATAGAATATGGCCCACATGCATAGGTACAACATCACATAAAATTTCATCACGGTACCTTCCGATAGAAAATGATATGAGCACTTGCTTATTTACCTTGACTTCACCACTGTCATTCAGCCATTGAAGCTTATATGGCCTAGGATGGTTCATAGTAGGTAAATCCAACTTCTCAACCATAGTTGTGCTAGCAACATTAGTGCAACTCCCACCATCAATAATCATACTACATACCTTATCTTTAATGAGACACCTCGTCTGAAAGATGTTATCTCGTTGCACCTCATTTTCTTCCTTTACTTGCACATTCAATACTCGCCTTGTAACAAGAGCTACTCCATTAACTGGATACTCCTCTCCATCACTTTCACCCTCTGATGATGGCATAGAATCATCATCTGATTCACTTTCAGTTTCAACTTCACCATTACTTCTCAAGATCATTGCACGCTTATTTGGATATCGAGATGCAATGTGACCCCTGCCCAAACACTTAAAACATTTAACATCTCTATTTCTACTTGGTTGGGGGTCAGAATTACCTGCCTCCTTGCTAGAACCCACATTCTTGTACTTGGATAGCTCGGCTTTGGACTTGTAGTTGGTCATCTCGTCCCTTTTATTCCAATTTGGCTTCCAAGATGAGGTAGATCCTGAGTTCTGGCCAAACCGTGTGGAACCCTTTCGTTTGAGTTGCCTTTCAACTTTCATGGCCATGTGTACCATGTCTTCTAATTCCACATAGTGTTGCAATTCAACCACGTTTGCTATGTCCCCATTTAGCCCTTGCAGAAATCGAGCCATGGTTGCTTCTCTATCTTCTTCTACATTCGCCTGAATCATGGTAATCTCCATCTCCTTGTGGTAATCCTCCACACTTTTGGTGCCCTGAGTGAGCCCTTGCAGCCTTTGGTACAGCTCCCTGTAATAGTGATTAGGGACAAACCTCCTCCTCATGATAGCCTTCATCTCCTCCCATGTATCAATAGGCCGCTCACGATTCCTTCTCCTAGTCAAAACAAGTTGATCCCACCAAATAATAGCATAATCAGTGAATTCAACTACAACAAGCTTTACCTTTTTCTCCTCGGAATAGTTGTGGCAATCAAAAACCAACTCAACCTTCTTCTCCCATTCTAGGTATGCATCAGGATCATTCTTACCTTGGAATGGAGGAAGTGTCATTTTAATACTGCCCAAATTATGGTCATAGGTGCCTTGCCTCCCAAATTCTCTTTGATCCCTTCTATTGTTAGCAGTTCGCACCGCAGTAGTTTGATCATCAATTTCATCATCTTCTACATCATCTTCATGGTCATAGGCACGTCTCAACTGCCTTCTTGCTTTAGGAGCCTCGTACTCCCCATGCCTCCTTTGCAACTCTGCTATAGTATTAGATTGCTCCTCCATCCTTTCCCTCATATCATCAAATCTGGTATTCATATGCTCAAATTGTTGTTGCATAGCTTTGATCATGAAGGACACATCACCAGCTCCCTCCTGAGCTGCACCTTTGTCTTTGGATGTCATAGTATTACTTCTACACAAAATAATAAGATACCTCACAGAGCACTCCCTCACGTGTTTCACTCAAAAGAAGGTGTCACACTCTCTCGTGTTTACACTCTTTATGGCTTTTTCTTTATATGAACTTTCACTCTTACCTTTTACCACTCGGATTTCTCCTTTCAGCTCTATAAAGAACTAAAGAAGGTAAATCAAGAGTATTGATTTTGAACAGAATAAGATAAATGGTGTAGAATTAAACAAATTGGAGAACAAGGAATCAAAAAAACGAAAAAGGATATCAAGGCAAACAATTTTAATGAACTAAACTCACAAAAAGAATCAGGATAAGGGAAGTTAAATTTAGAGGACAAACTTGGATAACAAGATAGGTAAATGGATGGCAGAATTGGAGTTGAGCAAGAAAACTTTGTTATTATTGTGGCCAATATGACCAAACTGTTAACTTTATCAATAACTTGAATTTGATGTTTCCTTTCTTTTCTTCTTTTTCTTGTTCTTTTTCTTTCTTTGTTTTTTTTTTTTTCCCTTTTTCTTTTGCTTAACACAAAACAACAGTAGAACACTTAGATACAGCAATTGGAATTGAAATTAGCACGTTGAGAAGGATTGCAAGTAAACAGATTTGTGCATTTGAATTGTAATAGACAAATTGAATCGAAATAAATAAATCACAAGGTAGAAAATTGAAGAGTGAGTGGATTCAACCTGATTTAGAGCCAGGCTCTGATACCAACTGATGGGGAAAACCCCAAAAAGACGTGGCTTAGGGACCCAACGCACACAATGAATCGAAGAACAACCAGGAAAGCTAAATCAGGGTTTAATAACACAAACCCTAGACCCAAAATTCGAAGGAACACGAACCTAGGGTATTCAAGATGGATATGGACGCCACACTCCAGAAGAGGAAGGAATTGGGAGTGATAAGTCGGTTTGAACGCCACAAGAAGAAAACCTCTTGATAAGTTCTTTAGTTCTCAAAAGAACCGAAGGAGAAACCCTTGCTTTCTATTTCACTGAAAGTTGTCTGATTTCCAAAGCTTACAAGGGGTGCCTATTTATAGGCTTAGATAGCAATCCTAAAGAGGCAAAATTCCTATTTAGGAGAAATCCCTATTTTGGAGGAATTTCGGACTAATTCCAGCACATACAATGAACTCCTATTTAGGAGTGAATGCTATCACTTAGTCTGACCCATTAAGTAGTCCAATTATATTAATTAGGCCTGGGCTCTCTTTAGAACTTGAATTCGCACCATTTGAAGCTTGCTTGGCTTGAATGTCCTGAATCAGCCCATTTAGTGCTTCTTTAATCTTTTTGGCCTTCTGGAATGTGCAATGGACCTCTTGCATCCATTGAAGCTCTAGCTTGTGTTATTGGGCCTTCGGGAATGGGCAATGGACTTCTTGCATCTATTGAAGCCTTCCACCCATCATCTCCATGGTTCTCATCACCTTGTTAGCAACAAATGAAGAGAGTGTCTCATTTTTCAGTAATTAAGCTTCAAATACTTGTGAAAAATGCTAGAAATCATCAAAGACTCTATGTTTACTGCAATTCAACGTGTTCCTAGTCCTTAGAGAGTATAGATGTGGGTGTTGCAATGAATTTAGTGAATGATGTGCTCAAACAAGCTGTTTTCAAGATATTTATGTGTGAATGAGTGATAAGAACAGAAAGTGGAGCCTTGTAAGCAACAAATGAAGAGACTGTCTCATTTTTCAGTAATTAAGCCTCAAATACTTGGGAAAAATGCTAGAAATCATCAAAGACTCTATGTTTAATGCAATTCAACGTGTTCCTAGTCCTTAGAGAGTCTAGATGAGGTTGTTGCAATGAATTTAGTGAATGATGTGCTCAAACAAGCCGTTTTCAAGATCTTTAAGTGTCAATGAGTGATTAGAACAGAAAGTGGAGCCTTGTTAGCAACAAATGAAGAGACTGTCTCATTTTTCAGTAATTAAGCCTCAAATACTTGGGAAAAATGCTAGAAATCATCAAAGACTCTATGTTTAATGCAATTCAACGTGTTCCTAGTCCTTAGAGAGTATAGATGAGGTTGTTGCAATGAATTTAGGGAATGATGTGCTCAAACAAGCTGTTTCAAGGATCTTTAAGCGTGAATGAGTGATTAGAACAGAAAGTGGAGCCTTGTTACCAACAAATGAAGAGACTGTGTCATTTTTCAATAATTAAGCATCAAATACTTGTGAGAAACGCTCGAAATCATCAAAGACTCTATGTTGAATGCAATTCAACGTGTTCCTAGTCCTTAGAGAGTGTAGATGTGGTTGTTGCAATGAATTTAGTGAATGATGTGCTCAAACAAGCTGTTTTCAAGATCTTTAAGTGTGAATGAGTGATTACAACAGAAAGTGGAGCCTTGTTAGCAACAAATGAAGAGAGTGTCTCATTTTTCAGCAATTAAACTTCAAATACTTGTGAGAAACCTTAGAAATCATCAAAGACTCTATCTTTAATGCAATTCAACATATTCCTTGTCTTTAGAGAGTAGAGATGAGGTTGTTGCAATGAATTTAGAGAATGATGTGCTCAAACAAGCTATTTTGAAGATCTTTAAGTGTGAAGGAGTGATAAGAACAGAAAGTGGAGCCTTGTTAGCAACAAATGAAGAGACTGTCTCATTTTTCAGTAATTAAGCTTTAAATAGTTGTGAAAAATGCTAGAAATCATCAATGACACCATGTTTAATGCAATTCAACGTGTTCCTAGTCCTTAGAGAGTGTAGATGAGGTTGTTGCAATGAATTTAGTGAATGATGTGCTCAAACAAGCCGTTTTCAAGATCTTTAAGGGTCAATGAGTGATTAGAACAGAAAGTGGAGCCTTGTTTGCAACAAATGAAGAGACTGTCTCACTTTTCAGTAATTAAGCTTCAAATACTTGGGAAAAATCCTAGAAATCATCAAAGACTCTATGTTTAATGCAATTCAACGTCTTGCTAGTCCTTAGAGAGTATAGATGAGGTTGTTGCAATGAATTTAGAGAATGATGTGCTCAAACAAGCTGTTTTCAAGATCTTTAAGAGTGAATGAGTGATAAGAACAGAAAGTGGAGCCTTGTTAGCAACAAATGAAGAGAGTGTCTCATTTTTCAGTAATTAACCTAGAAATAGTTGTGAAAAATGATAGAAATCATCAAAGACTCTATGTTGAATGCAATTCAACGTGTTCCTAGTCCTTAGAGAGTGTTGATGAGGTTGTTGCAATGAATTTAGAGAATGATGTGCTCAAACAAGCTGTTTTCAAGATCTTTAAGTGTGAATGAGTGATAAGAACAGAGAGTAGAGCCTTGTTAGCAACAAATGAAGAGAGTGTCTCGTTTTTCAGTAATTAAGCTTCAAATACTTGTGAAAAATGCTAAAAATCGTCAAAGACTCTATGTTTAATGCAATTCAACGTGTTCCTAGTCCTTAGAGAGTATAGATGAGGTTGTTGCAATGAATTTGGTCAATGATGCGCTCAAACAAGCCGTTTTCAACATCATTAAGTGTCAATGAGTGATTAGAACAGGAAGTGGAGCCTTGTTAGCAACAAATGAAGAGAGTGTCTCAATTTTAAGTAATGAAGCATCAAATACTTGTGAGAAACGCTAGAAATCATCAAAGACTCTATCTTTAATGCAATTCAACATATTCCTTGTCCTTAGAGAGTATAGATGTGGTTGTTTGCAATGAATTTAGAGAATCATGTGCTCAAACAAGATGTTTTCAAGATCTTTAAGTGTGAAGGAGTGATAAGAACAGAAAGTGGAGCCTTGTTAGCAACAAATGAAGAGACTGTCTCATTTTTCAGTAATTAAGCTTTAAATAGTTGTGAAAAATGCTAGAAATCATCAATGACACCATGTTTAATGCAATTCAACGTGTTCCTAGTCCTTAGAGAGTGTAGATGAGGTTGTTGCAATGAATTTAGTGACTGATGTGCTCAAACAAGCCGTTTTCAAGATCTTTAAGGGTCAATGAGTGATTAGAACAGAAAGTGGAGCCTTGTTTGCAACAAATGAAGAGACTGTCTCACTTTTCAGTAATTAAGCTTCAAATACTTGTGAAAAATACTAGAAATCATCAAAGACTCTATGTTTAATGCAATTCAACGTCTTCCTAGTCCTTAGAGAGTATAGATGAGGTTGTTGCAATGAATTTAGAGAATGATGTGCTCAAACAAGCTGTTTTCAAGATCTTTAAGTGTGAATGAGTGATAAGAACAGAAAGTGGAGCCTTGTTAGCAACAAATGAAGAGACTGTCTCATTTTTCAGTAATTAAGCTTTAAATAGTTGTGAAAAATGCTAGAAATCATCAATGACACCATGTTTAATGCAATTCAACGTGTTCCTAGTCCTTAGAGAGTGTAGATGAGGTTGTTGCAATGAATTTAGTGACTGATGTGCCCAAACAAGCCGTTTTCAAGATCTTTAAGGGTCAATGAGTGATTAGAACAGAAAGTGGAGCCTTGTTTGCAACAAATGAAGAGACTGTCTCACTTTTCAGTAATTAAGCTCCAAATACTTGTGAAAAATACTAGAAATCATCAAAGACTCTATGTTTAATGCAATTCAACGTGTTCCTAGTCCTTAGAGAGCATAGATGTGGTTGTTGCAATGAATTTAGTGAAGGATGTGCTCAAACAAGCAGTTTTCAAGATCTTTAAGTGTGAATGAGTGATAAGAACAGAAAGTGGAGCCTTGTTAGCAACAAATGAAGAGAGTGTCTCATTTTTCAGTAATTAAGCTTCAAATACTTGTGAAAAATGCTAGAAATCATCAAAGACTCTATGGTTAATGCAATTCAACGTGTTCCTAGTCCTTAGAGAGTATAGATGAGGTTGTTGCAATGAATTTAGGGAATGATGTGCTCAAACAAGCTGTTTCAAGATCTTTAAGCGTGAATGAGTGATAAGAACAGAAAGTGGAGCCTTGTATGCAACAAATGAAGAGAGTGTCTCATTTTTCAGTAATTAAGCTTCAAATACTTGTGAAAAATGCTAGAAATCATCAAAGACTCTATGTTTAATGCAATTCAACGTGTTCCTAGTCCTTAGAGAGTATAGATGAGGTTGTTGCAATGAATTTAGAGAATGATGTGCTCAAACAAGCTGTTTTCAAGATCTTTCAGTGTGAAGGAGTGATAAGAACAGAAAGTGGATCCTTGTTAGTAACAAATGAAGAGAGTCTCTCATTTTCCAGTAATTAAGCATCAAATACTTGTGAGAAACGCTAGAAATCATCAGAGACTCTATCTTTAATGCAATTCAACCTATTCCTTGTCCTTAGAGAGTATAGATGAGGTTGTTGCAATGAATTTAGAGAATGATGTGCTCAAACAGGCTGTTTTCAAGATGTTTAAGTGTGAATGAGTGATAAGAACAGAAAGCGGAGCCTTGTTAGCAACAAATGAAGAGACTGTCTCATTTTTCAGTAATTAAGCTTCAAATACTTGTGAAAAATGCTAGAAATCATCAAAGACTCTATGTTTAATGCAATTCAACGTGTTGCTAGTCCTTAGAGAGTATAGATGAGGTTGTTGCAATGAATTTAGTGAATGATGTGCTCAAACAAGTTATTCTCAAGATCTTTAAGTGTGAATGAGTGATAAGAACAGAAAGTGGAGCCTTGTATGCAACAAATGAAGAGAGTGTCTAATTTTTCAGTAATTAAGCTTCAAATACTTGTGAAAAATGCTAGAAATCATCAAAGACTCTATGTTTAATGCAATTCAACGTGTTCCTAGTCCTTAGAGAGTATAGATGAGGTTGTTGCAATGAATTTAGAGAATGATGTGCTCAAACAAGCTGTTTTCAAGATCTTTAAGTGTGAATGAGTGATAAGAACAGAAAGTGGAGCCTTGTTAGCAACAAATGAAGAGAGTGTCTCATTTTTCAGTAATTAAGCATCAAATACTTGTGAGAAACGCTAGAAATCATCAAGGACTCTATCTTTAATGCAATTCAACCTATTCCTTGTCCTTAGAGAGTATAGATGAGGTTGTTGCAATGAATTTAGAGAATGATGTGCTCAAACAGGCTGTTTTCAAGATCTTTAAGTGTGAATGAGTGATAAGAACAGAAAGTGGAGCCTTGTTAGCAACAAATGAAGAGACTGTCTCATTTTTCAGTAATTAAGCTTCAAATACTTGTGAAAAATGCTAGAAATCATCAAAGACTCTATGTTTAATGCAATTCAACGTGTTCCTAGTCCTTAGAGAGTATAGATGAGGTTGTTGCAATGAATTTAGTGAATGATGTGCTCAAACAAGCTGTTTTCAAGATCTTTAAGTGTGAATGAGTGATTAGAACAGAAAGTGGAGCCTTGTTAGCAACAAATGAAGAGAGTGTCTCATTTTTCAGTAATTAAGCTCAAATACTTGTGAAAAATGATAGAAATCATCAAAGACTCTATGTTTAATGCAATTCAACGTGTTCCTAGTCCTTAGAGAGTATAGATGAGGTTGTTGCAATGAATTTAGTGAATGATGTGCTCAAACAAGCTGTTTTCAAGATCTTTAAGTGTGAATGAGTGATAAGAACAGAAAGTGGAGCCTTGTTAGCAACAAATGAAGAGACTGTCTCATTTTTCAGTAATTAAGCCTCAAATACTTGTGAAAAATGCTAGAAATCATCAAAGACTCTATGTTTAATGCAATTCAACGTGTTCCTAGTCCTTAGAGAGTATAGATGAGGTTGTTGCAATGAATTTAGAGAATGATGTGCTCAAACAAGCTGTTTTCAAGATCTTTAAGTGTGAATGAGTGATAAGAACAGAAAGTGGAGCCTTGTTAGCAACAAATGAAGAGACTGTCTCATTTTTCAGTAATTAAGCTTCAAATACTTGTGAAAATGCTAGAAATCATCAAAGACTCTATGTTTAATGCAATTCAACGTGTTCCTAGTCCTTAGAGAGTATAGATGAGGTTGTTGCAATGAATTTAGTGAATGATGTGCTCAAACAAGCTGTTTTCAAGATCTTTAAGTGTGAATGAGTGATTAGAACAGAAAGTGGAGCCTTGTTAGCAACAAATGAAGAGAGTGTCTCATTTTTCAGTAATTAAGCTTCAAATACTTGTGAAAAATGATAGAAATCATCAAAGACTCTATGTTGAATGCAATTCAACGTGTTCCTAGTCCTTAGAGAGTGTAGATGAGGTTGTTGCAATGAATTTAGAGAATGATGTGCTCAAACAAGCTGTTTTCAACATCTTTAAGTGTGAATGAGTGATAAGAGCAGAAAGTGGAGCCTTGTTAGCAACAAATGAAGAGACTGTCTCATTTTTCAGTAATTAAGCTTAAATAGTTGTGAAAAATGCTAGAAATCATCAATGACTCTATGTTTAATGCAATTCAACGTGTTCCTAGTCCTTAGAGAGTATAGATGAGGTTGTTGCAATGAATTTAGTGAATGATGTGCTCAAACAAGCCGTTTTCAAGATCTTTAAGTGTCAATGAGTGATTAGAACAGAAAGTGGAGCCTTGTTAGCAACAAATGAAGAGAGTGTCTCATTTTTCAGTAATTAAGCTTCAAATACTTGTGAAAATGCTAGAAATCATCAAAGACTCTATGTTTAATGCAATTCAACGTGTTCCTAGTCCTTAGAGAGTATAGATGAGGTTGTTGCAATGAATTTAGTGAATGATGTGCTCAAACAAGCCGTTTTCAAGATCTTTAAGTGTGAATGAGTGATTAGAACAGAAAGTGGAGCCTTGTTAGCAACAAATGAAGAGAGTGTCTCATTTTTCAGTAATTAAGCTTCAAATACTTGTGAAAAATGCTAGAAATCATCAAAGACTCTATGTTTAATGCAATTCAACGTGTTCCTAGTCCTTAGAGAGTATAGATGAGGTTGTTGCATGAAGTTTAGTGAATGATGTGCTCAAACAATATTGTTTTCAGGAATCTTTAAGTGCGAATGAGTGATTAGAACAGAAAGTGGAGCTTCTTAGCAACAAATGAAGAGAGTGTCTCATTCTTCAGAAATTAAGCTTCTAATACTTGTGAGAAACTTAGAAATCATCAAAGACTCTATCCTGAATGCAATTCCAACATATTCATTGTCCTTAGAGGGTATAGATGAGGTTGTTGCAATGAATTTAGTGAATGATGTGCTCAAACAAGCTTGCTTTCAGGATCTTCAAGTGTGAATGAGTGATTAGAACAGAACGTGGAGCCTTCTTAGCAACAAATGAAGAGAGTGTCTCATTTTTCAGTAATTCAGCTTCAATACTTGTGAAAATGCTACAATTCATCAAGACTCTATGTTTAATGCAATTCCAACGTGTTCCTAGTCCTTAGAGAGTATAGATGAGGTTGTTGCACTGAATTTAGTGAATGGATGTGCTCAAACAAGCTGTTTTCAAGATCTTTAAGTGGGAATGAGTGATCCGAACAGAAAGTGGAGCCTTCTTAGCAACAAATGAAGAGAGTGTCTCATTTTCAGTAATTAAGCTTCAAATACTTGTGGAAAATGCTAGAAATCATCAAAACCCTATGTTTAATGCAATTCAACGTGTTCCTAGTCCTTAGAGAGTGTGCATGAGGTTCTTGCAAAGAATTTAGTGAATGATGTGCTCAAACAAGCTGTTTTCAGGATCTGTAAGTGTGAATGAGTGATTAGAACAGAAAGTGGAGCCTTGTTAGCAACAAATGAAGAGAGTGTCTCATTTTTCAGTAATTAAGCATCAAATACTTGTGACAAACGCTAGAAATCATCAAAGACTCTATCTTTAATGCAATTCAACATATTCCTTGTCCTTAGAGTGTATAGATGAGGTTGTTGCACTGAATTTAGAGAATGATGTCCTCAAACAAGCTGTTTTCAAGATGTTTAAGTGTGAATGAGTGAGAAAAACATAAAGTGGAGCCTTGTTAGCCACAAATGAAGAGACTGTCTCATTTTTCAGTAAGTAATCAGCAAATACTTGTGAGAAATGCTAGAAATCATCAAAGACTCTATGT
Source organism: Bruguiera gymnorhiza (assembly GCA_020883675.1). Classification (NCBI taxonomy): domain Eukaryota; kingdom Viridiplantae; phylum Streptophyta; class Magnoliopsida; order Malpighiales; family Rhizophoraceae; genus Bruguiera; species Bruguiera gymnorhiza. The sequence goes on along the minus strand of JAIRCJ010000108.1, from coordinate 365,485 downwards.
TTAATGCAATTCAACGTGTTCCTAGTCCATAGAGTGTATAGATGAGGTTGTTGCGATGAATCTAGTGAATGATATGCTCAAACAAGCTGTTTTCAGGATCTTTAAGTGTGAATGAGTGATTAGAACAGAAAGTGGAGCCTTCTTACCATCAAATGAAGAGAGTGTCTCATTTCCCTGTAATTAAGCTTCAAATACTTGTGAAAAATGCTAGAAATCATCAAAGACTCTATGTTTAATGCAATTCAACGTGCTCCTAGTCCTTAGAGAGTATAGATGAGGTTGTTGCGATGAATTTAGTGAATGATGTGCTCAAACAGCCTGTTTTCATGATCTGTAAGTGTGAATGAGTGATTAGAACCGAAAGTGGAGCCTTGTTAGCAACAAATGAAGAGAGTGTCTCATTTTTCAGTAATTCAGCTTCAAATACATGTGAGAAATGCTAGAAATCCTCAAAGACTCTATCTTTAATGCAATTCAACATATTCCTTGTCCTTAGAGAGTATTGATGAGGTTGTTGCAATGAATTTAGAGAATGATGTGCTCAAACAAGCTGTTTTCAAGATGTTTAAGAGTGAATCAGTGAGAAGAACAGAAAGTGGAGCCTTGTTAGCAACAAATGAAGAGACTGTCGCATTTTTCAGTAATTAAGCATCAAATACTTGTGAGAAATGCTAGAAATCATCAAAGACTCTATGTTTAATGCAATTCAACGTGTTCCTAGTCCTTAGAGAGTATAGATGAGTGTGTTGCAATGAATTTAGTGAACGATGTGCTCAAACAAGCTGCTTTCAAGATCTTTAAGTGTGAATGAGTGATTAGAACAGAAAGTGGAGCGTTATTAGCAACAAATGAAGAGAGTGTCTCATTTTTCAGTAATTAAGTTTCAAATACTTGTGAAAAATCCTAGAAATCATCAAAGACTCTATGTCTAATGCAATTCAACGTGTTCCTTGTCCTGAGAGAGTATAGATGAGGTTGTTGCAATGAATGTTGTGAATGATGTGCTCAAACAAGCTGTTTTCAGGATCTTTAAGTGTGAATGAGTGATTAGAACAGAATGTGGAGCCTTCTTAGCAACAAATGAAGACAGTGTCTTATTTTTCACTAATTAAGCTTCAAATACTTGTGAAAAATGCTAGAAATCATCAAAGTCTCTATGTTTAATGCATTTCAACGTGTTGCAAGTCCTTAGAGAGTATAAATGAGGTTGTTGCAAAGAATTTAGAGAATGAAATGATCAAACAAGCTGTTTTCAGGATCTTTAAGTGTGAATGAGTCATTAGAACAGAAAGTGGAGCCTTCTTAGCAGCAAATAAAGAGAGTGTCTCATTTTTCAGTAATTAAGCATCAAATACTTGTGAGAAATGCTGGAAATCATCAAAGACTCTATGTTTAATGCAAGTCAAAGTGTTCCTAGTCCTTAGAGAGTATAGATGAGGTTGTTGCAATGAATTGAGTGAATGATGTGCTCAAACAAGCTGTTTTCAAGATCTTTAAATGTGAATGAGTGCTTAGAACAGAAAGTGGAGCCTTGTTAGCCACAAATGAAGAGACTGTCTCATTTTTCAGCAATTAAGCATCAAATACTTGTGAGAAACGCTAGAAATCATCAAAGACTCTATCTTTAATGCAATTCAACATATTCCTTGTCCTTAGAGAGTATAGATGAGGTTGTTGGAATGATTTTAGTGAATGATGTGCTCAAACAAGCTGTTTTCAGGATCTTGAAATGTGAATGAGTGATTAGAACAGAAAGTGGAGTCTTCTTAGCAACAAATGAAGAGGGTGTCTCATTTTTCGGTAATTCAGCTTCAAATACTTGTGAAAAATGCCACAAATCATCAAAGACTCTATGTTTAATGCAATTCAACGTGTTCCTAGTCCTTAGAGAGTATAGATGAGGTTGTTGCTATGAATTTTGTGAATGATGTGCTCAAACAAGCTGTTTTCAAGATAATTAAGTGTGAATGAGTGATCAGAACAGAAAGTGGAGCCTTCTTAGCAACAAATGAAGAGAGTGTCTCATTTTTCAGTAATTAAGCTTCAAAAACTTGTGAAAAATTGTAGAAATCATCAAAAACCCTATGTTTAATGCAATTCAACGTGCTCCTAGTCCTTAGAGAGTATAGATGAGGTTGTTGCAATGAGTTTAGTGAATGATGTGCTCAAACAAGCTGTTTTCCGGATCTGTATGTGTGAATGAGTGGTTACAACAGAAAGCGGAGCCTTGTTAGCAAGAAATGAAGAGAGTGTCTAATTTTTCAGTAATTGAGCATCAAATACTTGTGAGAAACGCTAGAAATCATCAAAGACTCTATCTTTAATGCAATTCAACATATTCCTTGTCCTTAGAGGGTATAGATGAGGTTGTTGCAATGAATTTAGAGAATGATGTGCTCAAACAAGCTGTTTTCAGGATCTTTCAGTGTGAATGATAGATTAGAACAGAAAGTGGAGCCTTCTTAGCAACAAATGAAGAGACTGTCTCATTTTTCAGTAATTACGCATCAAATACTTGTGAGAAACGCTAGAAATCATCAAAGACTCTATCTTTCATGCAATTCAACATATTCCTTGTCCTTAGAGAGTATAGATGAGGTTGTTGCAATGAATTTAGAGAATGATTTGCTCAAACAAGCTGTTTTCAAGATGTTTAAGTGTGAATGAGTGAGAAGAACAGAAAGTGCTGCCTTGTTTGCCACAAATGAAGAGACTGTCTCATTTTTCAGTAAGTAAACAGAAAATACTTGTGAGAAATGCTAGAAATCATCAAAGACTCTATGTTTAATGCAATTCAACGTGTTCTTAGTCCATAGAGAGTATAGACGAGGTTGTTGCAATGAATTTAGTGAATGATATGCTGAAACAAGCTGTTTTCAGGATCTTTAAGTGTGAATGAGTGATTAGAACAAAAAGTGGAGCCCTCTTAGCAACAAATGAAGAGACTGTCTCTTTTTTCAGTAATTACGCATCAAATACTTGTGCGAAATGCTAGAAATCATCAAAGACTCTATCTTTCATGCAATTCAACATATTCCATGTCCTTAGAGAGTATAGATGAGGTTGTTGCAATGAATTTAGAGAATGATGTGCTCAAACAAGCTGTTTTCAAGATGTTTAAGAGTGAATGAGTGAGAAGAACAGAAAGTGGAGCCTTGTTAGCAACAAATGAAGAGACTGTCTGATTTTTCAGTAATTAAGCATCAAATACTTGTGAGAAATGCTAGGAATCATCAAAGACTCTATGTTTAATGCAATTCAACGTGTTCCTAGTCCTTAGAGAGTATAGATGAGTTTGTTGCAATGAATTTTGCGAATGATGTGCTCAAACAAGCTGTTTTCAGGATCTTTAAGTGTGAATGAGTGATTAGAACAGAAAGTGGAGCCTTCTTAGCAACAAATGAAGAGAGTGTCACATTTTTCAGTAATTAAGCTTCAAATACTTGTGAAAAATGCTAGAAATCGTCAAAGACTCTATGTTTAATGCAATTCAACGTGTTCCTAGTCCTTAGAGAGTATAGATGAGGTTGTTGCAATGAATTTAGTGAGTGATGTGCTCAAACAAGCTGTTTTCAATATCTTTAAGTGTGAATGAGTGATTAGAACAGAAGGTGGAGCGTTGTTAGCAACAAATGAAGAGAGTGTCTCATTTTTCAGTAATCAAGCATCAAATACTTGTGAGAAACCTTAGAAATCATCAAAGACTCTATCTTTAATGCAATTCAACATATTCCTTGTCCTTAGAGAGTATAGATGAGGTTGTTGAAATGAATTTAGAGAATGATGCTCTCTAACAAGCTGTTTTCAAGATCTTTAATTGTGAATGAGTGATTAGAACAGAAAGTGGAGCCTCGTTAGCAACAAATGAAGAGAGTGTCTCATTTTTCAGTAATTAAGCATCAAATACTTGTGAGAAACACTAGAAATCATCAAAGACTCTATCTTTAATGCAATTCAACATATTTGTTGTCCTTAGAGAGTATCGATGAGGCTGTTGCAATGAATTTAGAGAATGATTGCTCAAACAAGCTGTTTTCAAGATCTTTAAGTGTGAATGAGTGAGAAGAACAGAAAGTGGAGCCTTGTTAGCAACAAATGAAGAGACTGCCTCATTTTTCAGTAATTAAGCATCAAATACGTGTGAAAAATGCTACAAATCATCAAAGACTCTATGTTTAATGGAATTCAACGTGTTCCTAGTCCTTAGAGAGTATAGATGAGGTTGTTGCAATGAATTCAGTGAATGATGTGCTCAAACAAGCTGTTTTCAAGATCTTTAAGTGTGAATGAGTGATTAGAACAGAAAGTGGAGCCTTGTTAGCAACAAATGAAGAGAGTGTCTCATTTTTCAGTGATTAAGCATCAAATACTAGTGAGAAATGCTAGAAATCATCAAAGACTCTATGTTTAATGCAATTCAACGTGTTCCTAGTCCTTTGAGAGTATAGATGAGGTTGTTGCAATGAATTTAGAGAATGATGTGCTCAAACAAGCTGTTTTCAAGATCTTTAAGTCTGAATGAATGAGAAGAACAGAAAGTGGAGCCTTGTTAGCAACAAATGAAGAGAGTGTCTCATTTTTCAGTAATTAAGCATCAAATACTTGTGAGAAATGCTAGAAATCGTCAAAGACTCTATGTTTAATGCAATTCAACGTGTTCCTAGTCCTTAGAGAGTATAGATGAGGTTGTTGCAATGAATTTAGTGAGTGATGAGCTCAAACAAGCTGTTTTCAAGATCTTTAAGTGTGAATGAGTGATTAGAAAAGAAAGTGGAGCGTTGTTAGCAACAAATGAAGAGAGTGCCTCATTTTTCAGTAATCAAGCATCAAATACTTGTGAGAAACCTTAGAAATCATCAAAGACTCTATCTTTAATGCAATTCAACACATTCCTTGTCCTTAGAGAGTATAGATGAGGTTGTTGCAATGAATATAGAGAATGATGTGCTCAAACAAGCTGTTTTCAAGATCTTTAAGTGTGAATGAGTGATTAGAACAGAAAGTGGCGCCTTCATAGCAACAAATAGAGAGAGTGTCTCATTTTTCAGTGATTAAGCATCAAATACTAGTGTTAAATGCTAGAAATCCTGAAAGACTCTATGTTTAATGCAATTCAACATGTTCCTAGTCCTTTTAGAGTATAGATGAGGTTGTTGCAATGAATTTAGTGAATGATGTGCTCAAACGAGCTGTTTTCAGGATCTTTAAGTGTGAATGAGTGATTAGAACAGAAAGTGGAGCGTTGTTGCAACAAATGAAGAGAGTGTCTCATTTTTCAGCAATCAAGCACCAAATACATGTGAGAAACCTTAGAAATCATCAAAGACTCTATCTTTAATGCAATTCAACATATTCCTTATCCTTAGAGAGTATAGATGAGGTTGTTGCAATGACTTTAGTGAATGATGTGCTCAAACAAGCTGTTTTCAAGATCTTTATGTGTGAATGAGTGATTAGAACAGAAAGTGGAGCCTTGTTAGCAACAAATGAAGAGAGTGTCTCATTTTTCACTAATCAAGCATCAAATACTTGGGAGAAACCTTAGAAATCATCAAACACTCTATCTTTAATGCAATTCAACATATTCTGTTGTTCCCACAGCCTTGTATGGGTTGTAATTGTTGTCAACTAGGGTTAAGTGTGCAAGAAAGTAAAGCCACATGGAAGGGCAAGAAAGTAAAGCCACATTGAAGGGCAAGAAAGTAAAGCCACATGGAAGGGCAAGAAAGTAAAGCTACTTTGAAGGGCAAGAAAGTAAATCTGCTGTGTAAGGGCAAGAACGTAAATCCACCATGTAAGCCCTATTAGGGTTTCATGGAAGAGAGTATATAAAGGCCTTGGAAGACAAAACTAGGGAAGAGGGCCAACACAATTGAATAAACAGCAACCCTACAGCAACCGGCCAAAAGGAAGAGAGAGCAGAACGGCAAGAGATCAGAAACAACACCACCAGGAGAGCAAACCAGAAACGTCACCACTGGGAGAGCAAACCAGAACGTGCAACCTCCTGCAAGCAAACCAGAAACGCCTCCTGCAAGCAAACCAGAAACACCTCCTGCAGGCAAACCAGAAACGCCTCCTGCAATCAAACCAAAAACGCCTCCTGCAAGCAAACCAGAAACACATCCTGCAACCAAACCAGAAACGCACAACCAGCAAGAGGAGAAATAAGAAACAGACCACCCGGAAGAGAAGACAGCAGACCTGGTATCCGTGAGACCACCCGGAAGAGAAGACAGCAGACTAGAAGCGTGAGGCAGGGCAAGAGACGTGAAACAGCAGACCAGGAGCGTGAGACCAGAACGTGCAACGGCGTGACTGATCAGAAGCGTGGGGCAGGCCGTGAGACGTGAAACGGCAGACCAGAAGCTTGAGTGCAAGCTGTGAAACCGTGAGACGGTGAAAGCAGGAGCTGTGTGAGACAACCTAGAGAAGGAATTTGGCGAAGCATCGGAAAGAACTCAACGTATTTCTAGATTTCTTCAAGAGAGGTTAGAGAGCGTTGCGGTGAACTTCTAAGCGGCAGTGGAGCAGCCTTTCAATTCAACAGAGGCAAGACAAGCTAGACGAAGGGTAGACACAGTAAGTGACACTCTTTGTATTGTACTTGCTTAGTAATTGCAATAGTGAAAGGAGCAGAAGATTAAGACATCCATTGTAACTGGAATTCTCAAGTATAGTGGATAGCCTCGGTAAGGGAGAGTCCCTACCACCGTGGATGTACGTCACGTTGACGGAACCACGTAAATCTCGTGTGTCCTTAATTTGCTTTACGTTCTGTGTTTTGAATTGAGTTGTGAACGCAGCTAAAGTATCAGCCAACCCATAACCTAACGAAGACCTAAACAAGAACATCCGAATTGTCTATTAGGCAAGGTGTCTGAAAGGTGACTTTGGGGACTATTGTGATTAGTAGGTAGCAATAGATCTACCTTAGTCGAATCTGAGAAAGAGTTCGCTTTTAAGAAGAGATTGAAGTTGTTCACTTTCCTGCGAATTGTGAATTGTGGTGATACTGATTCACCCCCCCTCTCAGTATCACAAACTAGTAGATCTTAGGGTGAAGTTGGGAACTTCAATTGGTATCAGAGCACAGGTTCACCAGGATAAAGCTTAACAGCTTGGTGTACTAGTTTGAAGAGCTCCAGAAGTTTTAACTTGTTTAGCATACTGAGAAATGGACGCCGGTACCAACACCAGCACTACTTACAGCAAGAAGGTTCCAATCTTCAACGGAACCAACTACCATATGTGGAGAGCGAGAATGCAGGTGGTATTTGCAACCATGGGCATGAACGTAGTGAAATCTGTACAGGAGGGTTTTGAGCCTCCAGAAGAAGGTAAAGATCCAACCCCAGAGGAATTATGACAGTTTGAGATAAATGGGAAGGCCTCAAATGTCATCATTTCAGCATTGACAGATGCTGAATATGCTAAAGTTATGGACTGCAAATCTGCCAAGGAGATATGGGACAGATTGCAGAAAGTCTATGAAGGTGATGGCAGAATGAAGGAGGCCAAGCTTCAAGTTTTCAAGGAGAGATATGAATCTCTCAGAATGCAGAAAAATGAGACAGTCCAAGAGTTCTTCACCAGGGTTATTGATGCTGTAAACGATCTTAGAAGTCATGGGAAGAACAAGAAGGACTCATCTATTGTGAAGAAAATTCTGAGAATTCTGCCTGAGAGGTTTGCCTCAAAGGTGGCAGCCATAGAGGAGAGTAGAGATCTCAATTCTATGTCTCTGCATGATCTCCAGTGCAATCTCATTGCATATGAGATGAGAATAAAGTCAACTGAGAGCTCCTCAACGTCAAAGGTATCAAAGGAGGCAGCTTTCAAAGCTATGAAACACTTGAAGATAAAAGAAGAGGAAGAATCATCCAGTGAGGATGATGATGATGATGAGGAAGAAAGTGAAGGTGAAGTGTTGGCATACTTCACAAGGAAATTCAAAAAGGGGTCTAAGAAAGGAAAAGGACAATTGTCCTTGAGATGTTATCGTTGTGGACAGACTGGACACTTTGCTTCTCAGTGCAAAGTGAAACTTGATGATGAAGATGAGGATGGTGATGATGAGCAGAATTCAAAATGGAGAAGACCATCATTCAAGTCAAGGAAGTCCAGCAAGAAGACTGCTAGCCCACAGAAGAAGAAGAGAGGCTCATTCAAGAGTTATGTGAGCCAGACAAAAGAAGCCGATGAGGAGGAAGATGTAGACTCATCAGATGAGCATGCCTTTATGGCATCAACTCAAGGTGGTAGTTCAACCTCTGAAGAGGAAGAGGAGGTTGATGAAGAAGAACCAGATTTTGAAGCTGAGTTGGAAGCAGCTTCAAAGGAGATAATCAGAAGGGGCAGAACCATAAGAAGGTTAAAGGCCCACATAAAACAAGTTGAAGCAAAGTCTGAGGAAGCTGAAAGTCAAAAGGATGAAATAAGGGCTGAACATATTGACTTGAAGAGAAGATTTGAAGAACATATCAAAATATGTGAAGACCTTACTATGGAGCTTGGCTCAAGGACTTCAACAATTGAAGAAATGGAGATAGAGTTGCTGAGACTTCAGCAACAACTCAAAAGGAGTGAAGAGAACGTGCAGAAGCTTGAAATGATAGGAGAAACAAGTTCTGCAAGAGAAAAGAAGAATGAAGAGAAAGTGCAGCAATCTGAGGCTGCATTGCCTAAAGATAATAAGAATGTGCCACAGAAGTTGAAAGAGAAGGTTGTGACTCAGGAGAAGATAGCTGAGAATAAAGAGGATTTGAAGAAGCAACCTAGGGTGGCAAACAAAAATGAAGAAAAGAAGATCAGCCAGCAAAGGGCTATGGCTGAACAGAAGAAGGAGAAAAAGGTAGCTGAAATGAAAGCCACACAAGCAAAGAAGCCAGCCACGTTGCCTACACAGCAAGTAATGAACAAAAGAAAACAAGCTGTGATTAGACCCAAGAAGAGGCAGTTTCAAGGTCACTGTCTTTATTGTGGAGTTTGGGGTCATAAGGCAAGTAACTGCTGGTGGAGAAGGCCAGTATATGTCTCCAACTTGAGAAGATATGATGCTGTATACAGGGGGAGACAATACAAAATTCAGAGGAGAACACCTGTCGTGAGTTCTTGCACATACTGTAAAAAGCAAGGACACACTGACAAGGATTGTTGGTGGAAGCCCAAACCAGTGGTTTCAAAGAACAAGTTTGCTATATTGGGAGACTTGGAACAGTGTGAAAGGTGTGGGCAGGATGACCATAATGCCAAGAGATGCATGACACTTCTCCCTGAGCAAGAGAAGGCACTCAATGGCATAGTGAAAACAAGCGGTGTAGTCAAAGCTGAGAAAAAGGAGAAAGCTATCTTCCAGCCAATTCAAAAGAAGGAATATAAAGCTAAAAGGGAGGTGGCTAATATAGCTGAAATTGCACTCAAAGCTGACTACAAGGATAAGCAGTGGATCCTTGACAGTGGATGCACTTCACACATGACGGGAGACAAGAGTAAATTGTCAAAGCTAAACAAGTCAAGAGAAGGCAGAGTCAAGTTTGGCAATGATGATTCACTCAACATCAATGGTCAGGGGTCAATAAACATTGGAAGAGGAAAGCTGAAAGATGTTCTGCACGTTGAAGGACTTAGATATAATCTAGCATCTATCAGCAAACTATGCAATGAAGACCATAAGGTAATATTCACAAAAACAGGTTGCCAGGTAAAGAGTAAAGAAGGCAATACTGTTGCAGCCGGGAAGAGAACAACTGGAAATTTGTATGTGATTGATGAAGAAAGAGATCCTCTTGCAACTAAGACTGTGCAAGAAAGAAAGCCAAAGAAAACGTGGACCAGTGCTCATCAAGAAAATCAGATCATAGGTGACCCATCAGCAGGAGTTACAACAAGAAGAAGAATTGTGGGAGCTATTGCTTTACTCTCACAAGTTGAACCTAAATCTATTGAAGAGGCTTCACAAGATCTAACTAAATCTCTGTCCACAGAGCTGTTTGAAAAGCACAGAATGAGTCTGTCTGTGCGAATGCCTCCTCAAGCCTGAAAATCAGGTGAATCATCCATCTCTACTTTGCGAGTTTTTCAGATTTGTAATTGATTGGCAAAGGGGGAGAGAAGCAACAGTGCAGGGGGAGCTGTTAAGGAAGGGGGAGTGCATATTTAGGGGGAGTTGTAATCCATCTACTTCTGGATTATTACTCTAAGAAGATTATGAAGGACTGCTGCATAATGACTTTTGTTATGAGTGTTGCCAACAATTACAAAGGGGGAGATTGTTGTTCCCACAGCCTTGTATGGGTTGTAATTGTTGTCAACTAGGGTTAAGTGTGCAAGAAAGTAAAGCCACATGGAAGGGCAAGAAAGTAAAGCCACATTGAAGGGCAAGAAAGTAAAGCCACATGGAAGGGCAAGAAAGTAAAGCTACATTGAAGGGCAAGAAAGTAAATCTGTTGTGTAAGGGCAAGAACGTAAATCCACCATGTAAGCCCTATTAGGGTTTCATGGAAGAGAGTATATAAAGGCCTTGGAAGACAAAACTAGGGAAGAGAGCCAACACAATTGAATAAACAGCAACCCTACAGCAACCGGCCAAAAGGAAGAGAGAGCAGAACGGCAAGAGATCAGAAACAACACCACCAGGAGAGCAAACCAGAAACGTCACCACTGGGAGAGCAAACCAGAACGTGCAACCTCCTGCAAGCAAACCAGAAACGCCTCCTGCAAGCAAACCAGAAACACCTCCTGCAGGCAAACCAGAAACGCCTCCTGCAATCAAACCAAAAACGCCTCCTGCAAGCAAACCAGAAACACATCCTGCAACCAAACCAGAAACGCACAACCAGCAAGAGGAGAAATAAGAAACAGACCACCCGGAAGAGAAGACAGTAGACCTGGTATCCGTGAGACCACCCGGAAGAGAAGACAGCAGACTAGAAGCGTGAGGCAGGGCAAGAGACGTGAAACAGCAGACCAGGAGCGTGAGACCAGAACGTGCAACGGCGTGACTGATCAGAAGCGTGGGGCAGGCCGTGAGACGTGAAACGGCAGACCAGAAGCTTGAGTGCAAGCTGTGAAACCGTGAGACGGTGAAAGCAGGAGCTGTGTGAGACAACCTAGAGAAGGAATTTGGCGAAGCATCGGAAAGAACTCAACGTATTTCTAGATTTCTTCAAGAGAGGTTAGAGAGCGTTGCGGTGAACTTCTAAGCGGCAATGGAGCAGCCTTTCAATTCAACAGAGGCAAGACAAGCTAGACGAAGGGTAGACACAGTAAGTGACACTCTTTGTATTGTACTTGCTTAGTAATTGCAATAGTGAAAGGAGCAGAAGATTAAGACATCCATTGTAACTGGAATTCTCAAGTATAGTGGATAGCCTCGGTAAGGGAGAGTCCCTACCACCGTGGATGTACGTCACGTTGACGGAACCACGTAAATCTCGTGTGTCCTTAATTTGCTTTACGTTCTGTGTTTTGAATTGAGTTGTGAACGCAGCTAAAGTATCAGCCAACCCATAACCTAACGAAGACCTAAACAAGAACATCCGAATTGTCTATTAGGCAAGGTGTCTGAAAGGTGACTTTGGGGACTATTGTGATTAGTAGGTAGCAATAGATCTACCTTAGTCGAATCTGAGAAAGAGTTCGCTTTTAAGAAGAGATTGAAGTTGTTCACTTTCCTGCGAATTGTGAATTGTGGTGATACTGATTCACCCCCCCTCTCAGTATCACAAACTAGTAGATCTTAGGGTGAAGTTGGGAACTTCATATTCCTTGTCCTTAGAGAGTATAGATGAGGTTGTTGAAATGAATTTAGAGAATGATGCTCTCTAACAAGCTGTTTTCAAGATCTTTAAGTGTGAATGAGTGATTAGAACAGAAAGTGGAGCCTTCTTAGCAACAAATGAAGAGAGTGTCTCATTTTTCAGTAATTAAGCTTCAAATACTTGTGAAAAATAATAGAAATCATCTAAGACCCTATGTTTAATGCAATTCAACGTGTTCCTAGTCCTTAGAGAGTATAGATGAGGTTGTTGCAATGAATTTAGTGAATGATGTGCTCAAACAAGCTGTTTTCAAGATCTTTAATTGTGAATGAGTGATGAGAACCATGGAGATGATGGGTGGAAGGCTTCAATAAATGCAAGAAGTCCATTGCCCATTCCAGAAGGCCCAATAACACAAGCTAGAGCTTCAATGGATGCAAGAGGTCCATTGCACATTCCAGAAGGCCCAATAACACGAGCTAGGGCCAAAAAGATTAAAGAAGCACTAAATGGGCTGATTCAGGACATTCAAGCCAAGCAAGCTTCAAATGGTGCGAATTCAAGTTCTAAAGAGAGCCCAGGCCTAATTAATATAATTGGACTACTTAATGAGTCAGACTAAGTGATAGCATTCACTCCTAAATAGGAGTTCATTGTATGTGCTGGAATTAGTCCGAAATTCCTCCAAAATAGGGATTTCTCCTAAATAGGAATTTTGCCTCTTTAGGATTGCTATCTAAGCCTATAAATAGGCATCCCTTGTAAGCTTTGGAAAGCAGACAACTTTCAGTGAAATAGAAAGCAAGGGTTTCTCCTTCGGTTCTTTTGAGAACTAAAGAACTTATCAAGAGGTTTTCTTCTTGTGGCGTTCAAACCGACTTATCACTCCCAATTCCTTCCTCTTCTGGAGTGTGGCGTCCATATCCATCTTGAATACCCTTGGTTCGTGTTCCTTTGAATTTTGGGTCTAGGGTTTGTGTTATTAAACCCTGATTTAGTTTTCCTGGTTGTTCTTTGGTTCATTGTGTGCGTTGGGTCCCTAAGCCACGTCTTTTTGGGGTTTTCCGCATCAATGAGTGATTAGAACAGAAAGTGGAGCCTCGTTAGCAACAAATGAAGAGAGTGTCTCATTTTTCAGTAATTAAGCATCAAATACTTGTGAGAAACACTAGCAATCATCGAAGACTCTATCTTTAACGCAATTCAACATATTTGTTGTCCTTAGAGAGTATCGATGAGGCTGTTGCAATGAATTTAGAGAATGATTGCTCAAACAAGCTGTTTTCAAGATCTTTAAGTGTGAATGAGTGAGAAGAACAGAAAGTGGAGCCTTGTTAGCAACAAATGAAGAGACTGCCTCATTTTTCAGTAATTAAGCATCAAATACTTGTGAAAAATGCTACAAATCATCAAAGACTCTATGTTTAATGGAATTCAACGTGTTCCTAGTCCTTAGAGAGTATAGATGAGGTTGTTGCAATGAATTCAGTGAATGATGTGCTCAAACAAGCTGTTTTCAAGATCTTTAAGTGTGAATGAGGGATTAGAACAGAAAGTGGAGCCTTGTTAGCAACAAATGAAGAGAGTGTCTCATTTTTCAGTAATCAAGCATCAAATACTTGTGAGAAACGCTAGAAACCATCAAAGACTCTATCTTTAATGCAATTCAACATATTCCTTGTCCTTAGAGAGTATAGATGAGGTTGTTGCAAAGCATTTAGAGAAGGATGTGCTCAAACAAGCTGTTTTCAAGATCTTTAAGTGTGAATAAGTGATTAGAACAGAAAGTGGAGCCTTGTTAGCAACAAATGAAGAGACTGTCTCATTTTTCTGAAATTAAGCATCAAATACTTGTGACAAATGCTAGAAATCATCAAAGACTCTATCTTTAAAGCAATTCAACATATTCCTTGTCCTTAGAGAGTATAGATGAGGTTGTTGCAAAGAATTTAGTGAATGATGTGCTCAAACAAGCTGTTTTCAACATCTTTAAGTGTGAAAGAGTGATTAGAACAGAAAGTGGAGCGTTGTTAGCAACAAATGAAGAGAGTGTCTCATTTTTCAACAATCAAGCATCAAATACAGGTGAGAAACCTTAGAAATCATCAAAGACTCTATCTTTAATGCAATTCAACATATTCCTTGTCCTTAGAGAGTATAGATGAGGTTGTTGCAAAGCATTTAGAGAAGGATGCGCTCAAACAAGCTGTTTTCAAGATCTTTAAGTGTGAATGAGTGAGAAGAACTCAAACTGGAGCCTTGTTAGCAACAAATGAAGAGACTGTCTCATTTTTCAGTAATTAAGCATCAAATACTTGTGACAAACGCTAGAAATCATCAAAGACTCTATCTTTAAAGCAATTCAACATATTCCTTGTCCTTAGAGAGTATAGATGAGGTTGTTGCAATGAATTTAGAGAATGATGGGCCCAAACAAGCTGTTTTCAAGATCTTTAAGTGTGAATGAGTGATTAAAACAGAAAGTGGAGCCTTGTTAGCAACAAATGAAGAGACTGTCTCATTTTTCAGCAATAAAGCATCAAATACTTGTGAGAAAGGGTAGAAAGCATCAAAGACTCTATGCTTAATGGAATTCAACCTATTCCTTGTCCTTAGAGAGTATAGATGAGGTTGTTGCAATAAATTTTGTGAATCATGTGCTCAAACAAGCTGTTTTCAAGATCTTTAAGTGTGAATGAGTGATTAGAACAGAAAGTGGAGCCTTGTTAGCAACAAATGAAGAGAGTGTCTCATTGTTCAGTAATCAAGCATCAAATACTTGTGAGAAACCTTAGAAATCATTAAAGACTCTATCTTTAATGCAATTCAACATATTCCTTGTCCTTATAGAGTATAGATGAGGTTGTTGCAATGAATTTAGAGAATGATGCGCTCAAACAAGCTGTTTTCAAGATCTTTTAGTGTGAATGAGTGATTAGAACAGAAAGTGGAGCCTTGTTAGCAACAAATGAAGAGAGTGTCTCATTTTTCAGTGATTAAGCATCAAATACTAGTGAGAAATGCTAGAAATCATCCAAGACTCTATGTTTAATGCATTTCAACGTGTTCCTACTCCTTTGATAGTATAGATGAGGTTCTTGCAATGAATTTAGAGAATGAAGTGCTTAAACAAGCTGTTTTCAAGATCTGTAAGTGTGAATGAGGGATTAGAACAGAAAGTGGAGCCTTGTTAGCAACAAATGAAGAAGGTGTCTCATTTTTCAGTAATTACGCATCAAATACTTGTGAGAAACGCTAGAAATCATCAAAGACTCTATCTTTAATGCAATTCAACATATTCCTTGTCCTTAGAGAGTATAGATGAGGTTGTTGCAAAGCATTTAGAGAATGATGTGCTCAAACAAGCTGTTTTCAAGATCTTTAAGTGTGAATGAGTGAGAACAACAGAAAGTGGAGCCTTTTTAGCAACAAATGAAGAGACTGTCTCATTTTTCTGAAATTAAGCATCAAATACCTGTGACAAATGCTAGAAATCATCAAAGACTCTATCTTTAAAGCAATTCAACATATTACTTGTCCTTAGAGGGTATAGATGAGGTTGTTGCAATGAATTTAGAGAATGATGTGCTCAAACAAGCTGTTTTCAAGATCTGTAAGTGTGAATGAGGGATTTGAACAGAAAGTGGAGCCTTGTTAGCAACAAATGAAGAGAATGTCTCATTTTTCAGTAATTAAGCATCAAATACTTGTGACAAACACTAGAAATCATCAAAGACTCTATCTTTAAAGCAATTGAACATATTCCTTGTCCTTAGAGAGTATAGATGAGGTTGTTGCAATGAATTTAGAGAATGATGGGCCCAAACAAGCTGTTTTCAAGATCTTTAACTGTGAATGAGTGATTAGAACAGAAAGTGGAGCCTTGTGAGCAACAAATGAAGAGACTGTCTCATTTTTCAGTAATAAAGCATCAAATACTTGCGAGAAAGGGTAGAAAGCATCAAAGACTCTATGCTTAATGGAATTCAACCTATTCCTTGTCCTTACAGAGTATAGATGAGGTTGTTGCAAATAATTTTTTGAATGATGTGTTCAAACAAGCTGTTTTCAAGATCTTTAAGTGTGAATGAGTGATTAGAACAGAAAGTGGAGCCTTGTTAGCAACAAATGAAGAGAGTGTCTCATTGTTCAGTAATCAAGCATCAAATACTTGTGAGAAACCTTAGAAATCATGAAAGACTCCATCTTTAATGCAATTCAACATATTCCTTGTCCTTATAGAGTATAGATGAGGTTGTTGCAATGAATTTAGAGAATGATGTGCTCAAACAAGCTGTTTTCAAGATCTTTAAGTGTGAATGAGTGATTAGAACAGAAAGTGGAGCCTTGTTAGCAACAAATGAAGAGAGTGTCTCATTTTTCAGTGATTAAGCGTCAAATACTAGTGAGAAATGCTAGAAATCATCCAAGAATCTATGTTTAATGCAATTCAACGTGTTCCTAGTCCTTTGAGAGTATAGATGAGGTTGTTGCAATGAATTTAGACAATGAGGTGCTCAAACAAGCTGTTTTCAAGATCTGTAAGTGTGAATGAGGGATTAGAACAGAAAGTGGAGCCTTGTTAGCAACAAATGAAGAGAGTGTGTCATTTTTCAGTAATTACGCATCAAATACTTGTGAGAAACGCTAGAAATCATGAAAGACTCTATCTTTAAAGCAATTCAACATATTCCTTGTCCTTAGAGAGGATAGATGAGGTTGTTGCAAAGAATTTAGAGAATGATGTGCTCAAACAAGCTGTTTTGAAGATCTTTAAGTGTGAATGAGTGAGAAGAACAGAAAGTGGAGCCTTGTTAGCAACAAATGAAGAGACTGTCTCATTTGTCTGTAATTAAGCATCAAATACTTGTGACAAACGCTAGAAATCATCAAAGACTCTATCTTTAAAGCAATTCAACATATTCCTTGTCCATAGAGAGTATAGATGAGGTTGCTGCAATGAATTTAGAGAATGATGTGCTCAAACAAGCTGTTTTCAACATCTGTAAGTGTGAATGAGGGATTAGAACAGAAAGTGGAGCGTTGTTAGCAACAAATGAAGAGAGTGTCTCATTTTTCAGTAATTAAGCATCAAATACTTGTGAGAAACGCTAGAAATCATCAAAAACTCTATCTTTAAAGCAATTCAACATATTCCTTGTCCTTAGAGAGTATAGATGAGGTTGTTGCAATGAATTTAGAGAATGATGTGCTCAAATAAGCTGTTTTCAAGATCTTTAAGTGTGAATGAGTGATTAGAACAGAAAGTGGAGCCTTGTGAGCAACAAATGAAGAGAGTGTCTCATTTTTCAGTGATTAAGCATCAAATACTAGCGAGAAATGCTAGAAATCATCCAAGACTCTATGCTTAATGCAATTCAACGTGTTCCCACTCCTTTGATAGTATAGATGAGGTTCTTGCAATGAATTTAGAGAATGATGTGCTCAAACAAGCTGTTTTCAAGATCTATAAGTGTGAATGAGGGATTAGAACAGAAAGTGGAGCCTTGTTAGCAACAAATGAAGAGAGTGTCTCATTTTTCAGTAATTACGCATCAAATACTTGAGAGAAACGCTAGAAATCATCAAAGACTCTATCTTTAATGCAATTCAACATATTCCTTGTCCTTAGAGAGTATAGATGAGGTTGTTGCAAAGCATTTAGAGAAGGATGTGCTCAAACAAGCTGTTTTCAAGATCTTTAATTGTGAATGAGTGAGAAGAACAGAAAGGGGAGCCTTGTTAGCAACAAATGAAGAGACTGTCTCATTTTTCTATAATTAAGCATCAAATACTTGTGACAAATGCTAGAAATCATCAAAGACTCTATCTTCAAAGCAATTCAACATATTCCTTATCCTGAGAGAGTATAGATGAGGTTCTTGCAATGAATTTAGAGAATGATGTGCTCAAACAAGCTGTTTTCAAGATCTTTAAGTGTTAATGAGTGATTAGAACAGAAAGTGGAGCCTTGTTAGCAACAAATGAAGAGAGCGTCTCATTTTTCAGTAATTAAGCATCCAATACTTGTGAGAAGTGCTAGAAATCATCAAAGACTCTATGTTTAATGCAATTCAACGTGTTCCTAGTCCTTAGAGAGTATAGATGAGGTTGTTGCAATGAATTTAGTGAATGATGTGCTCAAACAAGCTGTTTCCAAGATCTTTCAGTGTGAATGAGTGATTAGAACAGAAAGTGGAGCCTTGTTAGCAACAAATGAAGAGAGTGTCTCATTTTTCAGTAATTACGCATCAAATACTTGTGAGAAACGCTAGAAATCACCAAAGACTCTATCTTTAATGCAATTCAACATATTCCTTGTCCTTAGAGAGTATAGATGAGGTTGTTGCAAAGAATTTAGAGAATGATGTGCTCAAACAAGCTGTTTTCAAGATCTGTAAGTGTGAATGAGGGATTAGAACAGAAAGTGGAGCCTTGTTAGCAACAAATGAAGAGACTGTCTCATTTTTCTGAAATTAAGCATCAAATACTTGTGACAAACGCTCGAAATCATCAAAGACTCTATCTTTAAAGCAATTCAACATATTCCTTGTCCTTAGAGAGTATAGATGAGGTTGTTGCAATGAATTTAGAGAATGACGTGCTCAAACAAGCTGTTTTCAAGATCTGTAAGTGTGAATGAGGGATTAGAACAGAAAGTGGAGCCTTGTTAGCAACAAATGAAGAGAATGTCTCATTTTTCAGTAATTAAGCATCAAATACTTGTGAGAAACGCTAGAAATCATCAAAGACTCTATCTTTAAAGCAATTGAAGATATTCCTTGTCCTTAGAGAGTATAGATGAGGTTGTTGCAATGAATTTAGAGAATGATGGGCCCAAACAAGCTGTTTTCAAGATCTTTAAGTGTGAATGAGTGATTAGAACAGAAAGTGGAGCCTTGTTAGCAACAAATGAAGAGACTGTCTCATTTTTCAGCAATAAAGCATCAAATACTTGTGAGAAAGGGTAGAAAGCATCAAAGACCCTATGCTTAATGGAATTCAACCTATTCCTTGTCCTTAGAGAGTATAGATGAGGTTGTTGCAATTAATTTTTTGAATGATGTGCTCAAACAAGCTGTTTTCAAGATCTTTAAGTGTGAATGAGTGATTAGAACAGAAAGTGGAGCCTTGTTAGCAACAAATGAAGAGAGTGTCTCATTGTTCAGTAATCAAGCATCAAATGCTTGTGAGAAACCTTAGAAATCATGAAAGACTCCATCTTTAATGCAATTCAACATATTCCTTGTCCTTATAGAGTATAGATGAGGTTGTTGCAATGAATTTAGAGAATGATGTGCTCAAACAAGCTGTTTTCAAGATCTTTAAGTGTGAATGAGTGATTAGAACAGAAAGTGGAGCCTTGTTAGCAACAAATGAAGAGAGTGTCTCATTTTTCAGTGATTAAGCGTCAAATACTAGTGAGAAATGCTAGAAATCATCCAAGAATCTATGTTTAATGCAATTCAACGTGTACCTAGTCCTTTGAGAGTATAGATGAGGTTGTTGCAATGAATTTAGAAAATGAGGTGCTCAAACAAGCTGTTTTCAAGATCTGTAAGTGTGAATGAGGGATTAGAACAGAAAGTGGAGCCTTGTTAGCAACAAATGAAGAGAGTGTGTCATTTTTCAGTAATTACGCATCAAATACTTGTGAGAAACGCTAGAAATCATGAAAGACTCTATCTTTAAAGCAATTCAACATATTCCTTGTCCTTAGAGAGCATAGATGAGGTTGTTGCAAAGAATTTAGAGAATGATGTGCTGAAACAAGCTGTTTTGAAGATCTTTAAGTGTGAATGAGTGAGAAGAACAGAAACTGGAGCCTTGTTAGCAACAAATGAAGAGACTGTCTCATTTGTCTGTAATTAAGCATCAAATACTTGTGACAAATGCTAGAAATCATCAAAGACTCTATCTTTAAAGCAATTCAACATATTCCTTGTCCATAGAGAGTATAGATGAGGTTGCTGCAATGAATTTAGAGAATGATGTGCTCAAACAAGCTGTTTTCAACATCTGTAAGTGTGAATGAGGGATTAGAACAGAAAGTGGAGCGTTGTTAGCAACAAATGAAGAGAGTGTCTCATTTTTCAGTAATTAAGCATCAAATACTTGTGAGAAACGCTAGAAATCATCAAAAACTCTATCTTTAAAGCAATTCAACATATTCCTTGTCCTTAGAGAGTATAGATGAGGTTGTTGCAATGAATTTAGAGAATGATGTGCTCAAACAAGCTGTTTTCAAGATCTTTAAGTGTGAATGAGTGATTAGAACAGAAAGTGGAGCCTTTTTAGCAACAAATGAAGAGAGTGTCTCATTGTTCAGTAATCAAGCATCAAATACTTGTGAGAAACCTTAGAAATCATTGAAGACTCTATCTTTAAGGCAATTCAACATATTCCTTGTCCTTATAGAGTATAGATGAGGTTGTTGCAATGAATTTGGAGAATGATGTGCTCAAACAAGCTGTTTTCAAGATCTTTAAGTGTGAATGAGTGATTAGAACAGAAAGTGGAGCCTTGTTATCAACAAATGAAGAGAGTGTCTCTTTTTTCAATAATCAAGCATCAAATACTTGTGAGAAACCTGAGAAATCATCAAAGACTCTATCTTTAATGCAATTCAACATATTCCTTGTCCTTAGAGAGTATAGATGAGGTTGCTGCAATGAATTTAGAGAATGATGTGCTCAAACAAGCGGTTTTCAAGATCTTTTAGTGTGAATGAGTGATTAGAACAGAAAGTGGAGCCTTGTTAGCAGCAAATGAAGAGAGTGTCTCATTTTTCAGTGAGTAAGCATCAAATACTAGTGTGAAATGCTAGAAATCATCCAAGACTCTATGTTTAATGCAATTCAACGTGTTCCTAGTCCTTTGAGAGTATAGATGAGGTTGTTGCAATGAATTTAGAGAATGATGTGCTCAAACAAGCTGTTTTCAAGATCTGTAAGTGTGAATGTGGGATTAGAAAAGAAAGTGGAGCCTTGCTAGCAACAAATGAAGACAGTGTCTCATTTTTCAGTAATTACGCATCTAATACTTGTGAGAAACGCTAGAAATCATGAAAGACTCCATCTTTAATGCAATTCAACGTATTCCTTGTCCTTAGAGAGTATAGATGAGGTTGTTGCAAAGAATTTAGAGAATGATGTGCTCAAACAAGCTGTTTTCAAGATCTTTAAGTGTGAATGAGTGAGAAGAACAGAAAGTGGAGCCTTGTTAGCAACAAATGAAGTGACTGTCTCATTTTTCTGTAATTAGGCATCAAATACTTGTGACCAACGCTAGAAATCATCAAAGACTCTATCTTTAAAGCAATTCAACATATTCCTTGTCTTTAGAGTGTATAGATGAGGTTGTTGCAATGAATTTAGAGAATGATGTGCTCAAACAAGCTGTTTTCGAGATCTTTAAGTGTTAATCAGTGATTAGAACAGAAAGTGGAGCGTTGTTAGCAACAAATGAAGAGAGTGTCTCATTTTTCAGTAATCAAGCATCAAATACTTGTGAGAAACCTTAAAAATGATCAAAGACTCTATCTTTAATGCAATTCAACAGATTCCTTGTCCTTAGAGTGTATACATGAGGTTGTTGCAATGAATTTAGAGAATCATGTGCTCAAACAAGCTGTTTTCAAGATCTTTTAGTGTGAATGAGTGATTAGAACAGAAACTGGAGCGTTGTTAGCAACAAATGAAGAGAGTGTCTCATTTTTCAGCAATTAAGCTTCAAATAGTTTTGAAAAATGCTAGAAATCATCAAAGACTCTATGTTTAATGCAATTCAACGTGTTCCTAGTCCTTGGAGAGTATAGATGAGGTTGTTGCAATGAATTTATTGAATGATGTGCTCAAACAAGCTGTTTTCAGGATCTTTAAGTGTGAATGAGTGATTAGAACAGAAAGTGGTGCCTTGTTAGCAACAAATAAAGAGAGTGTCTCATTTTTCAGTAATTAAGCGTCAAATACTTGTGAGAAACCTTAGAAATCATCAAAGACTCTATCTTTAATGCAATTCAACATATTCCTTGTCCTTAGAGAGTATAGATGAGGTTGTTGCAAAGAGTGAGGAGAACAGAAAGTGGAGCCTTGTTAGCAAAAAATGAAGAGACTGCCTCATTTGTCGGTAATTAGGCATGAAATACTTGTGAGAAATGCTAGAAATCATCAAAGACTCTATGTTTAATGCAATTCAACGTGTTCCTAGTCCTTACACAGTATAGATGTGGTTGTTGCAATGAATTTAGTGAATGATGTGCTCAAACAAGCTGTTTTCAGGATCTTTAAGTGTGAATGAGTGATTAGAACAGAAAGTGGAGCCTTGTTAGCAACAAATGAAGAGACTGTCTCATTTTTCAGCAATAAAGCATCAAATACTTGTGAGAAAGGGTAGAAAGCATCAAAGACTCTATGTTTAATGCAATTCCACCTATTCCTTGTCCTTAGAGAGTATAGATGAGGTTGCTGCACTGACTTTAGTGAATGATGTGCTCAAACAAGCTGTTTTTAGGATCTTTAAGTGTGAATGAGTGATTAGAACAGAAAGTGTAGCCTTCTTTGCAAAAAATGAAGAGACTGTCTCATCTTTCAGTAATTAAGCATCAAATACTTGTGAGAAACCTTAGAAATCATCAAGGACTCAATCTTTAATGCAATTCAACCTATTCCTTGTCCTTAGAGAGTATAGATGAGGTTGTTGCAATGAATTTAGTGAATGATGTGCTCAAACAAGCTGTTTTCAGGATCTTTAATTGTGAATGAGTGATTAGACCAGAAAGTGGAGCCTTCTTAGCAACAAATGAAGAGAGTGTCTCATTTTTCGGTAATTAAGCTTGAAATAGTTTTGAAAAATGCTAGAAATCATCAAAGACTCTATGTTTAATGCAATTCAACTTATTCCTTCTCCTTAGAGAGTATAGATGAGGTTGTTGCAATGAATTTAGTGAATGATGTGCTCAAACAAGCTGTTTTCAAGATATTTAAGTGCGAATGAGTGATTAGAACAGAAAGTGGAGCGTTGTTAGCAACAAATGAAGAGAGTGTCTCATTTTTCTGTAATCAAGCATCATATACTTGTGAGAAACCTTAAAAATCATCAAAGACTCTATCTTTGATGCAATTCAACATATTCCTTGTCCTTAGAGAGTATAGATGAGGTTGTTGCAATGAATTTAGTGAATGATGTGCTCAAACAAGCTGCTTTCAGGATGTTTTAGTGTGAATGAGTGATTAGAACAGAAAGTGGAGCCTTCTTAGCAACAAATGAAGAGAGTGTCTCATTTTTCAGTAATTCAGCTTCAAATACTTGTGAAAAGTAGTAGAAATCATGAAAGACTCTAAGTTTAATGCAATTCAACGTGTTGCTAGTCATTAGAGACTATAGATGAGGTTGCTGCAATGAATTTAGTGAATGATGTGCTCAATCAAGCAGTTTTCAGGATCTCTAAGTGTGAATGAGTGATTAGAACAGAAAGTGGAGCCTTCTTAGCAAGAAATGAAGAGAGTGTCTGATTTTTCAGTAATTAAGCATCAAATACTTGTGAAAACCCTAGAAATCATCAAAGACTCTATCTTTAATGCAATTCATCATATTCCTTGTCCTTAGAGAGTATAGATGAGGTTGTTGCAATGAATTTAGAGAATGATGTGCTCAAACAGCTCTTTTCACAATGATCTTTAGTGTGAATGAGTGATTAGAACAGAAAGTGGAGCTTTGTTAGCAACAAATGAAGAGNACACAACATGAAGAGTGTCTCATTTTTCAGTAATTAAGCTTCAAATACTTGTGAAAATGCTAGAAATCATCAAAGACTCTATGTTTAATGCAATTCAACATGTTCCCTAGTCCTTAGAGAGTATAGATGAGGTTGTTGCAATGAATTTAGTGAATGATGTGCTCAAACAAGCTGTTTTCAAGATCTTTAGTGTGAATGAGTGATTAGAACAGAAAGTGGAGCCTTGTTAGCAAAAATGAAGAGAGTGTCTCATTTTTCAGTAATTAAGCATCAAATACTTGTGAGAAAAACCTAGAAATCATCAAAGACTCTATTTTAATGCAATTCAACGTATTCCTTTCCTTAGAGAGTATAGATGAGGTTGTTGCAATGATTTTAGTGAATGATGTGCTCAAACAAGCTGTTTTCAAGATCTTTAGTGTGAATGAGTGATTAGAACAGAAAGTGGAGCCTTGTTAGCAACAAATGAAGAGACTGTCTCATTTTTCAGTAATTAAGCATCAAATATCTTGTGAAAATGATAGAAATATCAAAGACTCTATGTTTAATGCAATTCAACTGTTCCTAGTCCTTAGAGAGCTATAGATGAGGTTGTTGCAATGAATTTAGTGAATGATGTGCTCAAAACAAGCTGTTTTCAAGATCTTTAAGTGTGAATGAGTGATTAGAACAGAGTGGAGCCTTGTTAGCAACAAATGAAGAGAGTGTCTCATTTTTCAGTATTAAGGCCTCAAATACTTGTGAGCAACGCTAGAAAATCATCAAAGACTCTATCTTTAATGCAATTCAACATATTCCTTGTCCTTAGAGAGTATAGATGAGGTTGTTGCAATGAATTTAGAGAATGAATGTGCTCAAACAAGCTGTTTTCAAGATCTTTAAGTGGTGATGAGTGATTAGAACAGAAGTGGAGCCTTCTTAGCAACAAATGAAGAGACTGTCTCATCGTTTCAGTAATTAAGCATCAAATACTGTGAGAAAGCTAGAAATCATCAAAGACTCTATGTTTAATGCAATTCAACATGTTCCTAGTCCTTAGAGAGTATAGATGAGGTTGTTGCAATGAATTTAGTGAATGATGTGCTCAAACAAGCTGTTTTCAAGATCTTTAAGTGTGAATGAGTGAATTAGAACAGAAAGTGGAGCCTTGTTAGCAACAAAATGAAGAGAGTGTCCTCATTTTTCAGTAAGTAAGCATCAAATACTTGTGAGAAACGCTAGAAATCATCAAAGACTCTATGTTTAATGCAATTCAACATATTCCCTAGTCCTTAGAGAGTATAGATGAGGTTGTTGCAATGAAATTTAGAGAATGATGGCTCAAACAAGCTGTTTTCAAGGATCTTTAAGTGTGAATGAGTGATTAGAACAGAAAGTGGAGCCTTGTTAGCAACAAATGAAGAGACTGTCTCATTTTCAGCAATGAAGCCTCAAATACTTGTGAAAAAGGTAGAAAGCATCAAAGACTCTATGCTTAATGCAATTCAACCTATTCCTTGTCCTTAGAGAGTATAGATGAGGTTGTTGCAATAAATTTAGTGAATGATGTGCTCAAACAAGCTGTTTTCAAGATCGTTAAGTGGGAGTGAGTGATTAGAACAGAAAGTGGAGCCTTGTTAGCAACAAATGAAGAGAGTGTCTCTTTTTTCAGTAATTAAGCATCAAATACTTGTGAGAAACGCTAGAAATCATCAAAGACTCTATCTTTAAAGCAATTCAACATATTCCTTGTCCTTAGAGAGTATAGATGAGGTTGTTGCAAAGCATTTAGAGAAGGATGTGCTCAAACAAGCTGTTTTCAAGATCTTTAAGTGTGAATGAGTGAAAAGAACAGAAAGTGGAGCCTTGTTGGGAACAAATGAAGAGACTGCCTCATTTTTCAGTAATTAAGCATCAAATACTTGTGAGAAATGCTAGAAATCATCAAAGACTCTATGTTTAATGCAATTCAACGTGTTCCTAGTCCTTAGAGAGTATAGATGAGGTTGTTGCAATGAATTTAGTGAATGATGTGCTCAAACAAGCTGTTTTCAGGATCTTTAAGTGTGAATGAGTGATTGGAACAGAAAGTGGAGCCGTCTTAGCAACAAATGAAGAGACTGTCTCATCTTTCGGTAATAAAGCATCAAATGCTTGTGAGAAAGCGTAGAAATCATCAAAGACTCTATGTTTAATGCAATTCAACCTATTCCCTGTCATTAGAGAGTATAGATGAGGTTGTTGCAATGAATTTAGTGAATGATGTACTCAAACAAGCTGTTTTCAGGATCTTTAAGTGTGAATTAGTGATTAGAACAGAAAGTGGAGCCTTCTTAGCAACAAATGAAGAGAGTGTCTCATTTTTCAGTAATTAAGCTTCAAATACTTGTGAAAAATGCTAGAAATCATCAAAGACTATGTTTAATGCAATTCAACGTGTTCCTAGTCCTTAGAAAGTATAGATGAGGTTGTTACAATGAATTTAGTGAATGATGTGCTCAAACAAGCTGTTTTCAGGATCTTTAAGTGCGAATGAGTGATTAGAAGGGAAAGTGGAGCGTTGTTAGCAACAAAATGAAGAGAGTGTCTCATTTTTCAGTAATCAAGCATCAAATACTTGTGAGAAAGGGTAGAAATCGTCAAAGACTCTATGTTTCATGCAATTCAACCTATTCCTTGTCCTTAGAGAGTATAGATGAGGTTGTTGCAATGAATTTAGTGAATAATGTGCTCAAACAAGCTGTTTCAGGATCTTTAAGTGTGAATGAGTGATTAGAACAGAAAGTGGAGATTTGTTAGCAACAAATGAAGAGACTGTCTCATTTTTCTGCAATAAAGCATCAAATACTTGTGAGAAAGGGTAGAAAGCATCAAAGACTCTTTGTTTAATGCAATTCAACCTATTCCTTGTCCTTAGAGAGTATAGATGAGGTTGTTGCAATGAATTTAGTGAATGATGTGCTCAAACAAGCTGTTTTGAGGATCTTTAAGTGTGAATGAGTGATTAGAATAGAAAGTGTAGCCATCTTTGCAAAAATGAAGAGACTGTCTCAACTTTCAGTAATTAAGCATCAAATACTTGTGAGAAACCTTAGAAATCATCAAGGACTCAATCTTTAATGCAATTCAACCTATTCCTTGTCCTTAGAGAGTATAGATGAGGTTGTTGCAATGAATTTAGTGAATGATGTACCCAAACAAGCTTTTTTCAGGATCTTTAAGTGTGAATGAGTGATTAGACCAGAAAGTGGAGCCTTCTTAGCAACAAATGAAGAGAGTGTCTCATTTTTCAGTAATTAAGCTTCAAATAGTTTTGAAAAATGCTAGAAATCATCAAAGACTCTATGTTTAATGCAATTCAACGTGTTCCTAGTCCTTAGAGAGTATAGATGAGGTTGTTGCAATGAATTTAGTGAATGATGTGCTCAAACAAGCTGTTTTCAAGATATTTAAGTGCGAATGAGTGATTAGAACAGAAAGTGGAGCGTTGTTAGCAACAAATGAAGAGAGTGTCTCATTTTTCTTTCATCAAGCATCATATACTTGTGAGAAACCTTAGAAATCATCAAAGACTCTATCTTTAATGCAATTCAACATATTCCTTGTTCTTAGAGAGTATAGATGAGGTTGTTGCAAAGAATTTAGTGAATGATGTGCTCAAACAAGCTGCTTTCAGGATGTTTTAGTGTGAATGAGTGATTAGAACAGAAAGTGGAGCCTGCTTAGCAACAAATGAAGAGAGTGTCTCATCTTTCAGTAATAAAGCATCAAATGCTTGTGAGAAAGGGTAGAAATCATCAAAGACTCTATGTTAAATGCAATTCAACCTATTCCTTGTCCTTAGAGAGTATAGATGAGGTTGTTGCAAAGAATTTAGTGAATGATGTGCTCAAACAAGTTGTTTTCAGGATCTTTAAGTGTGAATGAGTGATTACAACTGAAAGAGGAGCCTTCTTAGCAACAAATGAAGAGAGTGTCTCATCTTTCAGTAATAAAGCATCAAATGCTTGTGAGAATGGGTAGAAATCATCAAAGACTCTATGTTTAATGCAATTCAACGTGTTCCTAGTCCTTAGAGAGTATAGATGAGGTTGTTGCAATGAATTTAGTGCATGATGTGCTCAAACAAGCTGTTTTCAAGATCTTTCAGTGCGAATCAGTGATTAGAACAGAAAGTGGAGCCTTTTTAGCAACAAATGAAGAGACTGTCTCATCTTTCGGTAATAAAGCATCAAATGCTTGTGAGAAAGCGTAGAAATCATCAAAGACTCTATGTTTAATGCAATTCAACCTATTCCCTGTCATTAGAGAGTATAGATGAGGTTGTTGCAATGAATTTAGTGAATGATGTGCTCAAACAAGCTGTTTTCAAGATCTTTAAGCGCGAATGAGTGAATAGAACAGAAAGTGGAGCCTTCTTAGCAACAAATGAAGAGAGTGTCTCATTTTTCAGTAATTAAGCTTCAAATACTTGTGAAAAATGCTAGAAATCATCAAAGACTTTTTGTTTACTGCAATTCAACGTGTTCCTAGTCCTTAGAGTGTATAGATGAGGTTTTTGCAACGAATTTAGTGAAGGATGTGCTCAGACAAGCTGTTTTCAGGATCTTAAAGTGTGAATGAGTGATTAGAACAGAAAGTGGACCCTTCCTCGCAACAAATGAAGAGAGTGTCTCATTTTCCAGTAATTAAGCTTCAAATACTTGTGAAAAATGCTAGGAATCATCAAAGACTCTCTGTTTAATGCAATTCAACGTGTTCCTAGTCCTTAGAGAGTATAGATGAGGTTGTTGCAATGAATTTAGTGAATGATGTGCTCAAACAAGCTGTTTTCAAGATCTTTAAGTGCGAATGAGTGATCAGAACAGAAAGTGGAGCCTTCTTAGCAACAAATGAAGAGAGTGTCTCATTTTTCAGTAATTAAGATTCAAATACTTGTGAAAAATGCTAGAAATCATCAAAGACTCTATGTTTAATGCAATTCAACGTGTTCCTAGTCCTTAGAGTGTATAGATGAGGTTTTTGCAATGAATTTAGTGAAGGATGTGCTCAGACAAGCTGTTTTCAGGATCTTAAAGTGTGAATGAGTGATTAGAACAGAAAGTGGAGCCTTCTTCGCAACAAATGAAGAGAGTGTCTCATTCTTCAGTAATTAAGCTTCAAATACATGTGAAAAATACTAGAAATCATCAAAGACTCTATGTTTAATGCAATTCAACGTGTTCCTAGTCCTTAGAGAGTGTAGATGAGGTTGTTGCTATGAATTTAGTGAATGATGTGCTCAAACAAGCTGTTTTCAAGATCTTTAAGTGCGAATGAGTGATTAGAACCGAAAGTGGAGCCTTCTTAGCAACAAATGAAGAGAGTGTCTCATTTTTCAGTAATTAAGCTTCAAATACTTGTGAAAAATGCTAGAAATCAGCAAAGACTCTATGTTTAATGCAATTCAACGTGTTCCTAGACCTTAGAGAGTAAAGATGACGTTGTTGCAATGAATTTAGTGTATGATGTGCTCGACCAAGCTGTCTTCAAGATCTTTAAGTGTGAATGAGTGATTAGAACAGAAAGTGGAGCCTTCTTAGGAACAAATGAAGAGACTGTCTCATTTTTCAGTAATTAAGCTTCAATTACTTGTGAAAAATGCTAGAAATCATCAAAGACTCTATGTTTAATGCAATTCAACGTGTTCCTAGTCCTTAGAGAGTATAGATGAGGTTGTTGCAATCAATTTAGTGAATGATGTGCTCAAACAAGCTGTTTTCAAGATCTTTATGTGCGAATGAGTGATTAGAACAGAAAGTGGAGCCCTCTTAGCAACAAATGAAGAGAGTGTCTCATTTTTCAGTAATTAAGCTTCAACTACTTGTGAAAAATGCTAGAAATCATCAAAGACTCTATGTTTAATGCAATTCAACGTGTTCCTAGTCCTTAGAGAGTAAAGATGACGTTGTTGAAATGAATTTAGTGAATGATGTGCTCAAACAAGCTGTTTTCAAGATCTTTAAGTGTGAATGAGTGATTAGAACAGAAAGTGGTGCCTTCTTAGCAACTAATGAAGAGACTGTCTCATCTTTCAGTAATAAAGCATGAAATACTAGTGAGAAATTGTAGAAATCATCAAAGACTCTATGTTTAATGCAATTCAACCTATTCCTTGTCCTTAGAGAGTATAGATGAGGTTGTTGCAATGAATTTTGTGAATGATGTGCTCCAACAAGCTGTTTTCAGGATGTTCAAGTGTGAATGTGTGATTAGAACAGAAAGTGGAGCCTTCTGAGCAGCAAATGAAGAGAGTGTCTCATTTTTCAGTAATAAAGCATTAAATACTTGTGAAAAATGCTAGAAATCATCAAAGACTCTATGTTTAATGCATTTCAACGTGTTCCTAGTCCTTAGAGAGCATAGATGAGGTTGTTGCAATGAATTTAGTGAATGATGTGCTCAAACAAGCTGTTTTCAGGATCTTTATGTGCAAATGAGTGATTAGAACGGAAAGTGGAGCCTTGTTAGCAACAAATGAAGAGACATCTTTCAGTAATAAAGCATCAAATACTTGTGAGAAATGGTACAAATTATCAAAGACTCTATGTTTAATGCAATTCAACCAATTCCTTGCCCTTACAGAGTATAGATGAGGTTGTTGCAATGAATTTAGTGAGTGATGTGCTCAAACAAGCTGTTTTCCAGATCTTTCACTGCGAATGAGTGATTAGAACAGAAAGTGGAGCCTTCTTAGCAACAAATGAAGAGAGTGTCTCATTTTTCGGTAGTTCAGCTTCAAATACTTGTGAAAAATGCTAGAAATCATCAAAGACTCTATGTTTAATGCAATTCAACGTGTTCCTAGTCCTTAGAGTGTATAGATGAGGTTGTTGCAATGAATTTTGTGAAGGATGTGCTCAGACAATCAGTTTTCAGGATCTTAAAGTGTGAATGAGTGATTAGAACAGAAAGTGGAGCCTTCTTCGCAACAAATGAAGAGAGTGTCTCATTTTTCAGTAATTAAGCTTCAAATACATGTGAAAAATGCTAGAAATCATCAAAGACTCTATTTTTAATCCAATTCAACGTGTTCCTAGTCCTTAGAGAGTATAGATGAGGTTGTTGCAATGAATTTAGTGAATGATGTGCTCAAACCAGCTGTTTTCAAGATCTTTAAGTGCGAATGAGTGATTAGAACAGAAAGTGGAGCCTTCTTAGCAATAAATGAAGAGAGTGTCTCATTTTTCAGTAATTAAGCTTCAAATACTTGTGAAAAATGCTAGAAATCATCAAAGACACTATGTTTAATGCAATTCAACATGTTCCTAGTCGTTAGAGAGTAAAGATGACGTTCTTGCAATGAATTTAGTGTATGATGTGCTCAAACAAGCTGTTTTCAGGATCTTTAAGTGTGAATGAGTGATTAGAACAGAAAGTGGAGCCTTCTTAGCAACAAATGAAGAGACTGTCTTATCTTTCAGTAATAAAGCATCAAATGCTTGTGAGAAAGGGTAGAAATCATCAAAGACTCTATGTTTAAGGCAATTCAACCTATTCCTTGTACTTAGAGAGTATGGATGAGGTTGTTGCAATGAATTTAGTGAATGATGTGCTCAAACAAGCTGTTTTCAGGATCTTTAAGTGTGAATGAGTGATTAGAACAGAAAGTGGAGCCTTCTTAGCAACAAATGAGGAGAGTGTCTCATTTTTCAGTAATTAAGCTTCAAATACTTGTGAAAAAAGCTAGAAATCATCAAAGACTCTATGTTTAATGCAATTCAACGTGTTCCTAGTCCTTAGAGTGTATAGATGAGGTTGTTGCAATGAATTCTGTGAAGGATGTGCTCAGACAAGCTGTTTTCAGGATCTTAAAGTGTGAATGAGTGATTAGATCAGAAAGTGGAGCCTTCTTCGCAACAAATGAAGAGAGTGTCTCATTTTTCAGTAATTAAGCTTCAAATACATGTGAAAAATGCTAGAAATCATCAAAGACTCTATGTTTAGTGCAATTCAACGTGTTCCTAGTCCTTAGAGAGTATAGATGAGGTTGTTGCAATGAATTTAGTGAATGATGTGCTCAAACAAGCTGTTTTCAAGATCTTTAAGTGCGAATGGGTGATTAGAACAGAAAGTGGAGCCTTCTTAGCATCAAATGAAGAGAGTGTCTCATTTTTCAGTAATTAAGCTTCAAATACTTGTGAAAAATGCTAGAAATCATCAAAGACTCTATGTTTAATGCAATTCAACGTGTTCCTAGTCGTTAGAGAGTAAAGATGACGTTGTTGCAATGAATTTAGTGTATGACGTGCTCAAACAAGCTGTTTTCAGAATCTTTAAGTGTGAATGAGTGATTAGAACAGAAAGTGGAGCCTTCTTAGCAACAAATGAAGAGACTGTCTTATCTTTCAGTAATAAAGCATCAAATGCTTGTGAGAAAGGGTAGAAATCATCAAAGACTCTATGTTTAAGGCAATTCAACCTATTCCTTGTACTTAGAGAGTATGGATGAGGTTGTTGCAATGAATTTAGTGAATGATGTGCTCAAACAAGCTGTTTTCAGCATCTTTAAGTGTGAATGAGTGATTAGAACAGAAAGTGGAGCCTTCTTTGCAACAAATGAGGAGAGTGTCTCATTTTCAGTAATTAAGCTTCAAATACTTGTGAAAAAAGCTAGAAATCATCAAAGACTCTATGTTTAATGCAATTCAACGTGTTCCTAGTCCTTAGAGTGTATAGATGAGGTTGTTGCAATCTATTTAGTGAATGATGTGCTCAAACAAGCCGTTTTCAGGATCTTTAAGTGTGAATGAGTGATTTGAACAGAAAGTGGAGCCTTCTTAGCAACAAATGAAGAGAG
Organism: Bruguiera gymnorhiza; assembly: GCA_020883675.1. Lineage (NCBI taxonomy): Eukaryota > Viridiplantae > Streptophyta > Magnoliopsida > Malpighiales > Rhizophoraceae > Bruguiera > Bruguiera gymnorhiza. The sequence goes on along the minus strand of JAIRCJ010000108.1, from coordinate 333,168 downwards.
TGTCTCATTTTTCTGTAATTAAGCTTCAAATACTTGTGAAAAATGCTAGAAATCATCAAAGACTCTATGTTTAATGCAATTCAACGTGTTCCTCATCCTTAGAGTGTATAGATGAGGTTGTTGCAATGAATTTTGTGAAGGATGTGCTCAGACAAGCTGTTTTCAGGATCTTAAAGTGTGAATGAGTGATTAGAACACAAAGTGGAGCCTTCTTCGCAACAAATGAAGAGAGTGTCTCATTTTTCAGTAATTAAGCTCCAAATACATGTGAAAAATGCTAGAAATCATCAAAGACACTATGTTTAATGCAATTCAACGTGTTCCTAGTCCTTAGAGAGTATAGATGAGGTTGCTGCAACGAATTTAGTGAATGATGTGCTCAAACAACCTGTTTTCAAGATCTTTAAGTGCGAATGAGTGATTAGAACCGAAAGTGGAGCCTTCTTAGCAACAAATGAAGAGAGTGTCGCATTTTTCAGTAATTAAGCTTCAAATACTTGTGAAAAATGCTAGAAATCATCAAAGACTCTATGCTTAATGCAATTCAACGTGTTCTGATGAGAATCGTGGAGATGATGGGTGGAAGGCTTCAATAGATCCAAAAGGTCCATTGCCCATTCCAGAAGGCCCAATAACACGAGCTAGAGTTTCAATGGATACAAGAGGTCCATTGCCCATTCCAGAAGGCCCAATAACACGAGTTAGAGCCAGAAAGATTAAAGAAGTACTAAATGGGCTGATTCAGGATGCTCAGGCCAACCCAACTTCAAATGGTGCGAATTTAAACTTGGAAGAGAGTCCAGGCCTTATTAATATCATTAGAGTAATTAAAGTGTTAGGACTAACAATAGTAGTAACTCCAAATTAGGAGTTTATTTTCCATATAAGAATTTGTACCTAGATAGGAATTCCGCCTAAATAAGGAATTGTCCTAACTAGGAATTTATGCCTCTTTAGGATTGCTATCTTAGCCTATAAATAGGCACCCCTTGTAAGCTTTGGAAATCAGACAATCAAGATATCAGACAACTTTCAGTGAAATAGAAAGCAAGGGTTTCTCCTTCGGTTCTTTTGAGAACTAAAGAACTTATCAAGAGGTTTTCTTCTTGTGGCGTTCAAACCGACTTATCACTCCCAATCCCTTTCTTTTCTGGAGTGTGGCGTCCATATCCTTCTTGAATACCCTAAGTTTGTGTTCCTTCGAATATTGGGTCTAGGGTTTGTGTTATTAACTCTGATTTAGCTTTCCTGGTTCTTCTTTGATTCATTGTGTGCGTTGGGTCCCTAAGCCACGTCACTGATGCGGAAAACCCCAAAAAGACGTGGCTTAGGGACCCAACGCACACAATGAATCAAAGAACAACCAGGAAAGCTAAATCAGGGTTTAATAACACAAACCCTAGACCCAAAATTCGAAGGAACACGAACCTAGGGTATTCAAGATGGATATGGACGCCACACTCCAGAAGAGGAAGGAATTGGGAGTGATAAGTCGGTTTGAACGCCACAAGAAGAAAACCTCTTGATAAGTTCTTTAGTTCTCAAAAGAACCGAAGGAGAAACCCTTGCTTTCTATTTCACTGAAAGTTGTCTGATATCTTGATTGTCTGATTTCCAAAGCTTACAAGGGGTGCCTATTTATAGGCTAAGATAGCAATCCTAAAGAGGCATAAATTCCTAGTTAGGACAATTCCTTATTTAGGCAGAATTCCTATCTAGGTACAAATTCTTATATGGAAAATAAACTCCTAATTTGGAGTTACTACTATTGTTAGTCCTAACACTTTAATTACTCTAATGATATTAATAAGGCCTGGACTCTCTTCCAAGTTTAAATTCGCACCATTTGAAGTTGGGTTGGCCTGAGCATCCTGAATCAGCCCATTTAGTACTTCTTTAATCTTTCTGGCTCTAACTCGTGTTATTGGGCCTTCTGGAATGGGCAATGGACCTCTTGTATCCATTGAAACTCTAGCTCGTGTTATTGGGCCTTCTGGAATGGGCAATGGACCTTTTGGATCTATTGAAGCCTTCCACCCATCATCTCCACGATTCTCATCATGTTCCTTGTCCTTAGAGTTTATAGATGAGGTTGTTCCAATGAATTTGGTGAAGGATGTGCTCAGACAAGCTGTTTTTAAGATCTTTCAGTGCGAATGAGTGATTAGAACAGAAATTGGAGCCTTCTTAGCAACAAATGAAGAGAGTGTCGCATTTTTCAGTAATTAAGCTTCAAATACTTGTGAAAAATGCTAGAAATCATCAAAGACTCTATGCTTAATGCAATTCAACGTGTTCCTAGTCCTTAGAGTTTATAGATGAGGTTGTTCCAATGAATTTAGTGAAGGATGTGCTCAGACAAGCTGTTTTCAAGATCTTTCAGTGCGAATGAGTGATTAGAACAGAAAGTGGAGCCTTCTTAGCAACAAATGAAGAGACTGTCTCCTCTTTCAGTAATAAAGCATCAAATGCTTGTGAGAAAGCGTAGAAATCATCAAAGACTCTATGTTTAATGCAATTCAACCTATTCCTTGTCGTTAGAGAGTATAGATGAGGTTGTTGCAGTGAATTTAGTGAAGGATGTGCTCAAACAAGCTGTTTTCAGCATCTTTAAGTGTGAATGAGTGATTAGAACAGAAAGTGGAGCATTCTTAGCAACAAACGAAGAGAGTGTCTCATTTTTCCGTAATTAAGCTTCAAATACTTGTGAAAAATGCTAGAAATCATCAAAGACTTTATGTTTAATGCAATTCAACGTGTTCCTAGTCCTTAGAGAGTATAGATGAGGTTGTTGCAATGAATTTAGTGAATGATGTGCTCAAACAAGCTGTTTTCAGGCTCTTTAAGTGGGAATGAGTGATTAGAACAGAAAGTGGAGCCTTCTTAGCAACAAATGAAGAGAGTGTCTAATTTTTCAGTAATTAAGCTTCAAATACTTGTGAAAAATGCTAGAAATCATCAAAGACTCTATGTTTAATGCAATTCAACGTGTTCCTAGTCCTTAGAGTGTATAGATGAGGTTGTTGCAATGAATTTAGTGATGGATGTGCTCAGACAAGCTGTTTTCAGGATCTTAAAGTGTGAATGAGTGATCAGAACAGAAAGTGGAGCCTTCTTCGCAACAAATGAAGAGAGTGTCTCATTTTTCGTTAATTAAGCTTCAAATACATGTGAAAAATGCTAGAAATCATCAAAGACACTATTTTTAATGCAATTCAACGTGCTCCTAGTCCTTAGAGAGTATAGATGAGGTTGTTGCAATGACTTTAGTGAATGATGCGCTCAAACAAGCTGTTTTCAAGATCTTTAAATGCGAATGAGTGATTAGAACAGAAAGTGGAGCCTTCTTAGCAACAAATTAAGAGAGTGTCTGATTTTTCAGTAATTAAGCTTCAAATACTTGTGAAAAATGCTAGATATCATCAAAGACTCTATGTTTAATGCAATTCAACGTGTTCCCAGTCGTTAGAGAGTAAAGATGACGTTGTTGCAATGAATTTAGTGTATGATGTGCTCTAACAAGCTGTTTTCAGGATCTTTAAGTGTGAATGAGTGATTAGAACAGAAAGTGGAGCCTTCTTAGCAACAAATGAAGAGACTGTCTCATCTTTCAGTAATAAAGCATCAAATACTTGTGAGAAATGGCAGAAATCATCAAAGACTCTATGTTTAATGCAATTCAACCTATTCCTTGTCGTTAGAGAGTATAGATGAGGTTGTTGCAATGAATTTTGTTAATGACGTGCTCAAACAAGCTGTTTTCAGGATCTTTAAGTGTGAATGTGTGATTAGAACAGAAAGTGGAGCCTTCTGTGCAGCAAATGAAGAGAGTGTCTCATTTTTCAGTAATAAAGCATCAAATACTAGTGAAAAATGCAAGAAATCATCAAAGACTCTATGTTTAATGCAATTCAACGTGTTCCTAGTCCTTAGAGAGTATAGATGAGGTTGTTGCAATGAATTTAGTGAATGATGTGCTCAAACAAGCTGTTTTCAGGATCTTTATGTGCAAATGAGTGATTAGAACGGAAAGTGGAGCCTTCTTAGCAACAAATGAAGAGACATCTTTCAGTAATAAAGCATCAAATACTTGTGAGAAAAGGTAGAAATCATCAAACACTCTATGTTTAATGCAATTCAACCTATTCCTTGCCCTTAGAGAGTATAGATGAGGTTGTTGCAATGAATTTAGTGAATGATGTGCTCAAACAAGCTGTTTTCCAGATCTTTCAGTGCGAATGAGTGATTAGAACAGAAAGTGGAGCCTTCTTAGCAACAAATGAAGAGACTGTCTGATCTTTCAGTAATAAAGCATCAAATGCTTTTGAGAAAGCGTAGAAATCATCAAACACTCTATGTTTAATGCCATTCAACCTATTCCTTGCCCTTAGAGAGTATAGATGAGGTTGTTGCTATGAATTTAGTGAATGATGTGCTCAAACAAGCTGTTTTCCAGATCTTTCAGTGCGAATGAGTGATTAGAACAGAAAGTGGAGCCTTCTTGGCAACAAATGAAGAGACTGTCTCATCTTTCAGTAAGAAAGCATCAAATGCTTGTGAGAAAGCGTGAAATCATCAAAGACTCTATGTTTAATGCAATTCAACCTATTCCTTGCCCTTAGAGAGTATAGATGAGGTTGTTGCTATGAATTTAGTGAATGATGTGCTCAAACAAGCTGTTTTCCAGATCTTTCAGTGCGAATGAGTGATTAGAACAGAAAGTGGAGCCTTCCTGGCAACAAATGAAGAGACTGTCTCATCTTTCAGTAAGAAAGCATCAAATGCTTGTGAGAAAGCGTAGAAATCATCAAAGACTCTATGTTTAATGCAATTCAACCTATTCCTTGTCATTAGAGAGTATAGATGAGGTTGTTGCAGTGAATTTAGTGAAGGATGTGCTCAAACAAGCTGTTTTCAGGATCTTTAAGTGTGAATGAGTGATTAGAACAGAAAGTGGAGCCTTCTTAGCAACAAATGAAGAGAGTGTCTCATTTTTCAGTAATTAAGCTTCAAATACTTGTGAAAAATGCTAGAAATCATAAAAGACTCTATGTTGAATGCAATTCAACGTGTTCCGAGTCCTTAGAGAGTGTAGATGAGGTTGTTGCAATGAATTTAGTGAATGATGTGCTCAAACAAGCTGTTTTCACGATGTTTAAGTGCGAATGAGTGATTAGAACAGAAAGTGGAGCCTTCTTTGCAACAAATGAAGAGAGTGTCTCATTTTTCAGTAATAAAGCATCAAATACTTCTGAAAAATGCTAGAAATCATCAAAGACTCTATGTTTAATGCAATTCAACGTGTTCCTAGTCCTTAGAGAGTATAGATGAGGTTGTTGCAATGAATTTAGTGAATGATGTGCCCAAACAAGCTGTTTTCAGGATCTTTATGTGCAAAAGAGTGATTAGAACGGAAAGTGGAGCCTTCTTAGCAACAAATGAAGAGACATCATTCAGTAATAAAGCATGAAATACTTGTGAGAAATGGTAGAAATCAACAAAGACTCTATTTTTAATGCAATTCAACCTATTCCTTGCCCTTAGAGAGTATAGATGAGTCTGTTGCAATGAATTTAGTGAAAGATGTGCCCAAACAAGCTGTTTTCCAGATCTTTCAGTGCGAATGAGTGATTAGAACAGAAAGTGGAGCCTTCTTAGCAACAAATGAAGAGAATGTCTCATCTTTCAGTAATAAGGCATCAAATGCTTGTGAGAAAGCATAGAAATCATCAAAGACTCTATGTTTAATGCAATTCAACCTATTCCTTGTCTTAGAGAGTATAGATGAGGTTCTTGCAGTGAATTTAGTGAAGGATGTGCTCAAACAAGCTGTTTTCAGGATCTTTAAGTGTGAATGAGTGATTAGAACAGAAAGTGGAGCCTTCTTAGCAACAAATGAAGAGAGTGTCTCATTTTTCAGTAATTAAGCTTCAAATACTTGTGAAAAATGCTAGAAATCATCTAAGAGTCTATGTTTAATGCAATTCAACGTGTTCCTAGTCCTTAGAGAGTATAGATGAGGTTCTTGCAATGAATTTAGCGAATGATGTGCTCAAACAAGCTGTTTTCAGGATCTTTAAGTGTGAATGACTGATTAGAATAGCAAGTGGAGCCTTCTTAGCAACAAATGAAGAGACTGTCTCATCTTTCAGTAATAAAGCATCAAATACTTGTGAGAAATGGTAGAAATCATCAAAGACACTATGTTTAATGCAATTCAACCTATTCCTTGTCCTTAGAGAGTGTAGATCAGGTTGTTGCAACGAATTTAGTGAATGATGTGCTCAAACAAGCTGTTTTCAGGATCTTTAAGTGTGAATGAGTGATTTGAACAGAAAGTGGGGCCTTCTTAGCAACAAATGAAGAGAGTGTCTCATTTTTCAGTAATTAAGCTTCAAATACTTGTGAAAAATGCTAGAAATTTTCAAAGACTCTATGTTTAATGCAATTCAACGTGTTCCTAGTCCTTAGATTGTATAGATGAGGTTGTTGCAATGAATTTTGTGAAGGATGTGCTCAGACAAGCTGTTTTCAGGATCTTAAAGTGTGAATGAGTGATTAGAACAGAAAGTGGAGCCTTCTTCGCAACAAATGAAGAGAGTGTCTCATTTTTCAGTAATTAAGCTCCAAATACATGTGAAAAATGCTAGAAATCATCAAAGACACTATGTTTAATGCAATTCAACGTGTTCCTAGTCCTTAGAGAGTATAGATGAGGTTGCTGCAACGAATTTAGTGAATGATGTGCTCAAACAAGCTGTTTTCAAGATCTTTAAGTGCGAATGCGTGATTAGAACAGAAAGTGGAGCCTTCTTAGCAACAAATGAAGAGAGTGTCGCATTTTTCAGTAATTAAGCTTCAAATACTTGTGAAAAATGCTAGAACTCATCAAAGACTCTATGCTTAATGCAATTCAACGTGTTCCTAGTCCTTAGAGTTTATCGATGAGGTTGTTCCAAGGAATTTAGTGAAGGATGTGCTCAGACAAGCTGTTTTCAAGATCTTTCAGTGCGAATGAGTGATTAGAACAGAAAGTGGAGCGTTCTTAGCAACAAATGAAGAGACTGTCTCATCTTTCAGTAATAAAGCATCAAATGCTTGTGAGAAAGCGTAGAAATCATCAAAGACTCTATGTTTAATGCAATTCAACCTATTCCTTGTTGTTACAGAGTATAGATGAGGTTGTTGCAGTGAATTTAGTGAAGGATGTGCTAAAACAAGCTGTTTTCAGGATCTTTAAGTGTGAATGAGTGATTAGAACAGAAAGTGGAGCCTTCTTAGCAACAAACGAAGAGAGTGTCTCATTTTTCTGTAATTAAGCTTCAAATACTTGTGAAAAATGCTAGAAATCATCAAAGACTTTATGTTTAATGCAATTCAACGTGTTCCTAGTCCTTAGAGAGTATAGATGAGGTTGGTGCAATGAATTTAGTGAATGATGTGCTCAAACAAGCTGTTTTCAGGATCTTTAAGTGGGAATGAGTGATTAGAACAGAAAGTGGAGCCTTCTTAGCAACAAATGAAGAGGGTGTCTAATTTTTCAGTAATTAAGCTTCAAATACTTGTGAAAAATGCTAGAAATGATCAACGACTATATGTTTAATGCAATTCAACGTGTTCCTAGTCCTTAGAGTGTATAGATGAGGTTGTTGCAATGAATTTAGTGAAGGATGTGCTCAGACAAGCTGTTTTCAGGATCTTAAAGTGTGAATGAGTGATCAGAACAGAAAGTGGAGCCTTCTTCGCAACAAATGAAGAGAGTGTCTCATTTTTCCGTAATTAAGCTTCAAATACATGTGAAAAATGCTAGAAATCATCAAAGACACTATTTTTAATGCAATTCCACGTGCTCCTAGTCCTTAGAGAGTATAGATGAGCTTGTTGCAATGAATTTTGTGAATGATGTGCTCCAACAAGCTGTTTTCAGGATCTTCAAGTGTGAATGTGTGATTAGAACAGAAAGTGGAGCCTTCTGAGCAGCAAATGAAGAGAGTGTCTCATTTTTCAGTAATAAAGCATCAAATACTTCTGAAAAATGCTAGAAATCATCAAAGACTCTATGTTTAATGCAATTCAACGTGTTCCTAGTCCTTAGAGAGTATAGATGAGGTTGTTGCAATGAATTTAGTGAATGATGTGCTCAAACAAGCTGTTTTCAGGATCTTTATGTGCAAATGAGTGATTAGAACGGAAAGTGGAGCCTTCTTAGCAACAAATGAAGAGACATCTTTCAGTAATAAAGCATCAAATACTTGTGAGAAATGGTAGAAATCATCAAAGACTCTATGTTTAATGCAATTCAACCTATTCCTTGCCCTTAGAGTGTATAGATGAGGTTGTTGCAATGAATTTAGTGAATGATTTGCTCAAACAAGCTGTTTTCCAGATCTTTCAGTGCGAATGAGTGATTAGAACCGAAAGTGGAGCATTCTTAGCAACAAATGAAGAGACTGTCTCATCTTTCAGTAATAAAGCATCAAATGCTTGTGAGAAAGCGTAGAAATCAACAAAGACTCTATGTTTAATGCAATTCAACCTATTCCTTGTCATTAGAGAGTATAGATGAGGTTGTTGCACTGAATTTAGTGAAGGATGTGCTCAAACAAGCTGTTTTCAGGATCTTTAAGTGTGAATGAGTGATTAGAACAGAAGGTGGAGCCTTCTTAGCAACAAATGAAGAGAGTGTCTAATTTTTCAGTAATTAAGCTTCAAATACTTGTGAAAATGCTAGAAATGATCAA
>JAIRCJ010000108.1:300780-324260 GCA_020883675.1 Bruguiera gymnorhiza | reverse complement strand
GTTTTCAGGATCTTTAAGTGTGAATGAGTGATTAGAACAGAAAGTGGAGCCTTCTTAGCAACAAATGAAGAGAGTGTCTCATTTTTCAGTAATTAAGCTTCAAATACTTGTGAAAAATGCTAGAAATCATCAAAGACTCTATGTTTAATGCAATTCAACGTGTTCCTAGTCCTTAGAGTGTATAGATGAGGTTGTTGCAATGAATTTAGTGAACGATGTGCTCAAACAAGCTGTTTTCAGGATCTTTAAGTGTCAATGAGTGATTAGAACAGAAAGTGGAGCCTTCTTCGCAACAAATGAAGAGAGTGTCTCATTTTTCTGTAATTTAGCTTCAAATACTTGTGAAAAATGCTGGAAATCATCAAAGACTCTATGTTTAATGCAATTCAACGTGTTCCTAGTCCTTAGAGAGTTTAGATGAGGTTGTTGCAATGAATTTAGTGAATGATGTGCTCAAACAAGCTGTTTTCAAGATCTTTAAGTGCGAATGAGTGATTAGAACTGAAAGTGGAGCCTTCTTTGCAACAAATGAAGAGAGTGTCTCATTTTTCAGTAATTAAGCATCAAATACTTGTGAAAAATGCTAGACATCATCAAAGACTCTATATTTAATGCAATTCAACGTGTTCCTAGTCCTTAGAGAGTATAGATGAGGTTCTTGCAATGAATTTAGTGAATGATGTGCTCAAACAAGCTGTTTTCAGGATCTTTAAGTGTGAATGAGTGATTAGAACAGAAAGTGGAGCCTTCTTAGCAACAAATGAAGAGACTGTCTCATCTTTCAGTAATAAAGCATCAAATACTTGTGAGAAATGGTAGAAATCATCAAAGACTCTATGTTTAATGCAATTCAACCTATTCCTTGTCCTTAGAGAGTATAGATGAGGTTGTTGCAATGAATTTTGTGAATGATGTGCTCAAACAAGCTGTTTTCAGGATCTTTAAATGTGAATGTGTGATTAGAACAGAAAGTGGAGCCTTCTGAGCAGCAAATGAAGAGAGTGTCTCATTTTCCAGTAATAAAGCATCAAATACTTGTGAAAAATGCTAGAAATCATCAAAGACCCTATGTTTAATGCAATTCAACCTATTCCTTGCCCTTAGAGAGTATAGATGAGGTTGTTGCAATGAATTTAGGGAATGATGTGCTCAAACAAGCTGTTTTCAAGATCTTCCAGTGCGAATGAGTGATTATAACAGAAAGTGGAGCCTTCTTAGCAACAAATGAAGAGACTGTCTCATCTTTCAGTAATAAAGCATCAAATGCTTGTGAGAAAGCGTAGAAATCGTCAAAGACTCTATGTTTAATGCAATTCAACCTATTCCCTGTCATTAGAGAGTATAGATGAGGTTGTTGCAGTGAATTTAGTGAATGATGTGCTCAAACAAGCTGTTTTCAGGATCTTTAAGTGTGAATGAGTGATTAGAACAGAAAGTGGAGCCTTCTTAGGAACAAATGAAGAGAGTGTCTCATCTTTCAGTAAGAAAGCATCAAATGCTTGTGAGAAAGGGTAGAAATCATCAAAGACTCTATGTTTAATGCAATTCAACCAATTCCTTGTCCTTAGAGAGTATCGATGAGGATGTTGCAACGAATTTAGTGAATGATGTGCTCAAACAAGCTGTTTTCAGGATCTTTAAGTGTGAATGAGTGATTAGAACAGAAAGTGGAGCCTTCTTAGCAACAAATGAAGAGACTGTCTCATCTTTTAGTAATTAAGCATCAAATACTTGTGAAAAATGCTAGAAATCATCAAAGACTCTATATTTATTGCAATTCAACGTGTTCCTAGTCCTTAGAGAGTATATCTGAGGTTGTTGCAATGAATTTTGATGCGGAAAACCCCAAAAAGACGTGGCTTAGGGACCCAACGCACACAATGAATCAAAGAACAACCAGGAAAGCTAAATCAGGGTTTAATAACACAAACCCTAGACCCAAAATTCGAAGGAACACGAACCTAGGGTATTCAAGATGGATATGGACGCCACACTCCAGAAGAGGAAGGAATTGGGAGTGATAAGTCGGTTTGAACGCCACAAGAAGAAAACCTCTTGATAAGTTCTTTAGTTCTCAAAAGAACCGAAGGAGAAACCCTTGCTTTCTATTTCACTGAAAGTTGTCTGATTTCTTGATTGTCTGATTCCCAAAGCTTACAAGGGGTGCCTATTTATAGGCTTAGATAGCAATCCTAAAGAGGCATAAATTCCTAATTAGGACAATTCCTTAATTAGGAGGAATTCCTATCTGGGTACAAATTCTTATATGGAAAATAAACTCCTAATTTGGAGTGACTATTATTACTAGTCCTAACACTTTAATTACTCTAATGATATTAATAAGGCCTGGACTCTCTTTTATGTTTAAATTCGCACCATTTGAAGCTGGGTTGGCCTGAGTGTCCTTAATAAGACCATTTAGTGCTTCTTTCATCTTTCTGGCTCTAACTCGTGTTATTGGGCCTTCTGGAATGGGCAATGGACCTTTTGGATCTATTGAAGCCTTCCACCCATCATCTCCACGATTCTCATCAAATTTAGTGAATGATGTGCTCAAACGAGCTGTTTTCAGGATCTTTAAGTGTGAATGAGTGATTAGAACAGAAAGTGGAGCCTTCTTAGCAACAACTGAAGAGAGTGTCTCATTTTTCAGTAATTAAGCATCAAATACTTGTGAAAAATGCTAGAAATCATCAAAGACTCTATATTTAATGCAATTCAACGTGTTCCTAGTCCTTAGAGAGTATAGATGAGGTTGTTGCAATGAATTTAGTGAATGATATGCTCAAACAAGCTATTTTCAAGATCTTTAAGTGTGAATGAGTGATTAGAACAGAAAGTGGAGCGTTCTTGGCAACAAATGAAGAGAGTGTCTCATTTTTCTGTAATCAAACATCAAATACTTGTGAGAAACCTTAGAAATCATCAAAGACTCTATCTTTAATGCATTTCAACATATTCCTTGTCCTTAGAGAGTATAGATGAGGTTGTTGCAATGGATTTAGAGAATGATGTGCTCAAACAAGCTGTTTTCAAGATCTTTAAGTGTGAATGACTGAGAACAACAGAAAGTGGAGCCTTGTTAGCAACAAATGAAGAGACTGCCTCATTTTTCTGTAATTAAGCATCAAATACTTGTGAGAAAAGCTAGAAATCATCAAAGACTCTATGTTTAATGCAATTCAACGTGTTCCTAGTCCTTAGAGAGTATAGATGAGGTTGTTGCAATGAATTTAGTGAATGATGTGCTCAAACAAGCTGTTTTCAGGATCTTTATGTGCAAATGAGTGATTAGAACGGAAGGTGGAGCCTTCTTAGCAACAAATGCAGAGACATCTTTCAGTAATAAAGCATCAAATACTTGTGAGAAATGGTAGAAATAATCAAAGACTCTATGTTTAATGCAATTCAACCTATTCCTTGCCCTTAGAGAGTATAGATGAGGTTGTTGCAATGAATCTAGTGAATGATGTGCTCAAACAAGCTGTTTTCCAGATCTTTCAGTGCGAATGAGTGATTAGAACAGAAAGTGGAGCCTCCTTAGCAACAAATCAAGAGACTGTCTCATCTTTCAGTAATAAAGCATCAAATGCTTGTGAGAAAGCGTAGAAATCATCAAAGACTCTATGTTTAATGCAATTCAACCTATTCCGTGTCATTAGAGAGTATAGATGAGGTTGTTGCAATGAATTTAGTGAATGATGTGCTCAAACTAGCTGTTTTCAAGATCTTTAAGTGCGAATGAGTGATTAGAACAGAAAGTGGAGCCTTCTTAGCAACAAATGAAGACAGTGTCTCATTTTTCGGTAATTAAGCTTCAAATACTTGTGAAAAATGCTAGAAATCATCAAAGACTCTTTGTTTAATGCAATTCAACGTGTTCCTAGTCCTTAGAGAGTAAAGATGATGTTGTTGCAATGAATTTAGTGAATGATGTGCTCAGACAAGCTATTTTCAGGATCTTTAAGTGTGAATGAGTGATTAGAACAGAAAGTGGAGCCTTCTTAGCAACAAATGAAGAGACTGTCTCATCTTTCAGTAATAAAGCATCAAATACTTGTGAGAAATGGTAGAAATCATCAAAGACTCTATGTTTAATGCAATTCAACCTATTCCTTGTCCTTAGAGAGTATAGATGAGGTTGTTGCAATGAATTTAGTGAATGATGTGCTCAAACAAGCTGTTTTCAGGATCTTTAAGTGTGAAGGTGTGATTAGAACAGAAAGTGGAGCCTACTTGGCAACAAATGAAGAGAGTCTCTCATTTTTCAGTAATTAAGCTTCAAATACTTGTGCAAAATGCTAGAAATCATCAAAGACTCTATGTTTAAGGCAATTCAACGTGTTCCTAGTCCTTAGAAAGTATAGATGAGGTTGTTGCAATGAATTTAGTGAATGTTGTGCTCAAACAAGCTGTTTTCAAGATCTTTAAGTGCGAATGAGTGATTAGAACAGAAAGTGGAGCCTTCTTAGCAACAAATGAAGAGACTGTCTCATCTTTCAGTAATAAAGCATCAAATGCTTGTGAGGAAGGGTAGGAATCATCAAAGACTCTATGTTTAATGCAATTCAACCTATTCCTTGTTCTTAGAGAGTGTAGATGAGGTTGTTGCAATGAATTTTGTGAATGATGTGCTCAAACAAGCTGTTTTCAGGATCTTTAAGTGTGAATGAGTGATTTGAACAGAAAGTGGCGCCTTCTTGGCAACAAATGAAGAGAGTGTCTCATTTTTCAGTAATTAAGCTTCAAATACTTGTGATAAATGCTAGAAATCATCAAAGACTCTATGTTTAATGCAATTCAACGTGTTCCTTGTCCTTAGAGAGTATAGATGAGGTTGTTGCAATGAATTTAGTGAATGATGTGCTCAAACAAGCTGTTTTCAAGATCTTTAAGTGCGAATGAGTGATTAGAACAGAAAGTGGAGCCTTCTTAGCAACAAATGAAGAGACTGTCTCATCTTTCAGTAATAAAGCATCAAATGCTTGTGAGGAAGGGTAGGAATCATCAAAGACTCTATGTTTAATGCAATTCAACCTATTCCTTGTTCTTAGAGAGTGTAGATGAGGTTGTTGCAATGAATTTTGTGAATGATCTGCTCAAACAAGCTGTTTTCAAGATCTTTAAGTGTGAATAAGTGAGAAGAACAGAAAGTGGAGCCTTCTTAGCAACAAATGAAGAGACTGCCCCATTTTTCAGTAATTAAGCCTCAAATACTTGTGAAAAATAATAGAAATCATCATCAAAGACTCTACGTTTAATGCAATTCAACGTGTTCCTAGTCATTAGAGAGTATAGATGACGTTGATGCAATGAATTTAGTGAATGATGTGCTCAAACAAGCTGTTTTCAAGATCTTTAAGTGTGAGGGAGTGATTAGAACAGAAAGGGGAGCGTTGTTAGCAGCAAATGAAGAGAGTGTCTCATTTTTCAGTAATCAAGCATCAAATACATGTCAGAAACCTTAGAAATCATCAAGGACTATATGTTTAATGCAATTCAACATATTCCTTGTCCTTAGACAGTATAGATGGGGTTGTTGCAATGAATTTAGGGAATGATGCGCGCAAACAAGCTGTTTTCAAGATGTTTAAGTGTGAATGAGTGAGAAGAACAGAAAGTGGAGCCTTGTTAGCAACAAATGAAGAGACTGCCTCATTTTTCAGTAATCAAGCATCAAATACTTGTGAGAAATGCTAGAAATCATCAAAGACTCTATCTTTAATGCAATTCAACGTGTTCCTAGTCCTTAGAGAGCATAGATGAGGTTGTTGCAATGAATTTAGTGAATGATGTGCTCAAACAACCTATTTTCAAGATCTTTACGTGTGAATGAGTGATTAGAACAGAAAGTGGAGCGTTGGTAGCGACAAATGAAGAGAGTGTCTCATTTTTCAGAAATCAAGCATCAAATACTTGTGAGAAACCTTAGAAATCATCAAAGACTCTATCTTTAATGCAATTCAACATATTCCTTGTCCTTAGAGGGTATAGATGAGGTTGTTGCAATGGATTTAGAGAATGATGTGCTCAAACAAGCTGTTTTCAAGATCTTTAAGTGTGAATGACTGAGAAGAACAGAAAGTGGAGCCTTGTTAGCAACAAATGAAGAGACTGCCTCATGTTTCAGTAATTAAGCATCAAATACTTGTGAGAAATGCTAGAAATCATCAAAGACCCCATGTTTAATGCAATTCAACGTGTTCCTAGTCCTTAGAGAGTATAGATGAGGTTGTTGCAATGAATTTAGTGAATGATGTGCTCAAACAAGCTGTTTATAGGATCTTTAAGTGTGAATGAGTGATTAGAACAGAAAGTGGAGCCTTCTTAGCAACAAATGAAGAGACTCTCTCATCTTTCAGTAATAAAGCATCAAATACTTGTGACAAAGGGTAGAAATCATCAAAGACTCTATGTTTAATGCAATTCAACCTATTCCTTCTCCTTAGAGAGTATAGATGAGGTTGTTCCAATGAATTTAGTGAATGATGTGCCCAACAAGCTGTTTTCAGGATCATTAAGTGTGAATGAGTGATTAGAACAGAAAGTGGGGCCTTCTTAGCAACAAATGAAGAGACTGTCTCATTTTTCAGCAATAAAGCATCAAATACTTGTGAGAAAGGGTAGAAGTCATCAAAGACTCTATGTTTAACGCAATTCAACAATTTCCTTGTCCTTAGAGAGTATAGATGAGGTTGTTGCAATGAATTTAGTGAATGATGTGCTCAAACAAGCTGTTTTCAGGATCTTTAAGTGTGAATGAGTGATTAGAACAGAAAGTGGAGCCTTCTTAGCAACAAATGAAGAGAGTGTCTCTTTTTTCAGTAATTAAGCTTCAAATACTTGTGAAAAAAGCTAGAAATCATCAAAGACTATGTTGAATGCAATTCAACGTGTTCCTAGTCCTTAGAGAGTATAGATGAGGTTGTTGCAATGAATTTAGTGAATCATGTGGTCAAACAAGCTGTTTTAAGGATCTTTAAGTGAGAATGAGTGATTAGAACAGAAAGTGGAGCCTTGTTAGCAACAAATGAAGAGAGTGTCTCATTTTTCAGTAATCAAGCAT
This sequence comes from Bruguiera gymnorhiza, assembly GCA_020883675.1. Classification (NCBI taxonomy): domain Eukaryota; kingdom Viridiplantae; phylum Streptophyta; class Magnoliopsida; order Malpighiales; family Rhizophoraceae; genus Bruguiera; species Bruguiera gymnorhiza. The sequence goes on along the minus strand of JAIRCJ010000108.1, from coordinate 317,194 downwards.
CAAATACTTGTGAGAAACCTTAGAAATCATCAAAGACTCTATCTTTAATGCACTTCAACAAATTCCTTGTCCTTAGAGAGTAGAGATGAGGTTGTTGCAATGAATTTAGTGAATGACGTGCTCAAACAAGCTGTTTTGAAGATCTTTAAGTGTGGATGAGTGAGAAGAACAGAAAGTGGAGCCTTGTTAGCAACAAATGAAGAGACTGCCTCATTTTTCAATAATTAAGCATCAAATTCTTGTGAGAAATGCTAGAAATCATCAAAGACTCTATGTTTAATGCAATTCAACGTGTTCCTAGTCCTTAGAGAGTATAGATGAGGTTGTTGCAATGACTTTAGTGAATGATGTGCTCAAACAAGCTGTTTTCAAGATCTTTAAGTGTGAATGAGTGATTAGAACAGAAAGTGCAGCCTTGTTAGCAACAAATGCAGAGAATGTCTCATTTTTCAGTAATAAAGCATCAAATACTTGTGAGAAATGCCAGAAATCATCAAAGACTATGTTTAATGCAATTCAACCGATTCCTTGTCCTTAGAGAGTATAGATGAGGTAGTTGCAATGAATTTAGTGAATGATGTGCTCAAACAAGCTCTTTTCAGGATCTTTAAGTGTGAATGAGTGATTAGAACAGAAAGTGGAGCCCTGTTAGCAATAAATGAAGAGAGTGTCTCATTTCTCTGTAATTAAGCTTCAAATACTTGTGAGAAATGCTAGGAATCATCAAAGACTCTATGTTTAATGCAATTCAACGTTTTCCTCATTCTTAGAGAGAATAGATGAGGTTGTTGCAATGAATTTAGTGAATGATGTGCTCAAACAAGCTGTTTTCCGGATCTTTAAATGTGAATGAGTGATTGGAACAGAAAGTGGAGCCTTCTTAGCAACAAATGAACAGAGTTTCTCTTTTTTGAGTAATTCAGCTTCAAATACTTGGGAAAAAAGATACACATCATCAAAGACTCTATGTTTAATGCAATTCAACGTGTTCCTAGTCCTTAGAGAGTATAGATGAGGTTGTTGCAATGAATTTAGTGAATCATGTGCTCAAACAAGCTGTTTTAAGGATCTTTAAGTGAGAATGACTGATTAGAACAGAAAGTGGAGCCTTGTTAGCAACAAATGAAGAGTGTGTCTCATTTTTCAGTAATCAAGCATCAAATACTTGTGAGAAACCTTAGAAATCATCAAAGACTCTATCTTTAATGCACTTCAACATATTCCTTGTCCTTAGAGAGTATAGATGGGGTTGTTGCAATGAATTTAGAGAATGATGTGCTCAAACAAGCTGTTTTCAAGATCTTTAAGTGTGGATGGGTGAGAAGAACAGAAAGTGGAGCCTTCTTAGCAACAAATGAAGAGACTGTCTCTTTTTTCAGCAATAAAGCACCAAATACTTGTGAGAAATTGTAGAAATCATCAAAGACTCTATGTTTAATGCAATTCAACCTATTCCTTGTCCTTAGAGAGTATAGATGAGGATGTTGCAACGAATTTAGTGAATGATGTGCTCAAACAAGCTGTTTTGAAGATCTTTATGTGTGAATGAGTGATTAGAACAGAAAGTGGAGCCTTGTTAGCAACAATTGAAGAGACTGTCTCATTTTTCAGTAATTAAGCATCAAATACTTCTGAGAAATTCTAGAAATCATCAAAGACTCTATGTTTAATGCAATTCAACCTATTCCTTGTCCTTAGAGAGTATAGATGAGGTTGTTGCAATGAATTTAGTGAATGATGTGCTCAAACAAGCTGTTTTCAAGATCTTTAAGTGTGAATGAGTGATTAGAACAGAAAGTGGAGCCTTCTTAGCAACAAATGAAGAGAGTGTCTCATTTTTCAGTAATTCAGCTTCAAATACTTGTGAAAGATGCTAGAAATCATCAAAGGCTCTAGGTTTAATGCAATTCAACGTGTTCCTAGTCCTTAGAGAGTATAGATGAGGTTGTTGCAATGAATTTAGTGAATCATGTGCTCAAACAAGCTGTTTTCAAGATCTTTAAGTGTGAATGAGTGATTAGAAGAGAAAGTGGAGCCTTCTTAGCAACAAATGAAGAGAGTGCCTCATTTGTCAGTAATCAAGCATCAAATACTTGTGAGAAACCTTAGAAATCATCAAAGACTCTATCTTGAATGCACTTCAACATATTCCTTGTCGTTTGAGGGTATAGATGAGGTTGTTGCAATGAATTTAGAGAATGATGTGCTCAAACAAGCTGTTTTCAAGATCTTTAAGTGTGAATGAGTGATTAGAACAGAAAGTGGAGGCATCAAATTCTTGTGAGAAATGCTAGAAATCTTCAAAGACTCTATGTTTAATGCAATTCAACGTGTTCCTAGTCCTTAGAGAGCATAGATGTGGTTCGTGCAATGAATTTTGTGAATGATGTGCTCAAACAAGCTGTTTTCAAGATCTCTAAGTGTGAATGAGTGATTAGAACAGAAAGTAGAGCGTTGTTAGCAACAAATGAGAAGAGTGTCTCATTTTTCAGTAATCAAGCATCAAATACTTGTGAGAAACCTTAGAAATCATCAAAGACTCTATCTTTAATGCAATTCAACATATTCCTTGTCATTAGAGAGTATGGATGAGGTTGTTGCAATGAATTTAGAGAATGACGTGCTTAAACAAGCTGTTTTCAAGATCTTTAAGTGTGAATGAGGGATTAGAACAGAAAGTGGAGCCTTGTTAGCAACAAATGAAGAGACTGCCTCATTTTTCACTAATTAAGCTTCAAATTCTTGTGAGAAATTCAAGAAATCATCAAAGACTCTATGTTTAATGCAATTCAACGTGTTCCTAGTCCTTAGAGAGTATAGATGAGGTTGTTGCAATGAATTTAGTGAATGATGTGCTCAAACAAGCTGTTTTCAAGATCTTTAAGTGTGAATGAGTGATTAGAACAGAAAGTGGAGCGTTGTTAGCAACAAATGAAGAGAGTGTCTCATTTTTCAGTAATCAAGCATCAAATACTTGTGAGAAACCTAAGAAATCATCAAAGACTCTATCTTTAATGCAATTCATCATATTCCTTGTCCCTAGAGAGTATAGATGAGGTTGTTTCAATGAATTTAGAGAATGATGTGCTCAAACAAGCTGTTTTCAAGATCTTTAAGTGTGAATGAGTGATTAGAACAGAAAGTGGAGCCTTGTTAGCAACAAATGAAGAGACTGTCTCATTTTTCAGCAATAAAGCATCAAATACTGGTGAGAAAGGGTAGAAATCATCAAAGACTCTATGTTGAATGCAATTCAACCTTTTCCCTGTCCTTAGAGAGTATAGATGAGGTAGTTGCAATGAATTTAGTGAATGATGTGCTCAAACAAGCTGTTTTCAAGATCTTTAAGTGTGAATGAGTGAGTAGAACAGAAAGTGGAGCCTTGTTAGCAACAAATGAAGAGACTGTCTCATTTTTCAGCAATAAAGCATCAAATACTGGTGAGAAAGGGTAGAAATCATCAAAGACTCTATTTTTAATGCAATTCAACCTTTTCCCTGTCCTTAGAGAGTATAGATGAGGTAGTTGCAATGAATTTAGTGAATGATGTGCTCAAACAAGCAGTTTTCAGGATCTTTAAATGTGAATGTGTGATTAGAACAGAAAGTGGAGCCTTCTTAGCAACAAATGAACAGAGTGTCTCTTTTTTCAGTAATTAAACTTCAAATACTTGGGAAAAATGATAGAAATCATCAAAGACTCTATGTTTAAAGCAATTCAACGTGTTCCTAGTCCTTACAGAGTATAGATGAGGTTGTTGCAATGAATTTAGTGAATGATGTGCTCAAACAAGCTGTTTTAAGGATCTTTAAGTGTGAATGAGTGATTAGAACAGAAACTGGAGCCTTGTTAGCAACAAAGGAAGAGAGTGTCTCATTTTTCAGTAATCAAGCATCAAATACTTGTGGGAAACCTTAGAAATCATCAAAGACTCTATCTTTAATGCACTTCAACATATTCCTTGTCCCTAGAGAGTATAGATGAGGTTGTTGCAATGAATTTAGAGAATGATGTGCTCAAACAAGCTGTTTTCAAGATGTTTAAGTGTGAATGAGTGAGAAGAACAGAAAGTGGAGCCTTGTTAGCAACAAATGAAGAGACTGCCTCATTTTTCCGTAATTAATCATCAAATTCTTGTCAGAAATGCTAGAAATCATCAAAGACTCTATGTTTAATGCAATTCAACGTGTTCTGAGTCCTTAGAGAGTACAGATGAGGTTGTTGCAATGAATTTAGTGAATGATGTGCTCAAACAAGCTGTTTTCAAGATCTCTAAGTGTGAATGGGTGATTAGAACAGAAAGTGATGAGAATCGTGGAGATGATGGGTGGAAGGCTTCAATAGATCCAAAAGGTCCATTGCCCATTCCAGAAGGCCCAATAACACGAGCTAGAGCTTCAATGGTTGCAAGAGGTCCATTACACATTCCAGAAGGCCCAATAACACGAGTTAGAGCCAGAAAGATGAAAGAAGCACTAAATGGTCTTATTAAGGACACTCAGGCCAACCCAGCTTCAAATGGTGCGAATTTAAACATAAAAGAGAGTCCAGGCCTTATTAATATCATTAGAGTAATTAAAGTGTTAGGACTAGTAATAATAGTCACTCCAAATTAGGAGTTTATTTTCCATATAAGAATTTGTACCCAGATAGGAATTCCTCCTAAATAAGCAATTGTCCTAATTAGGAATTTATGCCTCTTTAGGATTGCTATCTAAGCCTATAAATAGGCACCCCTTGTAAGCTTTGGGAATCAGACAATCAAGAAATCAGACAACTTTCAGTTTCAACTTCACCATTACTTCTCAAGATCATTGCACGCTTATTTGGACATTGAGATGCAATGTGACCCCTGCCCAAACACTTAAAACATTTAACATCTCTATTTCTACTTGGTTGGGGGTCAGAATTACCTGCCTCCTTGCTAGAACCCACATTCTTGTACTTGGATAGCTCGGCTTTGGACTTGTAGTTGGTCATCTCGTCCCTTTTATTCCAATTTGGCTTCCAAGATGAGGTAGATCCTGAGTTCTGCCCAAACCGTGTGGAACCCTTTCGTTTGTGTTGCCTTTCAACTTTCATGGCCATGTGTACCATGTCTTCTAATTCCACATAGTGTTGCAATTCAACCACGTTTGCTATGTCCCCATTTAGCCCTTGCAGAAATCGAGCCATGGTTGCTTCTCTATCTTCTTCTACATTCGCCCGAATCATGGTAATCTCCATCTCCTTGTGGTAATCCTCCACACTTTTGGTGCCCTGAGTGAGCCCTTGCAGCCTTTGGTACAGCTCCCTGTAATAGTGATTAGGGACAAACCTCCTCCTCATGATAGCCTTCATCTCCTCCCATGTATCAATAGGCCGCTCACGATTCCTTCTCCTAGTCAAAACAAGTTGATCCCACCAAATAATAGCATAATCAGTGAATTCAACTGCAGCAAGCTTTACCTTTTTCTCCTCGGAATAGTTGTGGCAATCAAAAACCAACTCAACCTTCTTCTCCCACTCTAGGTATGCATCAGGATCATTCTTACCTTGGAATGGAGGAAGTGTCATTTTAATACTGCCCAAATTATGGTCATAGGTGCCTTGCCTCCCAAATTCTCTTTGATCCCTTCTATTGTTAGCAGTTCGGACGGCAGTAGTTTGATGAGAATCGTGGAGATGATGGGTGGAAGGCTTCAATAGATCCAAAAGGTCCATTGCCCATTCCAGAAGGCCCAATAACACGAGCTAGAGCTTCAATGGTTGCAAGAGGTCCATTACACATTCCAGAAGGCCCAATAACACGAGTTAGAGCCAGAAAGATGAAAGAAGCACTAAATGGTCTTATTAAGGACACTCAGGCCAACCCAACTTCAAATGGTGCGAATTTAAACATAAAAGAGAGTCCAGGCCTTATTAATATCATTAGAGTAATTAAAGTGTTAGGACTAGTAATAATAGTCACTCCAAATTAGGAGTTTATTTTCCATATAAGAATTTGTACCCAGATAGGAATTCCTCCTAAATAAGGAATTGTCTTAATTAGGAATTTATGCCTCTTTAGGATTGCTATCTAAGCCTATAAATAGGCACCCCTTGTAAGCTTTGGGAATCAGACAATCAAGAAATCAGACAACTTTCAGTGAAATAGAAAGCAAGGGTTTCTCCTTCGGTTCTTTTGAGAACTAAAGAACTTATCAAGAGGTTTTCTTCTTGTGGCGTTCAAACCGACTTATCACTCCCAATTCCTTCCTCTTCTGGAGTGTGGCGTCCATATCCATCTTGAATACCCTAGGTTCGTGTTCCTTCGAATTTTGGGTCTAGGGTTTGTGTTATTAAACCCTGATTTAGCTTTCCTGGTTGTTCTTTGATTCATTGTGTGCGTTGGGTCCCTAAGCCACGTCTTTTTGGGGTTTTCCGCATCAGAAAGTAGAGCGTTGTTAGCAACAAATGAAGAGAGTGTCTCATTTTTCAGTAATCAAGCATCAAATACTTGTGAGAAACCTTAGAAATCGTCAAAGACTCTATCTTTAATGCAATTCAACATATTCCTTGTCCTTAGAGAGTATAGATGAGGTTGGTGCAATGAATTTAGAGAATGATGTGCTCAAACAAGCTGTTTTCAAGATCTTTAAGTGTGAATGAGTGATTAGAACAGAAAGTGGAGCCTTGTTAGCAACAATTGAAGAGACTGTCTCATTTTTCAGTAATTAAGCATCAAATACTTCTGAGAAATTCTAGAAATCATCAAAGACTCTATGTTTAATGCAATTCAACGTGTTCCCAGTCATTAGAGAGTATAGAAGAGGTTGTTGCAAAGAATTTAGTGAATGATGTGCTCAAACAAGCTGCTTTCAGGATCTCTTAGTGTGAATGAGTGATTAGAACAGAAGGTGGAGCCTTCTTAGCAAAAAATGAAGAGAGTGTCTCATTTTTCAGTAATTCAGCTTCAAATACATGGCAAAAATAATAGAAATCATCAAAGACTCTATGTTTCTTGGAATTCAACGTGTTCCTAGTCATTAGAGAGTATATATGAGGTTGTTGCAATGAATTTAGTGAATGATGTGCTCAAACAAGCTGTTTTCAAGATCTTTAAGTGTGAATGAGTGATTAGAACAGAAAGTGGAGCCTTCTTAGCAACAAATGAAGAGAGTGTCTCATTTTTCAGTAATTAAGCTTCAAATACTTGTGAAAGATGCTAGAAATCATCAAAGACTCCATGTTTAATGCAATTCAACGTGTTCCTAGTCCTTAGAGAGTATATATGAGGTTGTTGCAATGAATTTAGTGAATGATGTGCTCAAACTCTTTTCAAGATCTTTAAGTGTGAATGAGTGATTAGAACAGAAAGTGGAGCCTTGTTAGCAACAAATGAAAAGAGTGTCTCATTTTTCAGTAATCAAGCATCAAATACTTGTGAGAAACCTTAGAAATCATCAAAGACTCTATCTTTAATGGAATTCAACATATTCCTTGTCCTTAGAGAGTATAGATGAGGTTGTTTCAATGAATTTAGAGAATGATGTGCTCAAACTGTTTTCAAGATCTTTAAGTGTGAATGAGTGATTAGAACAGAAAGTGGAGCCTTGTTAGCAACAAATGAAGAGAGTGTCTCATTTTTCAGTAATCAAGCATGAAATACTTGTGAGAAATCTTAGAAATCATCAAAGACTTTATCTTTAACGGAATTCAACATATTCCTTGTCCTTAGAGAGTATAGATGAGGTTGTTGCAATGAATTTAGAGAATGATGTGCTCAAACAAGCTGTTTTCAAGATCTTTAAGTGTGAATGAGTGAGAAGAACAGAAAGTGGAGCCTTGTTAGCAACAAATGAAGAGACTGCCTCATTTTTCAGTAATTAAGCATCAAATTCTTGTGAGAAATGCTAGAAATCATCAAAGACTCTATGTTTAATGCAATTCAACGTGTTCCTAGTCCTTAGAGAGTACAGATGAGGTTGTTGCAATGAATTTAGTGAATCATGTGCTCAAACAAGCTGTTTTCAAGATCTCTAAGTGTGAATGGGTGATTAGAACAGAAAGTAGAGCGTTGTTAGCAACAAATGAAGAGAGTGTCTCATTTTTCAGTAATCAAGCATCAAATACTTGTGAGAAACCTTAGAAATCATCAAAGACTCTATCTTTAATGCAATTCAACATATTCCTTGTCCTTAGAGAGTATAGATGAGGTTGTTGCAATGAATTTAGAGAATGATGTGCTCAAACAAGCTGTTTTCAAGATCTTTAAGTGTGAATGAGTGATTAGAACAGAAAGTGGAGCCTTGTTAGCAACAAATGAAGAGACTGTCTCATTTTCCAGTAATTAAGCATGAAGTAGTTGTGAGAAATGCTAGAAATCATCAAAGACTCTATGTTTAATGCAATTCAACGTGTTCCTAGTCATTAGAGAGCATAGATGAGGTTGTTGCAATGGATTTAGTGAATGATGTGCTCAAACAAGCTGCTTTCAGGATCTCTTAGTGTGAATGAGTGATTAGAACAGAAGGTGGAGCCTTCTTAGCAACAAAGGAAGAGAGTGTCGCATTTTTCAGTAATTCAGCTTCAAATACTTGGGAAAAATAATAGAAATCATCAAAGACTCTATGTTTCATGGAATTCAACGTGTTCCTAGCCGTTAGAGAGTATAGGTGAGGTTGTTGCAATGAATTTAGTGAATGATGTGCTCAAACAAGCTGTTTTCAAGATCTTTAAGTGTGAATGAGTGATTAGAACAGAAAGTGGAGCCTTGTTAGCAAAAAATGAAGAGACGGTCTCATTTTTCAGTAATTAAGCATCGAATACTTGAGAGAAATGCTAGAAATCATCAAAGACTCTATGTTTAATGCAATTCAACGTGTTCCTAGTCCTTAGAGAGTATAGATGAGGTTGTTGCAATGAATTTAGTGAATGATGTGCTCAAACAAGCTGTTTTCAAGATCTCTAAGTGTGAATGGGTGATTAGAACAGAAAGTAGAGCGTTGTTAGCAACAAATGAAGAGAGTGTCTCATTTTTCAGTAATCAAGCATCAAATACTTGTGAGAAACCTTAGAAATCATCAAAGACTCTATCTTTAATGCAATTCAACATATTCCTTGTCCTTACAGAGTATAGATGAGGTTGTTGCAATGAATTTAGAGAATGATGTGCTCAAACAAGCTGTTTTCAAGATCTTTAAGTGTGAATGAGTGATTAGAACAGAAAGTGGAGCCTTGTTAGCAACAAATGAAGAGAGTGTCTCATTTTTCAGTAATCAAGCATGAAATACTTGTGAGAAATCGTAGAAATCATCAAAGACTTTATCTTTAACGGAATTCAACATATTCCTTGTCCTTAGAGAGTATAGATGAGGTTGTTGCAATGAATTTAGAGAATGATGTGCTCAAACAAGCTGTTTTCAAGATCTTTAAGTGTGAATGAGTGAGAAGAACAGAAAGTGGAGCCTTGTTAGCAACAAATGAAGAGACTGCCTCATTTTTCAGTAATTAAGCATCAAATTCTTGTGAGAAATGCTAGAAATCATCAAAGACTCTATGTTTAATGCAATTCAACGTGTTCCTAGTCCTTAGAGAGTACAGATGAGGTTGTTGCAATGAATTTAGTGAATCATGTGCTCAAACAAGCTGTTTTCAAGATCTCTAAGTGTGAATGGGTGATTAGAACAGAAAGTAGAGCGTTGTTAGCAACAAATGAAGAGAGTGTCTCATTTTTCAGTAATCAAGCATCAAATACTTGTGAGAAACCTTAGAAATCATCAAAGACTCTATCTTTAATGCAATTCAACATATTCCTTGTCCTTAGAGAGTATAGATGAGGTTGTTGCAATGAATTTAGAGAATGATGTGCTCAAACAAGCTGCTTTCAAGATCTTTAAGTGTGAATGAGTGATTAGAACAGAAAGTGGAGCCTTGTTAGCAACAAATGAAGAGACTGTCTCATTTTCCAGTAATTAAGCATGAAATAGTTGTGAGAAATGCTAGAAATCATCAAAGACTCTATGTTTAATGCAATTCAACGTGTTCCTAGTCATTAGAGAGCATAGATGAGGTTGTTGCAATGGATTTAGTGAATGATGTGCTCAAACAAGCTGCTTTCAGGATCTCTTAGTGTGAATGAGTGATTAGAACAGAAGGTGGAGCCTCCTTAGCAACAAAGGAAGAGAGTGTCTCATTTTTCAGTAATTCAGCTTCAAATACTTGGGAAAAATAATAGAAATCATCAAAGACTCTATGTTTCATGGAATTCAACGTGTTCCTAGCCATTAGAGAGTATAGGTGAGGTTGTTGCAATGAATTTAGTGAATGATGTGCTCAAACAAGCTGTTTTCAAGATCTTTAAGTGTGAATGAGTGATTAGAACAGAAAGTGGAGCCTTGTTAGCAAAAAATGAAGAGACGGTCTCATTTTTCAGTAATTAAGCATCGAATACTTGAGAGAAATGCTAGAAATCATCAAATACTCTATGTTTAATGCAATTCAACGTGTTCCTAGTCCTTAGAGAGTATAGATGAGGTTGTTGCAATGAATTTAGTGAATGATGTGCTCAAACAAGCTGTTTTCAAGATCTCTAAGTGTGAATGGGTGATTAGAACAGAAAGTAGAGCGTTGTTAGCAACAAATGAAGAGAGTGTCTCATTTTTCAGTAATCAAGCATCAAATACTTGTGAGAAACCTTAGAAATCATCAAAGACTCTATCTTTAATGCAATTCAACATATTCCTTGTCCTTACAGAGTATAGATGTGGTTGTTGCAATGAATTTAGAGAATGATGTGCTCAAACAAGCTGTTTTCAAGATCTTTAAGTGTGAATGAGTGATTAGAACAGAAAGTGGAGCCTTGTTAGCAACAATTGAAGAGACTGTCTCATTTTTCAGTAATTAAGCATCAAATACTTCTGAGAAATTCTAGAAATCATCAAAGACTCTATGTTTAATGCAATTCAACGTGTTCCCAGTCATTAGAGAGTATAGAAGAGGTTGTTGCAAAGAATTTAGTGAATGATGTGCTCAAACAAGCTGCTTTCAGGATCTCTTAGTGTGAATGAGTGATTAGAACAGAAGGTGGAGCCTTCTTAGCAAAAAATGAAGAGAGTGTCTCATTTTTCAGTAATTCAGCTTCAAATACATGGCAAAAATAATAGAAATCATCAAAGACTCTATGTTTCTTGGCATTCAACGTGTTCCTAGTCATTAGAGAGTATATATGAGGTTGTTGCAATGAATTTAGTGAATGATGTGCTCAAACAAGCTGTTTTCAAGATCTTTAAGTGTGAATGAGTGATTAGAACAGAAAGTGGAGCCTTCTTAGCAACAAATGAAGAGAGTGTCTCATTTTTCAGTAATTAAGCTTCAAATACTTGTGAAAGATGCTAGAAATCATCAAAGACTCCATGTTTAATGCAATTCAACGTGTTCCTAGTCCTTAGAGAGTATATATGAGGTTGTTGCAATGAATTTAGTGAATGATGTGCTCAAACTCTTTTCAAGATCTTTAAGTGTGAATGAGTGATTAGAACAGAAAGTGGAGCCTTGTTAGCAACAAATGAAAAGAGTGTCTCATTTTTCAGTAATCAAGCATCAAATACTTGTGAGAAACCTTAGAAATCATCAAAGACTCTATCTTTAATGGAATTCAACATATTCCTTGTCCTTAGAGAGTATAGATGAGGTTGTTTCAATGAATTTAGAGAATGATGTGCTCAAACTGTTTTCAAGATCTTTAAGTGTGAATGAGTGATTAGAACAGAAAGTGGAGCCTTGTTAGCAAGAAATGAAGAGAGTGTCTCATTTTTCAGTAATCAAGCATGAAATACTTGTGAGAAATCTTAGAAATCATCAAAGACTTTATCTTTAACGGAATTCAACATATTCCTTGTCCTTAGAGAGTATAGATGAGGTTGTTGCAATGAATTTAGAGAATGATGTGCTCAAACAAGCTGTTTTCAAGATCTTTAAGTGTGAATGAGTGAGAAGAACAGAAAGTGGAGCCTTGTTAGCAACAAATGAAGAGACTGCCTCATTTTTCAGTAATTAAGCATCAAATTCTTGTGAGAAATGCTAGAAATCATCAAAGACTCTATGTTTAATGCAATTCAACGTGTTCCTAGTCCTTAGAGAGTACAGATGAGGTTGTTGCAATGAATTTAGTGAATCATGTGCTCAAACAAGCTGTTTTCAAGATCTCTAAGTGTGAATGGGTGATTAGAACAGAAAGTAGAGCGTTGTTAGCAACAAATGAAGAGAGTGTCTCATTTTTCAGTAATCAAGCATCAAATACTTGTGAGAAACCTTAGAAATCATCAAAGACTCTATCTTTAATGCAATTCAACATATTCCTTGTCCTTAGAGAGTATAGATGAGGTTGTTGCAATGAATTTAGAGAATGATGTGCTCAAACAAGCTGTTTTCAAGATCTTTAAGTGTGAATGAGTGATTAGAACAGAAAGTGGAGCCTTGTTAGCAACAAAAGAAGAGACTGTCTCATGTTCCAGTAATTAAGCATGAAATAGTTGTGAGAAATGCTAGAAATCATCAAAGACTCTATGTTTAATGCAATTCAACGTGTTCCTAGTCATTAGAGAGCATAGATGAGGTTGTTGCAATGGATTTAGTGAATGATGTGCTCAAACAAGCTGCTTTCAGGATCTCTTAGTGTGAATGAGTGATTAGAACAGAAGGTGGAGCCTTCTTAGCAACAAAGGAAGAGAGTGTCTCATTTTTCAGTAATTCAGCTTCAAATACTTGGGAAAAATAATAGAAATCATCAAAGACTCTATGTTTCATGGAATTCAACGTGTTCCTAGCCATTAGAGAGTATAGGTGAGGTTGTTGCAATGAATTTAGTGAATGATGTGCTCAAACAAGCTGTTTTCAAGATCTTTAAGTGTGAATGAGTGATTAGAACAGAAAGTGGAGCCTTGTTAGCAAAAAATGAAGAGACGGTCTCATTTTTCAGTAATTAAGCATCAAATACTTGAGAGAAATGCTAGAAATCATCAAAGACTCTATGTTTAATGCAATTCAACGTGTTCCTAGTCCTTAGAGAGTATAGATGAGGTTGTTGCAATGAATTTAGTGAATGATGTGCTCAAACAAGCTGTTTTCAAGATCTCTAAGTGTGAATGGGTGATTAGAACAGAAAGTAGAGCGTTGTTAGCAACAAATGAAGAGAGTGTCTCATTTTTCAGTAATCAAGCATCAAATACTTGTGAGAAACCTTAGAAATCATCAAAGACTCTATCTTTAATGCAATTCAACATATTCCTTGTCCTTAGAGAGTATAGATGAGGTTGGTGCAATGAATTTAGAGGATGATGTGCTCAAACAAGCTGTTTTCAAGATCTTTAAGTGTGAATGAGTGATTAGAACAGAAAGTGGAGCCTTGTTAGCAACAATTGAAGAGACTGTCTCATTTTTCAGTAATTAAGCATCAAATACTTCTGAGAAATTCTAGAAATCATCAAAGACTCTATGTTTAATGCAATTCAACGTGTTCCCAGTCATTAGAGAGTATAGAAGAGGTTGTTGCAAAGAATTTAGTGAATGATGTGCTCAAACAAGCTGCTTTCAGGATCTCTCAGTGCGAATGAGTGATTAGAACAGAAGGTGGAGCCTTCTTAGCAAAAATGAAGAGAGTGTCTCATTTTTCAGTAATTCAGCTTCAAATACATGGCAAAAATAATAGAAATCATCAAAGACTCTATGTTTCTTGGAATTCAACGTGTTCCTAGTCATTAGAGAGTATATATGAGGTTGTTGCAATGAATTTAGTGAATGATGTGCTCAAACAAGCTGTTTTCAAGATCTTTAAGTGTGAATGAGTGATTAGAACAGAAAGTGGAGCTTCTTAGCAACAGATGAAGACAGTGTCTCATTTTTCAGTAATTAAGCTTCAAATACTTGTGAAAGATGCTAGAAATCATCAAAGACTCCATGTTTAATGCAATTCAACGTGTTCCTAGTCCTTAGAGAGTATATATGAGGTTGTTGCAATAAATTTAGTGAATGATGTGCTCAAACTCTTTTCAAGATCTTTAAGTGTGAATGAGTGATTAGAACAGAAAGTGGAGCCTTGTTAGCAACAAATGAAAAGAGTGTCTCATTTTTCAGTAATCAAGCATCAAATACTTGTGAGAAACCTTAGAAATCATCAAAGACTCTATCTTTAACGGAATTCAACATATTCCTTGTCCTTAGAGAGTATAGATGAGGTTGTTTCAATGAATTTAGAGAATGATGTGCTCAAACTGTTTTCAAGATCTTTAAGTGTGAATGAGTGATTAGAACAGAAAGTGGAGCCTTGTTAGCAACAAATGAAGAGAGTGTCTCATTTTTCAGTAATCAAGCATGAAATACTTGTGAGAAATCTTAGAAATCATCAAAGACTTTATCTTTAACGGAATTCAACATATTCCTTGTCCTTAGAGAGTATAGATGAGGTTGTTGCAATGAATTTAGTGAATGATGTGCTCAAACAAGCTGTTTTCAAGATCTTTAAGTGTGAATGAGTGAGAAGAACAGAAAGTGGAGCCTTGTTAGCAACAAATGAAGAGACTGCCTCATTTTTCAGTAATTAAGCATCAAATTCTTGTGAGAAATGCTAGAAATCATCAAAGACTCTATGTTTAATGCAATTCAACGTGTTCCTAGTCCTTAGAGAGTACAGATGAGGTTGTTGCAATGAATTTAGTGAATGATGTGCTCAAACAAGCTGTTTTCAAGATCTCTAAGTGTGAATGGGTGATTAGAACAGAAAGTAGAGCGTTGTTAGCAACAAATGAAGAGAGTGTCTCATTTTTCAGTAATCAAGCATCAAATACTTGTGAGAAACCTTAGAAATCATCAAAGACTCTATCTTTAATGCAATTCAACATATTCCTTGTCCTTAGAGAGTATAGATGAGGTTGTTGCAATGAATTTAGAGAATGATGTGCTCAAACAAGCTGTTTTCAAGATCTTTAAGTGTGAATGAGTGATTAGAACAGAAAGTGGAGCCTTGTTAGCAACAAATGAAGAGACTGTCTCATTTTCCAGTAATTAAGCATGAAATAGTTGTGAGAAATGCTAGAAATCATCAAAGACTCTATGTTTAATGCAATTCAACGTGTTCCTAGTCATTAGAGAGCATAGATGAGGTTGTTGCAATGGATTTAGTGAATGATGTGCTCAAACAAGCTGCTTTCAGGATCTCTTAGTGTGAATGAGTGATTAGAACAGAAGGTGGAGCCTTCTTAGCAACAAAGGAAGAGAGTGTCGCATTTTTCAGTAATTCAGCTTCAAATACTTGGGAAAAATAATAGAAATCATCAAAGACTCTATGTTTCATGGAATTCAACGTGTTCCTAGCCGTTAGAGAGTATAGGTGAGGTTGTTGCAATGAATTTAGTGAATGATGTGCTCAAACATGCTGTTTTCAAGATCTTTAAGTGTGAATGAGTGATTAGAACAGAAAGTGGAGCCTTGTTAGCAAAAAATGAAGAGACGGTCTCATTTTTCAGTAATTAAGCATCAAATACTTGAGAGAAATGCTAGAAATCATCAAAGACTCTATGTTTAATGCAATTCAACGTGTTCCTAGTCCTTAGAGAGTATAGATGAGGTTGTTGCAATGAATTTAGTGAATGATGAGCTCAAACAAGCTGCTTTCAGGATCTCTTAGTGTGAATGAGCGATTAGAACCGAAAGTGGAGCCTTCTTAGCAACAAATGAAGACAGTGTCTCATTATTCAGTACTTAAGCTTCAAATACTTGTGAAAAATGCTAGAAATCATCAAAGACTCTATGTTTAATGCAATTCAACGTGTTCCTAGTCCTTAGAGAGTATAGATGAGGTTGTTGCAATGAATTTAGTGAATGATGTGCTCAAACAAGCTGTTTTCAAGATCTTTAAGTGTGAATGAGTGATTAGAACAGAAAGTGGAGCCTTCTTAGCCAACAAATGAAGAGAGTGTCTCAGTTTTCAGTAATTAAGCATTCAAATACTTGTGAGAATGACTAGAAATCATCAAAGACTCTATCTTTAATGCAATTCAACATATTCCTTGTCCTTAGAGAGTATAGATGAGGTTGTTGCAATGAATTTAGAGAATGATGTGCTCAAACAAGCTGTTTTCAAGATCTTTAAGTGTGGAATGAGTGATTAGAACAGAAAGTGGAGCCTTGTTAGCAACAAATGAAGAGACTGTCTCATTTTTCAGCAATTAAAGCATCAAATAACTTGTGAAATTGGGTAGACAATCATCACAGACTAATACTTTTACGATGCAATTCAAACCTGATTCCCTGTCCTTAGAGAAGTATAAGATGAGGTTAGTTGGCAATGACTTTAGGAATGACTGTGCTCAAACAAGCAGTTTTCAGATCTTTAAATGTGAATGAGTGATTGGAACGAAAGTGGAGCCTTCTTAGCAACAAATGAACAGAGTGTCTC
>JAIRCJ010000108.1:185998-300614 GCA_020883675.1 Bruguiera gymnorhiza | reverse complement strand
AGTAATTAAGCATCAAATACTTGTGAGAAACGCTAGAAATCATCAAAGACTCTATCTCTAAGGCAATTCCACATATTCCTTGTCCTTAGAGAGTATAGATGAGGTTGTTGCAATGAATTTAGAGAATGATGTGCTCAAACAAGCTGTTTTCAGATAATTTAAGTGTAAATGAGTGATAAGAACAGAAAGTGGATCCTTGTTAGCAACAAATGAAGTGAGTGTCTCATTTTTCAGTAAATTAAGCATCAATACCTGTGTGAAACGCTAGAAATCATCGAAAGACTCTATCTTTAATGCAATTCAACATATTCCTTGTCCTAGAGAGTATAGAATGTGGCTTGTTGCCAATGAATTTAGAGAATGATGTGCTCAAACAAGCTGTTTTCAAGATCTTTTAGTGTGAATGAGTGATAAGAACAGAAAGTGGAGCCTTGGTTAGCAACAATGAAGAGACTGTCTCCTTTTCAGTAATTAAGCATCAAAATACTTGTCAAAATGCCTAGAAATCATCAAAGACTCTATGTTTAATGCAATTCAACGTGTTCCTAGTCCTTAGAGAGTATAAATGAGGTTGTTGCAATGAATTTTAGTGAGATGATGTCCTCAAACAAGCTGTTTTCAGGATCTTTAAGTGTGAATGAGTGATAGAACGGAAGTAGAGCCTTGTTAGAACACAATGAAGAGAGTGTCTCATTTTCAGTAATTAAGCTTCAAATACTTGTGAAAATGCTAGAAATCATCAAGACTCTATGTTTAATTGCAATTCAACGTGGTTTCCTAGTCCTTAGAGAGTATAGATGTGTTGTTGCAATGAATATTGGTGAATGATGTGCCTCAAAACAAGCCTATTATTCCAAGATCCTTTACAGATGTGAAGTGACTGGATTAGAACCGAAAGTTCACCTGATCTAGCAACAAATGAACGAGAGTCGCTCATTTTCAGTAAGTAACGATCAACATAACTTGTGCAGAAACGGGTAGAAATCATCAAAGACTCTATCTTTAATGCAATTCAACATATTCCTTTTCTTTAGAGAGTATAGATGAGGTTGTAGCAATGAATTTAGAGAATGATGTGCTCAAACAAGCTGTTTTCAAGATCTTTAAGTGTGAATGAGTGATAAGAACAGAAAGTGGAGCCTTGTTAGCAACAAATGAAGAGACTGTCTCATTTTTCAGTAATTAAGCTTCAAATACTTGTGAAAAATGCTAGAAATCATCAAAGACTCTATGTTTAATGCAATTTCAACGTGTTCCTAGTCCTTAGAGAGTATAGATGAGGTTGTTGCAATTGAATTTAATGAATGATGTGCTTCAAACAAGCCGTTTTCAACATCTTTAAGTGTCAATGAGTGATTAGAACAGAAAGTGGAGCCTTGTTAGCAACAAATGAAGAGGGTGGCTCAATTTTCAGTAATGAAGCATCAAATACTTGTGAGAAACGCTAGAAATCATCAAAGACTCTATCTTTAATGCAATTCAACATATTCCTTGTCCTTAGAGAGTATAGATGAGGTTGTAGCAATGAATTTAGAGAATGATGTGCTCAAACAAGCTGTTTTCAAGATCTTTAAGTGAGGAGAAACCGTAGAGATGAAGGGTGGAAGGCTTCAAAGGATGCAAAAAGTCCATTGCACATTCCAGAAGGCCCAATAACACGAGTTAGAGCTTCAATTGATGCAAGAGGTCCATTGCACATTCTAGAAGGCCCAATAACACGAGCTAGGGCTTCAATGGATGCAAGAGGTCCATTGCACATTCCAGAAGGCCCAATAACACAAGCTAGGACCAGAAAGATTAAAGAAGCACTAAATGGGTTGATTCAAGACGCTCAGGCCAACCCAGCTTCAAATGGTGCGAATTTAAACTTGGAAGAGAGTCCAGGCCTTATTAATATCATTAGAGTAATTAAAGTATTTGGATTAATAATAGTAGTCACTCCAAATTAGGAGTTTATTTTCCATATAAGAATTTGTACCTAGATAGGAATTCCGCCTAAATAAGGAATTCTCCTAACTAGGAATTTATGCCTCTTTAGGATTGCTATCTTAGCCTATAAATGGGCACCCCTTGTAAGCTTTGGAAATCAGACAATCAAGAAATAAGACAACTTTCAGTGAAATAGAAAGCAAGGGTTTCTCCTTCGCTTCTTCTGAGAACTAAAGAACTTATCAAGAGGTTTTCTTCTTGTGGCGTTCAAACCGACTTACCACTCCCAATTCCTTCCTCTTCTGGAGTGTGGCGTCCATATCCATCTTGAATACCCTAGGTTCGTGTTCCTTCGAATTTTGGGTCTAGGGTTTGTGTTATTAAAACCTGATTTAGCTTTCCTGGTTGTTCTTTGATTCATTGTGTGCGTTGGGTCCCTAAGCCACGTCTTTTTGGGGTTTTCCCCATCATTAAGTGTGAATGAGTGATAAGAACAGAAAGTGGAGCCTTGTTAGCAACAAATGAAGAGACTGTCTCATTTTTCAGTAATTAAGCTTCAAATACTTGTGAAAAATGCTAGAAATCATCAAAGACTCTATGTTTAATGCAATTCAACGTGTTCCTTGTCCTTAGAGAGTATAAATGAGGTTGTTGCAATGAATTTAGTGAACGATGTCCTCAAACAAGCTGTTTTCAGGATCTTTAAGTGTGAATGAGTGATTAGAACAGAAAGTGGAGCCTTGTTCGCAACAAATGAAGAGAATGTCTCATTTTTCAGTAATTAAGCTTCAAATACTTGTGAAAAATGCTAGAAATCATCAAAGACTCTATGTTTAATGCAACTCAACGTGTTCCTAGTCCTTAGAGAGTATAGATGAGGTTGTTGCAATGAATTTAGGGAATGATGTGCTCAAACAAGCTGTTTCAAGGATCTTTAAGTGTGAATGAGTGATAAGAACAGAAAGTGGAGCCTTGTAAGCAACAAATGAAGAGTGTGTCTAATTTTTCAGTAATTAAGCTTCAAATACTTGTGAAAAATGCGAGAAATCATCAAAGACTCTATGTTTAATGCAATTCAACGTGTTCCTAGTCCTTAGGGAGTATAGATGAGGTTGTTGCAATGAATTTAGAGAATGATGTGCTCAAACAGGCTGTTTTCAAGATCTTTAAGTGTGAAGGAGTGATAAGAACAGAAAGTGGAGCCTTGTTAGCAAGAAATGAAGAGAGTGTCTCAGTTTTCGGTAATTAAGCTTTAAATACTTGTGAAAAATGCTAGAAATCATCAATGACACCATGTTTAATGCAATTCAACGTGTTCCTAGTCCTTAGAGAGTATAGATGAGGTTGTTGCAATGAATTTAGTGAATGATGTGCTCAAACAAGCCGTTTTGACGATCTTTAAGTGTCAATGAGTGATTAGAACAGAAAGTGGAGCCTTGTTAGCAACAAATGAAGAGACTGTCTCATTTTTCAGTAATTAAGCTTCAAATACTTGTGAAAAATGCGAGAAATCATCATAGACTCTATGTTAAATGCAACTCAACGTGTTCCTAGTCCTTAGAGAGTATAGATGAGGTTGTTGCACTGAATTTAGGGAATGATGTGCTCAAACAAGGTGTTTCAAGGATCTTTAAGCGTGAATGAGTGATAAGAACAGAAAGTGGAGCCTTGTAAGCAACAAATGAAGTGAGTGTCTAATTTTTCAGTAATTCAGCTTCAAATACTTGTGAAAAATGAGAGAAATAATCAAAGACTCTATGTTTAATGCAATTCAACGTGTTCCTAGTCCTTAGAGAGTATAGATGAGGTTGTTGCAATGAGTTTTGGGAATGATGTGCTCAAACAAGCTGTTTCAAGGATCTTTAAGCGTGAATGAGTGATAAGAACAGAAAGTGGAGCCTTGTAAGCAACAAATGAAGAGAGTGTCTAATTTTTCAGTAATTAAGCTTTAAATACTTGTGAAAAATTCTAGAAATCATCAATGACACCATGTTTAATGCAATTCAACGTGTTCCTAGTCCTTAGGGAGTATAGATGAGGTTGTTGCAATGAATTTAGAGAATGATGTGCTCAAACAAGCCGTTTTCAAGATCTTTAAGGGTCAATGAGTGATTAGAACAGAAAGTGGAGCCTTGTTAGCAACAAATGAAGAGACTGTCTCATTTTTCAGTAATTAAGCTTCAAATACTTGTGAAAAATGCGAGAAATCATCAAAGACTCTATGTTTAATGCAACTCAACGTGTTCCTAGTCCTTAGAGAGTATAGATGAGGTTGTTGCAATGAATTTAGGGAATGATGTGCTCAAACAAGCTGTTTCAAGGATCTTTAAGCGTGAATGAGTGATAAGAACAGAAAGTGGAGCCTTGTAAGCAACAAATGAAGAGAGTGTCTAATTTTTCAGTAATTAAGCTTTAAATACTTGTGAAAAATGCTACAAATCATCAATGACACCATGTTTAATGCAATTCAACGTGTTCCTAGTCCTTAGAGAGTATAGATGAGGTTGTTGCAATGAATTTAGTGAATGATGTGCTCAAACAAGCCGTGTTCAAGATCTTTAAGGGTCAATGAGTGATTAGAACAGAAAGTGGAGCCTTGTTCGCAACAAATGAAGGGAGTGTCTCATTTTTCCGTAATTAAGCTTCAAATACTTGTGAAAAATGCGAGAAATCATCAAAGACTCTATGTTTAATGCAACTCAACGTGTTCCTAGTCCTTAGAGAGTATAGATGAGGTTGTTGCAATGAATTTAGGGAATGATGTGCTCAAACAAGCTGTTTCAAGGATCTTTAAGCGTGAATGAGTGATAAGAACAGAAAGTGGAGCCTTGTAAGCAACAAATGAAGAGAGTGTCTAATTTTTCAGTAATTAAGCTTTAAATACTTGTGAAAAATGCTACAAATCATCAATGACACCATGTTTAATGCAATTCAACGTGTTCCTAGTCCTTAGAGAGTATAGATGAGGTTGTTGCAATGAATTTAGTGAATGATGTGCTCAAACAAGCCGTGTTCAAGATCTTTAAGGGTCAATGAGTGATTAGAACAGAAAGTGGAGCCTTGTTCGCAACAAATGAAGGGAGTGTCTCATTTTTCCGTAATTAAGCTTCAAATACTTGTGAAAAAAGCTAGAAATCATCAAAGACTCTATGTTTAATGCAATTCAACGTGTTCCTAGTCCTTAGGGAGTATAGATGAGGTTGTTGCAATGAATTTAGAGAATGATGTGCTCAAACAGGCTGTTTTCAAGATCTTTAAGTGTGAAGGAGTGATAAGAACAGAAAGTGGAGCCTTGTTAGCAACAAATGAAGAGACTGTCTCATTTTTCAGTAATTAAGCTTCAAATACTTGTGAAAAATGCGAGAAATCATCAAAGACTCTATGCTTAATGCAACTCAACGTGTTCCTAGTCCTTAGAGA
This sequence comes from Bruguiera gymnorhiza, assembly GCA_020883675.1. NCBI lineage: Eukaryota > Viridiplantae > Streptophyta > Magnoliopsida > Malpighiales > Rhizophoraceae > Bruguiera > Bruguiera gymnorhiza. Next base: position 295,265 of record JAIRCJ010000108.1, on the reverse strand, counting down.
GTATAGATGAGGTTGTTGCAATGAATTTAGGGAATGATGTGCTCAAACAAGCTGTTTCAAGGATCTTTAAGCGTGAACGAGTGATAAGAACAGAAAGTGGAGCCTTGTAAGCAACAAATGAACAGAGTGTCTAATTTTTCAGTAATTAAGCTTCAAATACTTGTGAAAAATGCTAGAAATCATCAAAGACTCTATGTTTAATGCAATTCAACGTGTTCCTCGTCCTTAGAGAGTATAGATGAGGTTGTTGCAATGAATTTAATGAATGATGTGCTCAAACAAGCCGTTTTCAACATCTTTAAGTGTCAATGAGTGATTAGAACAGAAAGTGTAGCCTTGTTAGCAACAAATGAATAGAGTGTCTCAATTTTCAGTAATGAAGTATCAAATACTTGTGAGAAACGCTAGAAATCATCAAAGACTCTATCTTTAATTCAATTCAACATATTCCTTGTCCTTAGAGAGTATAGATGTGGTTGTTGCAATGAATTTAGAGAATGATGTGCTCAAACAATGTGTTTTCAAGATCTTTAAGTGTGAAGGAGTGATAAGAACAGAAAGTGGAGCCTTGTTAGCAACAAATGAAGAGACTGTCTCATTTTTCAGTAATTAAGCTTCAAATACTTGTGAAAAATGCGAGAAATCATCAAAGACTCTATGTTTAATGCAACTCAACGTGTTCCTAGTCCTTAGAGAGTATAGATGAGGTTGTTGCAATGAATTTAGTGAATGATGTGCTCAAACAAGCTGTTTTCAAGATCTTTAAGTGTGAATGAGTGATAAGAACAGAAAGTGGAGCCTTGTTAGCAACAAATGAAGAGACTGTCTCATTTTTCAGTAATTAAGCTTCAAATACTTGTGAAAAATGCTAGAAATCATCAAAGACTCTATGTTTTGATGCGGAAAACCCCAAAAAGACGTGGCTTAGGGACCCAACGCACACAATGAATCAAAGAACAACCAGGAAAGCTAAATCAGGGTTTAATAACACAAACCCTAGACCCAAAATTCGAAGGAACACGAACCTCGGGTATTCAAGATGGATATGGACGCCACACTCCAGAAGAGGAAGGAATTGGGAGTGATAAGTCGGTTTGAACGCCACAAGAAGAAAACCTCTTGATAAGTTCTTTAGTTCTCAAAAGAACCGAAGGAGAAACCCTTGCTTTCTATTTCACTGAAAGTTGTCTGATTTCTTGATTGTCTGATTTCCAAAGCTTACAAGGGGTGCCTATTTATAGGCTAAGATAGCAATCCTAAAGAGGCATAAATTCCTAGTTAGGACAATTCCTTATTTAGGCGGAATTCCTATCTAGGTACAAATTCTTATATGGAAAATAAACTCCTAATTTGGAGTTACTACTATTATTAGTCCTAACACTTTAATTACTCTAATGATATTAATAAGGCCTGGACTCTCTTCCAAGTTTAAATTCGCACCATTTGAAGTTGGGTTGGCCTGAGCATCCTGAATCAGCCCATTTAGTACTTCTTTAATCTTTCTCGCTCTAACTCGTGTTATTGGGCCTTCTGGAATGGGCAATGGACCTCTTGTATCCATTGAAACCTTCCACCCTTCATCTCTAGGATTCTCATCATGTTTAATGCAATTCAACGTGTTCCTAGTCCTTAGAGAGTATAGATGAGGTTGTTGCAATGAATTTAGTGAATGATGTGCTCAAACAAGCCGTTTTCAACATCTCTAGGTGTCAATGAGTGATTAGAACAGAAAGTGGAGCCTTGTTAGCAACAAATGAAGAGAGTGGCTCAATTCTCAGTAATGAAGCATCAAATACTTGTGAGAAACGCTAGAAATCATCAAAGACTCTATCTTTAATGCAATTCAACATATTCCTTGTCCTTAGAGAGTATAGATGTGGTTGTTGCAATGAATTTAGAGAATGATGTGCTCAAACAAGCTGTTTTCAAGATCTTTTAGTGTGAATGAATGATAAGAACAGAAAGTGGAGCCTTGTTAGCAACAAATGAAGAGAGTGTCTAATTTTTCAGTAATTAAGCATCAAATACTTGTGAAAAATGCTAGAAATCATCAAAGACTCTACGTTTAATGCAATTCAACGTGTTCCTAGTCCTTAGAGAGTATAGATGAGGTTGTTGCAATGAATTTAGAGAATGATGTGCTCAAACAGGCTGTTTTCAAGATCTTTAAGTGTGAAGGAGTGATAAGAACAGAGAGTGGACCCTTGTTAGCAACAAATGAAGAGAGTGTCTCTTTTGTCAGTAATTAAGCTTTAAATACTTGTGAAAAATGCTAGAAATCATCAAAGACTCTATGTTTAATGCAATTCAACGTGTTCCTAGTCCTTAGGGAGTATAGATGAGGTTGTTGCAATGAATTTAGAGAATGATGTGCTCAAACAGGCTGTTTTCAAGATCTTTAAGTGTGAAGGAGTGATAAGAACAGAAAGTGGACCCTTGTTAGCAACAAATGAAGAGAGTGTCTCTTTTTTCAGTAATTAAGCTTTAAATACTTGTGAAAAATGCTAGAAATCATCAATGACACCATGTTTAATGCAATTCAACGTGTTCCTAGTCCTTAGAGAGTATAGATGAGGTTGTTGCAATGAATTTAGTGAATGATGTGCTCAAACAAGCTGTTTTCAAGATCTTTATGTGTGAATGAGTGATAAGAACAGAAAGTGGAGCCTTGTTAGCAACAAATAAAGAGACTGTCTCATTTTTCAGTAATTAAGCTTCAAATACTTGTGAAAAATGCTAGAAATCATCAAAGACTCTACGTTTAATGCAATTCAACGTGTTCCTAGTCCTTAGAGAGTATAGATGAGGTTGTTGCAATGAATTTAGTGAATGATGTCCTCAAACAAGCTGTTTTCAGGATCTTTTGGTGTGAATGAGTGATTAGGACAGAAAGTGGAGCCTTGTTCGCAACAAATGAAGGGAGTGTGTCATTTTTCAGTAATTAAGCTTCAAATACTTGTGAAAAATGCTAGAAATCATCAAAGACTCTATGTTTAATGCAATTCAACGTGTTCCTAGTCCTTAGAGAGTATAGATGAGGTTGTTGCAATGAATTTAGTGAATGATGTGCTCAAACAAGCCGTTTTCAACATCTTTAAGTGTCAATGAGTGATTAGAACAGAAAGTGGAGCCTTGTTAGCAACAAATGAAGAGAGTGGCTCAATTCTCAGTAATGAAGCATCAAATACTTGTGAGAAACGCGAGAAATCATCAAAGACTCTATCTTTAATGCAATTCAACATATTCCTTGTCCTTAGAGAGTATAGATGTGGTTGTTGCAATGAATTTAGAGAATGATGTGCTCAAACAAGCTGTTTTCAAGATCTTTTAGTGTGAATGAATGATAAGAACAGAAAGTGGAGCCTTGTTAGCAACAAATAAAGAGACTGTCTCATTTTTCTGTAATTAAGCTTCAAATACTTGTGAAAAATGCTAGAAATCATCAAAGACTCTATGTTTAATGCAATTCAACGTGTTCCTAGTCCTTAGAGAGTATAGATGAGGTTGTTGCAATGAATTTAGTGAATGATGTGCTCAAACAAGCTGTTTTCAAGATCTTTATGCGTGAATGAGTGATAAGAACAGAAAGTGGAGCCTTGTTAGCAACAAATAAAGAGACTGTCTCATTTTTCAGTAATTAAGCTTCAAATACTTGTGAAAAATGCTAGAAATCATCAAAGACTCTATGTTTAATGCAATTCAACGTGTTCCTAGTCCTTAGAGAGTAGAGATGAGGTTGTTGCAATGAATTTAGTGAATGATGTGCTCAAACAAGCCGTTTTCAACATCTTTAAGTGTCAATGAGTGATTAGAACAGAAAGTGGAGCCTTGTTAGCAACAAATGAAGAGAGTGGCTCAATTCTCAGTAATGAAGCATCAAATACTTGTGAGAAACGCTAGAAATCATCAAAGACTCTATCTTTAATGCAATTCAACATATTCCTTGTCCTTAGAGAGTATAGATGTGGTTGTTGCAATGAATTTAGAGAATGATGTGCTCAAACAAGCTGTTTTCAAGATCTTTCAGTGTGAAGGAGTGATAAGAACAGAAAGTGGATCCTTTGATGCGGAAAACCCCAAAAAGACGTGGCTTAGGGACCCAACGCACACAATGAATCAAAGAACAACCAGGAAAACTAAATCAGAGTTAATAACACAAACCCTAGACCCAATATTCGAAGGAACACAAACTTAGGGTATTCAAGAAGGATATGGACGCCACACTCCAGAAAAGAAAGGGATTGGGAGTGATAAGTCGATTTGAACGCCACAAGAAGGATAACCTCTTGATAAGTTCTTTAGTTCTTAAAAGAACCGAGGGAGAAACCCTTGCTTTCTATTTCACTGAAAGTTGTCTCCCAAATTCTCTTTGATCCCTTCTATTGTTAGCAGTTCGGACCGCAGTAGTTTGATCATCAATTTCATCATCTTCTACATCATCTTCATGGTCATAGGCACGTCTCAATTGGGGTTTTCCGCATCAGTTGGTATCAGAGCCTGACTCTAAATCAGGTTGAATCCACTCACTTTTCAATTTTCTACCTTGTGATTTATTTATTTCGATTCAATTTGCTATTACAATTCAAATGCACAAATCTGTTTACTTGCAATCCTTCTCAACGTGCTAATTTCAATTCCAATTGCTGTATCGAAGTGTTCTACTGTTGTTTTGTGTTGAGCAAAAGAAAAAGGAAAAAAAAAGAAAAAAAAAAGAAGGATCAACGAAAAAAAAAAAAACAAAGAAAGAAAAAGAACAAGAAAAAGAAGAAAAGAAAGGAAACATCAAATTCAAGTTATTGATAAAGTTAACAGTTTGGTCATATTGGCCACAATAATAACAAAGTTTTCTTGCTCAACTCCAATTCTGCCATCCATTTTCCTATCTTGTTATCCAAGTTTGTCCTCTAAATTTAACTTCCCTTATCCTGATTCTTTTTGTGAGTTTAGTTCATTAAAATCGTTTGCCTTGATATCCTTTTTCGTTTTTTGATTCCTTATTCTCCAATTTGTTCAATTCTACACCATTTAATCTCATTCTGTTCAAAATCAATACTCTTGATTGTTCTTTATAGAGCTGAAAGGAGAAATCCGAGTGGTAAAAGGCAAGAGTGAAAGTTCATATAAAGAAAAAGCCATAAAGAGTGTAAACAGGAGAGAGTGTGACACCTTCTTTTGAGTGAAACACGTGAGGGAGTGCTCTGTGAGGTATCTTATTATTTTGTAGAAGTAACACTATGACATCCAAAGACAAAGGTGCAGCTCAGGAGGGAGCTGGTGATGTGTCCTTCATGATCAAAGCTATGCAACAACAATTTGAGCGTATGAATACCAGATTTGATGATATGAGGGAGAGGATGGAGTAGCAATCTAATACTATAGCAGAGTTGCAAAGGAGGCATGGGGAGTATGAGGCTCCTAAAGCAAGAAGGCAGTTGAGACAATCAAGAAATCAGACAACTTTCAGTGAAATAGAAAGCAAGGGTTTCTCCTTCGGTTCTTTTGAGAACTAAAGAACTTATTAAGAGGTTTTCTTCTTGTGGCGTTCAAACCGACTTATCACTCCCAATTCCTTCCTCTTCTGGAGTGTGGCGTCCATATCCATCTTGAATACCCTAGGTTCGTGTTCCTTCGAATTTTGGGTCTAGGGTTTGTGTTATTAAACCCTGATTTAGCTTTCCTGGTTGTTCTTTGATTCATTGTGAGCGTTGGGTCCCTAAGCCACGTCTTTTTGGGGTTTTCCGCATCATCCTTGTTAGTAACAAATGAAGAGAGTGTCTCTTCATTTGTTGCTAACAAGGCTCGAATTTCTGTTCTAATCACTCATTCACACTTAAAGATCTTGAAAATCGCTTGTTTGAGCACATCATTCACTAAATTCATTGCAACAACCTCATCTATACTCTCTAAGGACTAGGAACACGTTGAATTGCATTAAACATAGAGTCTTTCATGATTTCTAGGATTTTTCACAAGTATTTGAAGCTTAATTACTGAAAATTGAGACAGTCTCTTCATTTGTTGCTAACAAGGCTCCCCTTTCTGTTCTTATCACTCATTCACACTTAAAGATCTTGAAAAGAGCTTGTTTGAGCACATCATTCTCTAAATTCCTTGCAACAACCTCATCTATAGTCTCTAAGGGCTAGGAACACGTTGAATTGCATTAAACATAGTGTCTTTGATGATTTCTAGCATTTTTCACAAGTATTTGAGGCTTAATTACTGAAAAATGAGACAGTCTCTTCATTTGTTGCTTACAAGGCTCCACTTTCTGTTCTTATCACTCATTCACACTTAAAGATCTTGAAAACAGCTTGTTTGAGCACATCATTCACTAAATTCATTGCAACAACCACATTTACACTCTCTAAGGACTAGGAACACATTGAATTGCATTAAACATGGAGTCATTGATGATTTCTAGCATTTTTCACAAGTATTTGGAGCCTAATTACTGAAAAACGAGACACTCTCTTCATTTGTTGCTAACAAGGCTCCACTTTCTGTTCTTATCACTCATTAACACTTAAGGATCTTGGAAACAGCTTGTGTGAGCACATCATTCTCTAAATTCATTGCAACAACCTCATCTATACTCTCTAAGGACTAGGAACACGTTGAATTGCATTAAACATAGAGTCTTTGATGATTTCTAGCATTTTTCACAAGTATTTGAAGCTTAATTACTGAAAAATCAGACGGTCTCTTCATTTGTTGCTAACAAGGCTCCACTTTCTGTTCTAATCACTCATTGACACTTAAAGATCTGGAAAACGGCTTGTTTGTGCACATCATTCACTAAATTCATTGCAACAACCTCATCTATACTCTCTAAGGACTAGGAACACGTTGAATTGCATTAAACATAGTGTCTTTGATGATTTCTAGCATTTTTCACAAGTATTTGAAGCTTAATTACTGAAAAATGAGACAGTCTCTTCATTTGTTGCTAACAGGGCTCCACTTTCTGTTCTAATCACTCATTGACACTTAAAGATCTTGAAAACGGCTTGTTTGAGCACATCATTCACTAAATTCAGTGCAACAACCTCATCTATACTCTCTAAGGACTAGGAACACGTTGAATTGCATTAAACATGGAGTCTTTGATGATTTCTAGCATTTGTCACAAGTATTTGTGGCTTAATTACTGAAAAATGAGACAGTCTCCTCATTTGTTGCTAACAAGGCTCCACTTTCTGTTCTAATCACTCATTCACGCTTAAAGATCTTGAAAACAGCTTGTTTGAGCACATCATTCACTAACTTCATTGCAACAACCACATCTACACTCTCTAAGGACTAGGAACACGTTGAATTGCATTCAACATAGAGTCTTTGATGATTTCGAGCGTTTCTCACAAGTATTTGATGCTTAATTGTTGAAAAATGACACACTCTCTTCCTTTGTTGCTAACAAGGCTCCACTTTCTGTTCTAATCACTCATTCACGCTTAAAGATCCTTGAAACAGCTTGTTTGAGCACATCATTCCCTAAATTCATTGCAACAACCTCATCTATACTCTCTAAGGACTAGGAACACGTTGAATTGCATTAAACATAGAGTCTTTGATGATTTCTAGCATTTTTCCCAAGTATTTGAAGCTTAATTACTGAAAAATGAGACAGTCTCTTCATTTGTTGCTTACAAGGCTCCACTTTCTGTTCTTATCACTCATTCACACTTAAAGATCTTGAAAACAGCTTGTTTGAGCACATCATTCGCTAAATTCATTGCAACAACCACATCTATACTCTCTAAGGACTAGGAACACGTTGAATTGCATTAAACATAGAGTCTTTGATGATTTCTAGCATTTTTCACAAGTATTTGAAGCTTAATTACTGAAAAATGAGACAGTCTCTTCATTTGTTGCTAACAAGGCTCCGCTTTCTGTTCTTATCACTCATTCACACTTAAACATCTTGAAAACAGCCTGTTTGAGCACATCATTCTCTAAATTCATTGCAACAACCTCATCTATACTCTCTAAGGACAAGGAATAGGTTGAATTGCATTAAAGATAGAGTCTCTGATGATTTCTAGCGTTTCTCACAAGCATTTGATGCTTAATTACTGAAAAATGAGACACTCTCTTCTTTTGTTACTAACAAGGATCCACTTTCTGTTCTTATCACTCCTTCACACTGAAAGATCTTGAAAACAGCTTGTTTGAGCACATCATTCTCTAAATTCATTGCAACAACCTCATCTATACTCTCTAAGGACTAGGAACACGTTGAATTGCATGAAACATAGAGTCTTTGATGATTTCTAGCATTTTTCACAATTATTTGAAGCTTAATTACTGAAAAATTAGACACTCTCTTCATTTGTTGCATACAAGGCTCCACTTTCTGTTCTTATCACTCATTCACGCTTAAAGATCCTTGAAACAGCTTGTTTGAGCACATCATTCCCTAAATTCATTGCAACAACCTCATCTATACTCTCTAAGGACTAGGAACACGTTGAATTGCATTAACCATAGAGTCTTTGATGATTTCTAGCATTTTTCACAAGTATTTGAAGCTTAATTACTGAAAAATGAGACACTCTCTTCATTTGTTGCTACAAAGGCTCCACTTTCTGTTCTTATCACTCATTCACACTTAAAGATCTTGAAAACTGCTTGTTTGAGCACATCCTTCACTAAATTCATTGCAACAACCACATCTATACTCTCTAAGGACTAGGAACACGTTGAATTGCATTAAACATAGAGTCTTTGTTGATTTCTAGCATTTTTCACAAGTATTTGAAGCTTAATTACGGAAAAATGAGACAGTCTCTTCATTTGTTGCTAACAAGGCTCCACTTTCTGTTCTTATCACTCATTCGCACATAAAGATCTTGAAAACAGCTTGTTTGAGCACATCATTCTCTAAATTCATTGCAACAACCTCATCTATACTCTCTAAGGACAAGGAATATGTTGAATTGCATTAAAGATAGAGTCTTCGATGATTTCTAGCGTTTCTCACAAGTATTTGATGCTTAATTACTGAAAAATGAGACACTCTCTTCATTTGTTGCAAACAAGGCTCAACTTTCGGTTCTAATCACTCATTCCCACATAAAGATCTTGAAAATAGCTTGTTTGAGCACATCATTCACTAAATTCATTGCAACAACCTCATCTATACTCTCTGAGGACTAGGAACACGTTGAATTGCATTAAACGTAGAGTATTTGATGATTTCTAGCATTTTTTCACAAGTATTTTGATGAGAACCATGGAGATGATGGGTGGAAGGCTTCAATAGATGGAAGAAGTCCATTGCCCATTCCAGAAGGCCCAGTAACACAAGCTAGAGCTTCAATGGATGCAAGAGGTCCATTGCACATTCCAGAAGGCCCAATAACACGAGCTAGGGCCAAAAAGATTAAAGAAGCACTAAATGGGCTGATTCAGGACATTCAAGCCAAGCAAGCTTCAAATGGTGCGAATTCAAGTTCTAAAGAGAGCCCAGGCCTAATTAATATAATTGGACTACTTAATGGGTCAGACTAAGTGATAGCAATTCACTCCTAAATAGGAGTTCATTGTATGTGCTGGAATTAGTCCGAAATTCCCTCCAAATAGGGATTCTCCTAAATAGGAATTTTGCCTCTTTAGGATTGCTATCTAAGCCTATAAATAGGCACCCCTTGTAAGCTTTGGAAATCAGACAAATTTCCAGTGAAATAGAAAGCAAGGGTTTCTCCCTCGGTTCTTTTAAGAACTAAAGAACTTATCAAGAGGTTATCCTTCTTGTGGCGTTCAAATCGACTATCCACTCCCAATCCCTTTCTTTTCTGGAGTGTGGCGTCCATATCCTTCTTGAATACCCTAAGTTTTTTGTTCCTTCGAATATTGGGTCTAGGGTTTGTGTTATTAACTCCTGATTTAGCTTTCCTGGTTGTTCTTTGATTCATTGTGTGCGTTGGGTCCCTAAGCCACGTCTTTTTGGGGTTTTCCGCATCAGTTGGTATCAGAGCCTGGTTCTAAATCAGGTTGAATCCACTCACTCTTCAATTTTCTACCTTGTGATTTATTTATTTCGATTCAATTTGTCTATTACAATTCAAATGCACAAATCTGTTTACTTGCAATCCTTCTCAACGTGCTAATTTCAATTCCAATTGCTGTATCTAAGTGTTCTACTGTTGTTTGTGTTGAGCAAAAGAAAAAGGGAAAAAAGAAAAAAAAAAAAAGAAGGATCAACGAAAAAAAAAAAAACAAAGAAAGAAAAAGAACAAGAAAAAGAAGAAAAGAAAGGAAACATCAAATTCAAGTTATTGATAAAGTTAACAGTTTGGTCATATTGGTCACAATAATAACAAAGTTTTCTTGCTCAACTCCAATTCTGCCATCCATTTTCCTATCTTGTTATCCAAGTTTGTCCTCTAAAATTTAACTTCCCTTATCCTGATTCTTTTGTGAGTTTAGTTCATTAAAATCGTTTGCCTTGATATCCTTTTTCGTTTTTTGATTCCTATTCTCCAATTTGTTCAATTCTTACANACTCACTCTTCAAATTTCTACCTTGTGATTTATTTATTTCGATTCAATTTGTCTATTACAATTCAAATGCACAAATCTGTTTACTTGCAATCCTTCTCAACGTGCTAATTTCAATTACAATTGCTGTATCTAAGTGTTCTACTGTTGTTTTGTGTTGAGCAACAGAAAAAGGGAAAAAAAGAAAAAAAAAAGAAGGATCAACGAAAAAAAAAAAAAGGGAAAGAAAAAGAACAAGAAAAAGAAGAAAAGAAAGGAAACATCAAATTCAAGTTATTGATAAAGTTAACAATTTGGTCATATTGGCCACAATAATAACAAAGTTTTCTTGCTCAACTCCAATTCTGCCATCCATTTTCCTATCTTGTTATCCAAGTTTGTCCTCTAAATTTAACTTCCCTTATCCTGATTCTTTTTGTGAGTTTAGTTCATTAAAATCGTTTGCCTTGATATCCTTTTTCGTTTTTTGATTCCTTGTTCTCCAATTTGTTCAATTCTACACCATTTATCTTATTCTGTTCAAAATCAATACTCTTGATTTACCGTCTTTAGTTCTTTATAGAGCTGAAAGGAGAAATCTGAGTGGTAAAAGGCAAGAGTGAAAGTTCATTTAAAGAAAAAGCCATAAAGAGTGTAAACACGAGAGAGTGTGACACCTTCTTTTGAGCGAAACACGTGAGGGAGTGCTCTGTGAGGTATCTTATTATTTTGTGTAGAAGTAATACTATGACATCCAAAGACAAAGGTGCAGCTCAGGAGGGAGCTGGTGATGTGTCCTTCATGATCAAAGCTATGCAACAACAATTTGAGCACATGAATACCAGATTTTATGATATGAGTGAGAGGATGGAGGAGCAAGCTAATGCAATATCAAAGCTGCAAAGGAGGTACGAAGAATATGAGGCTCCTAAAGCAAGAAGACAATCAAGAAACAAGACAACTTTGAGTGAAATTGAAAGCAAGGGTTTTTCTCCCTCAGTTCTTTTAAGAACTAAAGAACTTATCAAGAGGTACTTCTTCTTGTGGCCTTCAAATCGACTTATCACTCCCAATTCCTTCCTTTTCTGGAGTGTGGCGTCCATATCTATCTTGAATACCCTAGGTTCGTGTTCCTTCAAATTTTGAGTCTAGGGTTTGTGTTATTAAACTCTGATTTAGCCTTCCTGGTTGCTCTTTGATTCATTGTGTGCGTTGGGTCCCTAAGCCACGTCTTTTTGGGGTTTTCCGCATCACAGCGTGTATGACAACATCATTCACTAAATTCACTGCAACAACCTCATCTATACTCTCTTGGGACTAGGAAAACGTTGAATTGCTTTCAACAATGAGTCTTTGAGGATTCCAAGCCTTTCTCACAAGTATTTGATGCTTAATTACTCATAAATGAGACCGTCTCTTCATTTGTCAATAACAAGGCTTCACTTTTCGTTGTAATGACTCATTCACTCCAAATGATCTTGAAAACACCTTGTATCACCACATCATTCACTAAATTCACTGCAACAACCTCATCTATACTCTCTTGGGACTAGGAAGATGTTCAATTGCTTTAAACAATGAGTCCTTGATGATTTCAAGCATTTCTCACAAGTATTTGATGTTTAATTACTCATAAATGAGACAGTCTCTTCATTTCTTAAGAACATGGCTCCACTTTTCGTTGTAATGACTCATTCACACTAAATGATCTAGAAAGCAGCTTGTAAGACCACATCATTCACTCAATTCACTGCAACAACCTCATCTATACTCTCTTGGGACTAGGAAGATGTTCAATTGCTTTAAACAATGAGTCCTTGACGATTTCAAGCATTTCTCACAAGTATTTGATGCTTAATTACTCATAAATGAGACCGTCTCTTCATTTCTTAAGAACAAGGCTCCACTTTTCGTTGTAACGACTCATTCACACTAAACGATCAAGAAAACAGCTTGTAAGACCACATCATTCACTAAATTCACTGCAACAACCTCATCTATACTCTCTTGGGACTAGGTATATGTTGAATAGCTTTAAACAATGAGTCCTTGATGATTTCAAGCATTTCTCACAAGTATTTGATGCTTAATTACTCATAAATGAGACCGTCTCTTCATTTCTCAATAACAAGGCTCCACTTTTCGTTGCAATGACTCATTCACACTATATGATCTTGAAAACAGCTTGTATGACCACATCATTCACTAAATTCACTGCAAAACCTCATCTATACTCTCTTGGGACTAGGCATATGTTGAATTGCTTTAAACAATGAGTCCTTGATGATTTCAAGCATTTCTCACAAGTATTTGATGCTTAATTACTCAAAAATGAGACCGTCTCTTCATTTCTTAATAACAACGCTCCACTTTTCTTTGTAATAACTCATTCACACTAAATGATCTTGAAAACAGCTAGTATGACCACATCATTCACTAAATTCACTGCAACAACCTCATCTATACTCTCTTGGGACTAGGAATTTGTTGAAGTTCTTTGAAAAATGAGTTCTTGACGATTTCAAGCATTTGTCACCAGTATTTGATGCTTAATGACTCAAAAATGAGACCGTCTCTTCATTTCTTAACAAGCAGCCTCCACTTTTCGAGTTAATGATTCATTCACACTAAATGATCTTGAAAACAGCTTGTATGACCCCATCATTCACTAAATTCACTGCCACAACCTCATCTATACTCTCTTGGGACTAGGAATACGTTGAATTGCTTTAAACAATGAGTCTTTGATTATTTCAAGAATTTCTCACAAGTATTTGATGCTTAATTACTCAAAAATGAGACCGTCTCTTCATTTTTTAATAACAGGGCTCCACTTTTCGTTGTAATGTCTCATTCACACTAAATGATCTTGAAAACAGCTTGTATGTCCAGATCATTCACTAAATTCACTGCAACAAACTCATCTATACTCTCTTGGGACAAGGAATTTGTTGAATTGCTTTAAACAATGAGTCTTTGATGATTTCAAGCAGTTTTCACAAGTATTTGAAGCTTAATTACTCAAAAATGAGACCATGTCTTTATTTCTTAATAACAAGCCTTAACTTCTCGTTGCAATGACTCATTCACACTAAATGATCTTGAAAACAGCTTGTATGACCACATGATTCACTAAATTCATTGCAACAACCTCATCTATGCTATCTTGGGACTAGGAATTTGTTGAATTGTTTTAAACAATGAGTCTCTGATGAGTTCAAGCATTTCCCAGAAGTATTTGATGCATAATGACTCAAAAATGAGACTGTCTCTTCATTTCTTAATAACAAGGCTCCACTTTTCGTTGTAATGAGTCATTCAAACTAAAAGACCATGAAAACAGCTTGTATGACCACATCGTTCGCTAAAGCCGCTGCAACAACGTCATCTATTTTCCCTTGGGACTCAGAATTTGTTATAGTCCTCTAAACAATGAGTCTCTGATGATTTCAAGCATTTCTCACAAGTATTTGATGCTTAATTACTCAAAAATGAGACCGTCTCATCATTTCTTAAAAACAATGCTTCTCCTTTCGTTTTAATGGCTCATCCACACTGAAAGATCTTGAAAACAGCTTGTATTACCACATCATTCACTAAATTCACAGCAACAACCTCATCTATATTCTCTTGGGACTAGGAATATGTTGAATTGCTATAAACAATCAGTCTTTGATCATTTCAAGCATTTCTCACAGGTATTTGATGCTTGAAAAATGCTTGTATGACCACATTATTCAATAAATTCACTGCAACAACCTCATCTATACTCTCTTGGGACTAGGAATATGTTGAATCGCTTCCAGCAATGAGTCTTTGAGGATTTCAAGCCTCTCTCCCAAGTAATGATGAGAACCGTAGACATGAAGGGTGGAAGGCTTCAAAGGATGCAAAAAGTCCATTGCACATTCTAGAAGGCCCAATAACACGAGCGAGGGCCTCAATGGATGCAAGAGGTCCATTGCACATTCCAGAAGGCCGAGGTAGGGCCAGAAAGATTAAAGAAGCACTAAATGGGCTGATTAAGGATGCTCAGGCCAACCCAGCTTCAAATGGTGCGAATTTAAACTTGGAAGAGAGTCCAGGCCTTATTAATATCATTAGAGTAATTAAAGTGTTAGGAGTAATAATAGTAGTAACTCCAAATTAAGAGTTTATTTTCCATATAAGAATTTGTACCTAGATAGGAATTCCTCCTAAACAAGGAATTGTCCTAAATACGAATTTTGCCTCTTTAGGAATGCTATCTAAGCCTATAAATAGGCACCCTTTGTAAGCTTTGCAGATCAGACAATCAAGAAATCAGACAACTTTCAGTGAAATAGAAAGCAAGGGTTTCTCCTTCGGTTCTTTTGAGAACTAAAGAACTTATCAAGAGGTTTTCTTCTTGTGGCGTTCAAACCGACTTATCACTCCCAATTCCTTCCTCTTCTGGAGTGTGGCGTCCATATCCATCTTGAATACCCTAGGTTCGTGTTCCTTCGAATTTTGGGTCTAGGGTTTGTGTTGTTAAACCCTGATTTAGCTTTCCTGGTTGTTCTTTGATTCATTGTGTGCGTTGGGTCCCTAAGCCACGCCTTTTTGGGGTTTTCCGCATCAGTTGGTATCAGAGCCCGGCTCTAAATCAGTTGGCTCTAAATCAAAAAAAATAAAAAAATAATATGTCTTCAAAAGACAAAGGTGCTGCTCAGGAGGGAGCTGTTGACATGTCCTTCATGATCAAAGCTATGCAACAACAATTTGAGCATATGAATATCAGATTTGATGATATGAGAGAGAGGATGGAGGAGCAAGCTAATACAATAGCAGAGTTGCAAAGGAGGCACGAAAAATATGAGGCTTCTAAAGCAAGAAGGCAATTGAGACGTGCCTATGACCACGAAGATGATGATTCTGTGCCATCATCAGAGGGTGAAAGTGATGGAGAGAAGTATCTGGCTAATGGAGTAGCTCTCATCACAAGGCGAGCATTGAATGTGCAATGGACTTTTTGCATCCTTTGAAGCCTTCCACCCTTCATGTCTACGGTTCTCATCAATTTGATGCTTAATTACTCAAAAGTGAGACCGTCTCTTCATTTCCTAACAACAGGGCTCCACTTTTCGTTGTAAACACTCATTCACACTGAATGATCTTGAAAACAGCTTGTATGACCACATCATTCACTAAATTCATGGCAACAACCTCATCTATACTCTCTTGCGACGAGGAAAGTTTTGAATTGCTTTAAACAATGAGTCTTTGATGATTTCAAGCATTTCTCACAAGTATTTGATGCGTAATTACTCCAAAATGTGACCGTCTCTTCATTTCTTAATAACAAGGCTCCACTTTTCATTGTAATGACTCATTCACGCTAAATGATCTTGAAAACAGCTTGTATGACCACATCATTCACTAAATTCACTACAACAACCTCATCTATACTCTCTTGGGACTAGGAATACATTGAATTGCTTTAAACAATCAGTCTTTCATCATTTCAAGCATTTCTCACAAGTATTTGATGCTTAATTACTCAAAAATGAGACCGTCTCTTCGTTTCTTAATAACAAGGCTCCACTTTTCATTGTAATGACTCATGCACACTAAATGATCTTGAAAACCACTTGTATGACCACATCATTCACTAAATTCACAGCAACAACCTCATCTATACTCTCTTTGGACTAGGAATTTGTTAAAGTGCTTTAAACAATGAGTCTTCTATGATTTCCAGCATTTCTCACAAGTATTTGATGCTTATTGACTCAAAAATCAGACCGTCTCTTCATTTCTTAATAACAAGGCTCCACTTTTTATTCTAATGACTCATTCACACTGAATGATGTTGAAAACAGCTTGTATGACCACATCATTCACTAAATTCACAGCAACAGCCTTATCTATACTCTCTTAGGACTAGGAATTTGCTAAAGTGCCTTAAACAATGACTCTTTGATGATTTCCAGCATTTCGCACAAGTATTTGATGCTTAAGGACTCAAAAATCAGACCGTCTCTTCATTTCTTAACAACAAGGCTCCACTTTTCGTTCTAATGACTCATTCACACTGAAAGATCTTGAAAACAGCTTATATGACCACATCATTCAGTAAATTCACTGCAACAACCTCATCTACACTCTCTTGGGGCTAGGAATTTGTTGAATTGCTTTAAACAATGAGTCCTTGATGATTTCAAGCATTTCTTAGAAGTATTTGATGCTTAATTACTCAAAAATGTGACTGTCTCTTCATTTCTTAATAACAAGCCTCCACCTTTCATTTTAATGATTCATTCACAATGAAAGATCTTGAAAACAGCTTGTATGACCACATCATTCACTAAATTCACTGCAACAACCTCATCTATGCTCTCTTGGGACTAGGAATTTGTTGAATTTTTTGAAACAATGAGTCTTTGATGATTTCAAGCTTTTCTCACAAGTATTGGATGCTTAATTACTAAAAAATGAGACCGTCTCTTCATTTCTTCCAAAGAAGGCTCCACCTTTCGTTTTAATGACTCACTCACTGTGAAAGATCTTGAAAACAGCTTGTATGACCACATCATTAACTAAATTCAGAGCAACTGCCTCATCTATACTCTCTTGGGACTAGGAATTTGTTAAAGTGCTTTAAACAATGAGTCTTTCATGATTTCAAGTATTTCTCACAAGTATTTGATGCTTAATGACACAAAAATGTGACCGTATCTTCATTTCTTAAGAACAAGGCTCCACTTTTCGTTGTAATGACTAATTCAAACTAAATGATCTTGAAAAAAACTTGTATGACCGCATCATTCACTAAATTCACTGCAAGAACATCATCCATACTCTGTTGGGACAAGGAATTTGTTGAATTGCTTTAAACAATAAGTTTTTGACGATTTCAAGCATTTCTCACAGGTATTTGATGCTTCATTACTAAAAAATGAGACCGTCTCTTCATTTCTTCCTAATAAGGCTCCACCTTTCGTTTTAATGACTCATTCACACCGAAAGATCTTGAAAACAGCTTTTATGACCACATCATTCCCTAAATTCACTGCAACAACCTCATCTATACTCTCTTGGGACTAGGAATTTGTTGAAGTTCTTTGAAAAATGAGTTCTTGATGATTTCAAGCATTTGTCACCAGTATTTGATGCTTAATGACTCAAAAATGAGATCGTCTCTTCATTTCCTAATAAGCAGCCTCCACTTTTCGTCTTAATGATTCATTCACACTAAATGATCTTGAAAACAGCTTGTATGACCCCATCATTCACTAAATTCAGTGCAACAACCTCATCCATACTCTCTTGGGTCTAGGAATTTGTTGAATTGCTTTAAACAAAGAGTCTTTGATGATTTCAAGCATGTTTCACAAGTATTTGATGCTTAATTACTCAAAAAGGAGACCATCTCTTCATTTCTTAATAACAAGGCTTAACGTCTCGTTGTAATGTCTCATTCACACTAAATGATCTTGAAAACAGCTTGTATGACCATATGATTCACTAAATTCACTGCAAAAACCTCATCTATACTCTCTTGGGACTAGGAATACATAGAATTGCTTTAAACAACGAGTCTTTGATTATTTCAAGCATTTCTCACAAGTATTTGATGCTTAATTACTCAAAAATGAGACCGTCTCTTCATTTTTTAATAACAGGGCTCCACTTTTCATTGTAATGATTCATTCACACTAAATGATCTTTAAAATGGCTTGTATGACCACATCATTCACTAAATTTAGTGGAACAACGTCATCTATACTCTCTTGGGACTAGGAATATGTTGAATTGCTTTAAACAAAGAGTCTTTGATGATTTCAAGCATTTTTCACAAGTATTTGATGCTTAATTACTCAAAAATGAGACTGTCTCTTCATTTCTTAATAACAGGGCTCCTCTTTTCGTTGTAATGATTAATTCACACTAAATGATCTTGAAAACAGCTTGTATGACAACACCATTCACTAAATTCACTCCAACAAACTCATCTATACATTCTTGGGAGAAGGAATTTGTTGAATTGCTTTAAACAATGAGTTTTTGATGATTTCAAGCATTTTTCACAAGTATTTGATGCTTAAATACTCAAAAATGAGACCATCTCTTCATTTCTTAATAACAAGGCTTAACTTTTCGTTATAATGTCTCATTCACACGAAATGATCTTGAAAACAGCTAGTATGTCCACATCATTCACTAAATTCACTGCAACAACCTCATTTATACTCTCTTGGGACTAGAAATTTGTTGAATTGCTTTAAACAATGAGTCTTTGATGATTTCAAGCATTTCTCACAAGTATTTGATGCTTAATTACTAAAAAATGAGATTGTCTCATCATTTCTTAATCACAAGGCTCCACTTTTCGTTGGAAAGACTCATTCACACTAAATGATCTTGAAAATGGCTTGTATGACCACATCATTCACTAAATTTAGTGGAACAACCTCATCTATACTCTCTTGGGACTAGGAATTTGTTGAATTGCTTTAAACAACGAGCCTTTGATGATTTCAAGCATTTTTCACAAGTATTTGATGCTGAATTACCCAAAAATGTGACCGTCTCTTCATTTCTTAATAACAAGGCTTAACTTTTTGTTGTAATGTCTCATTCAGACTTAATGATCTTGAAAACAGCTAGTATGACCACATCATTCACGAAATTCAGTGGAACAACCTCATCTATACTCTCTTGGGACTAGGAATATGTTGAATTGCTTTAAACAATGAGTCTTTGATGATTTCAAGCATTTTTCACAAGTATTTGATGCTGAATTACTCAAAAATGAGACCGTCTCTTCATTTCTTAATAACAAGGCTTAACTTTTCGTTTTAATGTCTCATTCACGCTTAATGATGTTGAAAACAGCTAGTATGATCACATCATTCACTAAATTCACTGCAACAGCCTCATCTGTACTCTCTTGGGACTAGGAATATGTTGAATTGCTTTAAACAATGAGTCTTTGATTACTTCAAGCATTTCTCACAAGTATTTGATGCTTAAAAACTCAACAATGAGACCGTCTCCTCATTTCTGAATAACAAGGCTCCACTTTTCGGTGTAATGACTCATTCACACTAAATGATCTTGAAAACACCTTGTATGGCCACATCATTCACTAAATTCACTGCAACAACCTCATCTATACTCTCTTGGGACTAGGAATTTGTTGAATTGCTTTAAACAATGAGTGTTTGATGATTTCAAGCATTTTTCACAAGTATTTGATGCTGAATTACTCAAAAATGAGACCGTCTCTTCATTTCTTAATAACAACGCTCCACTTTTCGTTGTAGTGATTCATTCACTCTAAATGATCTTCAAAACAGCTTGTATGACCGCATCATTCACTGAATTCACTGGAACAACGTCATCAATACGCTCTTAAGACTAGGAATATGTTCAATTGCTTTAAACAATGAGTGTTTGATTATTTCAAGCATTTCTCACAAGTATTTGATGCTTAATTACTAAGAAATGAGATTGTCTCATCATTTCTTAATCACAAGGCTCCACTTTTCATTGTAAAGACTCATTCACACTAAATGATCTTGAAAATGGCTTGTATGACCGCATCATTCACTAAATTTAGTGGAACAACCTCATCTATACTCTCTTGGGACTAGGAATTTGTTGAATTGCTTTAAACAATGAGTCTTTGATGATTCCAAGCATTTCTCACAAGTATTTGATGCCTAATTACTCAAAAATGTGACTTTCTCTTCATTTCTTAATCGCAAGGCTCCACTTTTCGTTGTAAAGACCCATTCACACTAAATTATCTTGAAAACGGCTTGTATGACCACATCATTCACTAAATTCACTGCAACAACCTCATCTATACTCTCTTGGGACTAGGAATATGTTGAATTGCTTTAAACAATGAGTCTTTGATGATTTCAAGCATTTTTAACAAGTATTTGATGCTTAATTACTCAAAAATGAGACCATCTCTTCATTTCTTAATAACAAGGCTAAACTTTTTGTTGTAATGTCTCATTCACACTAAATGATCTTGAAAACAGCTAGTATGTCCACATCACTCACTAAATTCACTGCAACAACCTCATCTATACTCTCTTGGGACTAGGAATTTGTTGAATTGCTTTAAACAGTGAGTCTTTGATGATTTGAAGCGTTTCTCGCAAGTATTTGATGCTTAATGACTCAAAAATGAGACCGTCTTTTCATTTCTTAATAACTTGGCACCACTTTTCGTTGTAGTGAGTCATTCAAACTAAGAGACCTTGAAAACATCTCGTATGATGACATCGTTCGCTAAAGTCACTGTGACAATGTCATCTATTCTCTTCTGGGACTAGGAATTTGTTAAAGTCCTTTAAACAATGAGTCTCTGATGATTTCAAGTATTTCTCACATGTATTTGATACTTAATTACTCAAAAATGAGACCGTCTCTTCATTTCTTAATAACAAGGCCCCACCTTTCATTTTAATGACTCATTCACATTGAAAGATCTTGAAAACAGCTTGTATGACCACATCATTCACTAAATTCAAAGCAACAACCTCATCTATACTCTCTTGGGACTAGGAATATGTTGAATTGCTATAAACAATGAGTTGTTGATCATTCCAAGCATTTTTCACAAGTATTTGATGCTTAATTACTCAAAAATGTGACCGTCTCTTCATTTCTTAATAACAAGCCTCCACCTTTCGTTTTAATGATTCATTCACACTGAAAGATCTTGAAAACAGCTTGTATGACCACATCATTAACTAAATTCAGAGCAACTGCCTCATCTATACTCTCTTGGGACTAGGAATTTGTTAAAGTGCTTTAAACAATGAGTCTTTCATGATTTCAAGTATTTCTCACAAGTATTTCATGCTCAATGACACAAAAATGAGACCGTCTCTTCATTTCTTAATAACAAGGCTCCACTTTTCGTTGTAATGAGTCATTCAAACTAAATGATCTTGAAAAAAACTTGTATGACCGCATCATTCACTAAATTCACTGCAACAACGTCATCTATACTCTGTTGGGACAAGGAATTTGTTGAATTGCTTTAAACAATAAGTTTTGGACGATTTCAAGCATTTTTGACAGGTATTTGATGCTTAATTATTAAAAAATGAGACCGTCTCTTCATTTCTTCCTAACAAGGCTCCACCTTACATTTTAATCACTCATTCACACTGCAAGATCTTGAAAATAGTTTGTATGACCACATCATTCACTAAATTCACTGGTGCAACCTCATCTACACTCTCTTGGGACTAGGAATTTGTTGCATTGCTTTAAACAATGAGTTTTTGACAATTTCAAGCATTTCTCACAAGTATTTGATGCTTAATTAGTCAAAAATGAGACTGTCTTGTCATTTCTTAAAAACAATGCTCCACCTTTCGTTGTAATGACTCATTGACACTGAAAGATCTTGAAAACAGCTTGTATGACCACATCATTCACTAAATTCACAGCAACAACCTCATCTATACTCTCTTGGGACTAGGAATATGTTGAAGTGCTTTAAACAATCAGTCCTTGATCATTTCAAACATTTCTCACAAGTATTTGATGCTTAATTACTCAAAAATGAGACCATCCCTTCAATGCTTCCTAACAAGGCTCCACCTTTCGTTTTAATAACTGATTCACACTGCAAGATCCTGAAAACAGCTTGTATGACCACATCATTCACTAAATTCACTGCAACAACCTCATCTATACTCTCTTGGGACTAGGAATTTGTTAAAGTGCTTTAAACAGTGACTTCTTGAAGATTTCAAGCATTTCTGACTAGTATTTGATGCTTAACGACTAAAAAATGAGACCGTCTCCTCATTTCTTAATAACAAGGCTCTACTTTTCGTTGTTGTGACTCGTTGATACTAAATGATCTAGAAAACAGTGATGGAAGCCATATAGTACCAGCTCAAAATAACAAGGGAGTTGATGTGTTGCAAAACCTTGGAGGCCCAATGACAAGGGCAAGGTCAAAGAAAATAAAGGAAGCTCTCAACAACTTTTTGTGCGACATTTACTATTAGGAAATTGCCAGGTATGAGTTAAGGATGATGGAGGCTTTGCCAAGGCTTGCAAATGTGTCAACTGTGGAGGAATTCAAGAACCATGACCTTGGGAAGGAAGTTGGATTTGGGAGCCCATATTTGGGCATTTAAATGAGTTATTTTCATGGGTTTGTTTTCTTATTTAGTGGGTGGGACGAAATTCCTTAATAAGCCCATCTTATTGACATATCAGAAGAGGTGGCTGGTAGATTGGACGAATTTCCTTAATAAGCCCATCTTATCAGCATATAAAAAGGGCTGGCTGGCAGATTGGACGAATTTCCTTAATAAACCCATTCAGAATAATGACGCATTCACACTAAATTATCTTGAAAACAGCTTGTATGACCACATCATCTACTAAATTCACTGCAACAACCTCATCTATACTCTCTTGGGACTAGGAATACATTGAATTGCTTTAAACAATGAGTCTTTGATGATTTCAAGCATTTCTCCGAAGTATTTGATGCTTAATTACTCAAAAATGAGACCGTCTCTTCATTTCTTAATAACAAGGCTCCACTTTTTGTTGTAATGACTCATTCACACTAAATGACCTTGAAAATGACTTGTATGACAACGTCATTCACTAAATTCCCGGCAACAACCTCATCTATACTCTCTTGGGACTATGAATATGTTGAATTGCTTTAAACAATGAGTCCTTGATGCTTTCAAGCATCTCTCACAAGTATTTAATGTTTAATTAATCAAAAATCAGACCGTCTCTTCATTTCTTAAGAACAAGGCTCGACTTTTCGTTCTAATGACTCATTCACACTAAATGATCTTGCAAACAGCTTGTATGACCACATCATTCACTAAATTCACTGCAACAACCTCATCTATACTCTCTTGGGACTAGGAATTTGTTGAATTGCTTGAAACAATGAGTCTTTGATGATTTCAAGCATTTCTCACAAGTATTTGATGCTTAATTACTCAAAAATGAGACTGTCTCTTCATTTCTTTCAAACGAGGCTCCACCTTTTGTTTTAATGACACATTCACACTGAAAGATCTTGAAAACAGCTTGTATGACCACATGATTCACTAAATTCACTGCAACAACCTCATCTATACACTCTTAGTACAAGCAATATGTTGAATTGCTTTAAACAATGAGTCTTTGACGATTTCAAGCATTTCTCGCAAGTACTTGATGCTTAATTACTCAAAAATGAAGCCGTCTCTTCATTCCTTAATAACAAGGCTCTGATTCTTGTCGTAACAACTCATTCACACTAAATGATCTTGAAAACAGCTTGTATGACCACATCATCCACTAAATTCACTGCAACAACCTCATCTATACTCTCTTGGGACTAGGAATACATTGAATTGCTTTAAACAATGAGTCTTTGATGATTTCAAGCATTTCTCACAAGTATTTGATGCTTAATTACTCAAAAATGAGACCGTCTCTTCATTACTTAATAACAAGGCTCCACTTTTCATTGTAATGACTCATTCATGCTAAATGATCTTGAAAACAGCTTGTATGACCACATCATTCACTAAAATCACTGCAACAACCTCATCTATACTCTCTTGGGACTAGGAATACGTTGAATTACTTTAAACAATGAGTCTTTGATGATTTCAAGCATTTCTCACAAGTATTTGATGCTTAATTAATCAAAAATGAGACCGTCTCTTCATTTCTTAAGAACAAGGCTCAACTTTTCGTTGTAATGACTCATTCACACTACATGATCTTGAAAACAGCTTGTATGACCACATCATTCACTAAATTCACTGCAACAACCTCATCTATACTCTCTTGGGACTAGGAATATGTTGAATTGCTTTAAACAATGAGTCTTTGATGATTTCAAGCATTTCTCACAAGTATTTGATGCTTAATTACTCAAAAATGAGACCGTCTCTTCATTTCTTAATAACAAGGCTCCACTTTTCGTTGTAATGACTCATTCACACTAAAAGATCTTGAAAACGACTTGTATGTCCACGTCATTCACTAAATTCACGGCAACAACCTCATCTATATTCGCTTGGGACTAGGAATATGTTGAATTGCTTTAAACAAAGAGTCTTTGATGGTTTCAAGCATTTCTCACAAGTATTTGATGCTTAATTAATCAAAAATGAGACTGTCTCTTCATTTCTTAAGAACAAAGCTCAACTTTTCGTTGTAATGACTCATTCACACTAAATGATCTTGAAAACAGCTTGTATGACCACATCATTCACTAAATTCACAGCAACAACCTCATCTATACTCTCTTGGGACTAGGAATTTGTTAAAGTGCTGTAAACGATGAGTCTTCGATGATTTCCTGCATTTCTCACAAGTATTTGATGCTTAATGACTCAAAAATCGGACCGTCTCTTCATTTCTTAATAACAAGGCTCCACTTTTTGTTCTAATGACTCATTCACACTGAATGATGTTGAAAACAGCTTGTATGACCACATCATTCACTGAATTCACAGCAACAACCTTATCTATACTCTCTTGGGACTAGGAATTTGCAAAAGTGCCTTAAAAAATGAGTCTTTGATGATTTCCAGCATTTCTCACAAGTATTTGATGCTTAATGACTCAAAAATCAGACCGTCTCTTCATTTCTTAATAACAAGGCTCCACTTTTCGTTCTAATGACTCATTCACACTGAAAGATCTTGAAAACAGCTTATATGACCTCATCATTCAGTAAATTCAGTGCAACAACCTCATCTATACTCTCTTGGGACTAGGAATTTGTTGAATTGCTTTAAGCAATGAGTCCTTGATGATTTCAAGCATTTCTTACAAGTATTTGATGCTTAATTACTCAAAAATGTGACCGTCTCTTCATTTCTTAATAACAAGCCTCCACCTTTCGTTTTAATGATTCATTCACACTGAAAGATCTTGAAAACAGCTTGTATGACCACATCATTCACTAAATTCACTGCAACAAGCTCATCTATACTCTCTTGGGACTAGGAATTTGTTGAATTTTTTTAAACAATGAGTCTTTGATGATTTCAAGCTTTTCTCACAAGTATTTGATGCTTAATTACTAAAAAATGAGACCGTCTCTTCATTTCTTCCAAGGAAGGCCCCACCTTTCATTTTAATGACTCACTCACTCTGAAAAATCTTGAAAACAGCTTGTATGACCACATCATTAACTAAATGCAGAGCAACTGCCTCATCTATACTCTCTTGGGACTAGGAATTTGTTAAAGTGCTTTAAACAATGAGTCTTTCATGATTTCAAGTATTTCTCACAAGTATTTGATGCTGAATGACACAAAAATGAGACCGTCTCTTCATTTCTTAATAACAAGGCTCCACTTTTCGTTGTAATGAGTCATTCAAACTAAATGATCTTGAAAAAAACTTGTATGACCTCATCATTCACTAAATTCGCTGCAACAACGTCATCTATACTCTGTTGGGACAAGGAATTTTTTGAATTGCTTTAAACAATAAGTTTTTGATGATTTCAAGCATTTCTCAGAGGTATTTGATGCTTAATTACTAAAAAATGAGACTGTCTCTTCATTTCTTCCTAACAAGGCTCCACCTTTTGTTTTAATGACTCATTCACACTGAAAGATCTTGAAAATTGTTTGTATGACCACATCATTCACTAAATTCACTGGTGCAACCTCATCTACACTCTCTTGGGACTAGGAATTTGTTGCATTGCTTTAAACAATGAGTTTTTGACAATTTCAAGCATTTCTCACAAGTATTTGATGCTTAATTAGTCAAAAATGAGACCATCTTGTCATTTCTTAAAAACAATGCTCCACCTTTCGTTTTAATGACTCATTCACACTGAAAGATCTTGAAAACAGCTTGTATGACCTCATCATTCACTAAATTCACAGCAACAACCTCATCTATACTCTCTTGGGACTAGGAATATGTTGAAGTGCTTTAAACAATCAGTCCTTGATCATTTCAAGCATTTCTCACAAGTATTTGATGCTTAATTACTCAAAAATGAGACCATCCCTTCAATGCTTCCTAACAAGGCTCCACCTTTCGTTTTAATAACTGATTCACGCTGAAAGATCCTGAAAACAGCTTGTATGACCAAATCATTCACTAAATTCACTGCAACAACCTCATCTATATTCTCTTGGGACTAGGAATTTGTTAAAGTGCTTTAAACAGTGACTTCTTGAAGATTTCAAGCATTTCTGACTAGTATTTGATGCTTAAGGACTCAAAAATGAGACCGTCTCCTCATTTCTTAATAACAAGGCCCTACTTTTCGTTGTTGTGACTCGTTGATACTAAATGATCTAGAAAACAGTGATGGAAGCCATATAGTACCAGCTCAAAACAACAAGGGAGTTGATGTTTTGCAAAACCTTGGAGGTCCAATGACAAGGGCAAGGTCAAAGAAAATAAAGGAAGCTCTCAATGACTTTTTGTGCGACATTTACTATTAGAAAATTGCCAGGTATTAGTTAAGGATGATGGAGGCTTTGCCAAAGCTTGCAAATGTGTCAACTGTGGAGGAATTTGAGATCCATGACCTTGGGAAGGAAGTTAGATTTGGAAGCCCATGTTTGGGCATCTAAAAGTGTTATTTTCATGGGTTTTTGTTCTTATTTAGTGGGTGGGACGAAATTCCTTAATAAGCCCATCTTATTAAAATATAAGAAGAGGTGGCCGGTAGATTGGACGAATTTCCTTAATAAGCCCATCTTATCAGCATATAAAAAGGGCTGGCTGGCAGATTGGACGAATTTCCTCAATAAACCCATTCACAATAATGACTCATTCACACTAAATTATCTTGAAAACAGCTTGTATGACCACATCATTCACTAAATTCACAGCAACAACCTCATCTATACTCTCTTGGTACTAGCAATATGTTGAGTTGCTTTAAACAATGAGTCTTTGATGATTTCAAGCATTTCCCACAAGTATTTGATGCCTAATGACTCCAAAATGAGACCGTCTCTTCATTTCTTAATAACAAGGCTCCACTTTTCGTTGTAATGACTCATTCAAACAAAATGATCTTGAAAACAACTTGTATGACCACATAATTCACTAAATTCACAGCAACAACCTCATCTATACTCTCTTGGAACTAGGAATTTGTTGAATTGGTTTAAACCATGAGTCATCAATGATTTCAAGCATTTCTCACAAGTATTTGATGCTTAATTACTCATAAATGAGACCGTCTCTTCATTTCTTAATAACAAGGCTCCACTTTTCGTTGTAATGACTCTTTTACACTAAATGATCTTGAAAACAGCTTGTATGACCACATCATTCACTAAATTCACTGCAACAACCTCATCTATACCCTCTTAGGACTAGGAATACGTTGAATTGCTTTAAACAATGAGTCTTTGATGATTTCAAGCATTTCTCACAAGTATTTGATGCTTAATTACTCAAAAATAAGGCTGTCTCTTCATTTCTTCCTAACAAGGCTCAACCTTTCGTTGTAATGACTCATTCACACTAAAAGATCTTGAAAACAGCTTGTATGACCACATCATTTGCTAAATTCACTGCAACAACATCATCAATACTCTCTTGGGACTAGGAATATGGTGAATTGCTTTAAACAATGAGTGTTTGATGATTTCAAGCATTTCTCACAAGTATTTGATGTTTAATTACCCAAAAATGAGACCGTCTCTTCATTTCTTAATAACAATGCTTCACTTTTTGTTGTAATGACTCATTCACACTAAATGATCTTCAAAATAGCTTGTATGACCACATCATTCACTAAATTCACAGCAACAACCTCATCTATACTCTCTTGGGACTAGGAATATGTTGAATAGCTTTAAACAATCAGTCTTTGACGATTTCAAGCATTTCCCCCAAGTATTTGATACTTAATTACTCAAAATTGACGCCGTCTCTTCATTTCTTAATAACAAGGCTCCACTTTTCGTTTTAATGACTCATTCACACTAAATGATCTTGAAAACAGCTTGTATGACCACAACATTCACTAAATTCACAGCAACAACCTCAACTATACTCTCTTGGGACTAGGAATTTGTTAAAGTGCTTTAAACTATGAGTCTTTGATGATTTCAAACATTTCTCACAAGTATTTGATGCTTAATGACTCAAAAATCAGACCGTCTCTTCATTTCTGAATAACAAGGCTCCACTTTTCGTTGTAATGACTCATTCACACTAAATTATCTTGAAAACAGCTTGTATGACCTCATCATTTGCTAAATTCATAGCAACAACCTCATCTATGCTCTCTTGGGACTAGGAATTTGTTGAAGTGCTTTAAACAATGAGTCTTTGATGATTTCAAGCATTTCTCACAAGTATTTGATGCTTAATTACTCAAAAATGAGACTGTCTCTTCATTTCTTTCAAACAAGGCTCCACCTTTTGTTTTAATGACACATTCACACTGAAAGATCTTGAAAACAGCTTCTATGACCACATCATTCACTAAATTCACTGCAACAACCTCATCTATACTCTCTTCGTACAAGAAATATGTTGAATTGCTTTAAACAATGAGTCTTTGACGATTTCAAGCATTTCTCACAAGTACTTGATGCTTAATTACTCAAAAATGAGGCCGTCTCTTCATTCCTTAATAACAAGGCTCCACTTCTTGTTGTAACGACTCATTCACACTCAATGATGTTGAAAACAGCTTGTATGACCACATCATCCACTAAATTCACTGCAACAACCTCATCTATACTGTCTTGGGACTAGGAATACATTGAATTGCTTTAAACAATGAGTCTTTCATGATTTCAAGCATTTCTCACAAGTATTTGATGCTTAATTACTCAAAAAGGAGACTGTCTCTTCATTTCTTAATAACAAGGCTCCACTTTTCATTGTAATGACTCATTCACGCTAAATGATCTTGAAAACAGCTTGTATGACCACATCATTCACTAAATTCACTGCAACAACCTCATCTATACTCTCATGGGACTAGGAATACGTTGAATTGCTTTCAACAATGAGTCTTTGATGATTTCAAGAATTTCTCACAAGTATTTGATGCTTAATTAATCAAAAATGAGATGGTCTCTTCATTTTTTAATAACAAGGCTCCACCTTTCGTTGTAATGACTCATTCACACTGGAAGATCTTGAAAGCAGCTTGTATGACCACATCATTCACTAAATTCACTGCAACAACCTCATCTAGACTCTCTTCGTACAAGCAATATGTTGAATTGCTTTAAACAATGAGTCTTTGACGATTTCAAGCATTTCTCAGAAGTACTTGATGCTTAATTACTCAAAAATGAGGCCGTCTCTTCATTCCTTAATAACAAGGCTCCACTTCTTGTTGTAACAACTATTCACACTAAATGATCTCGAAAACAGCTTGTATGACCACATCATCCACTAAATTCACTGCAACAACCTCATCTATACTGTCTTGGGACTAGGAATACATTGAATTGCTTTAAACAATGTAGTCTTTGATGGATTTCAAGCAGTTTCTTCACAAGTTATTTGATGGCTTAAATTACTCAAAAAGGAGACTGTCTCTTCATTTCTTAATAACAAAGGCTCCACTTTTCATTGTAATGACTCACTCTCACCCGCTAAATGATCTTGAAAACAGCTTGTATGACCACATCATTCACTAAATTCACTGCAACAACCTCATCTATACTCTCTTGCGACTAGGAATACGTTGAATTGCTTTCAACAATGAGTCTTGGATGATTTCAAGCATTTCTCACAAGTATTTGATGCTTAATTAATCAAAAAATGAGATGGTCTCTTCATTTTTTAATAACAAGGCTCCACCTTTCGTTGTAATGACTCACTCACACTGGAAGATCTTGAAACAGCTTGTATGACACACATCGTTCACTAAATTCACTGCAACAACCTCATCTATACTCTCTTGGGACTAAAATACATTGAATTGCTTTAAACAATGAGTCTTTGATGATTCAAGCATTTCTCACAAGTATTTGATGCTTAATGACTCAAAAATGAGTCCTTCTCTTCATTTCTTAATAACAAGGCTCCCCACTTTTCGTTTGTAATGACTCATTAACACTAAATTATCGTGAAAACAGCTTGTATGACCACATCATTCACTAAATTCACTGCAACAACCTCATCTATACTCTCTTGGGACTAGGAATATGTTGAATTGCTTTAAACAATGAGTCTTTGATGATTTCAAGCATTTCTCACAAGTATTTGATGCTTAATTACTCAAAAATGAGACTGTCTTTTCATTTCTTACCAACAAGGCACCACTTTTCATTGTAATGACTCATTCACACTAAATGATCTTGAAAACAGCTTGTATGACCACATCATCCACTAAATTCATTGCAACAACCTCATCTATACTCTCTTGGGTCGAGGAATTTGTTAAAGCGCTTTAAACAATGAGTCTTTGATGATTTCAAGCATTTCTCACAAGTATTTGATGCTTAATGACTCAAAAATGAGACTGTCTCTTCATTCCCTAATAACAAGGCTCCACTTTTTGTTGTAATGACTCATTCAAACTAAATGATCTTGAAAACAACTTCTATGACCACATCATTCACAAAATTCACTGCAGCAACGTCATATATACTCTCTTGGGTCTTGGAATTTGTTGAATTGCTTTAAACAATGAGTGTTTGACGATTTCAAGCATTTCTCATAGGTATTTGATGCTTAATTACTCAAAAATGAGACCGTCTCATCATTTCTTAATAACAAGGCTCCACTTTTCATTGTAATGACTCATTCACACTAAATGATCTTGAAAACTAATTGTATGACCACATAATTCACTAAATTCGCAGCAACAACCTCATCTATACTCTCTTGGGACTAGGAATTTGTTGAAGTGCTTTAAACAATGAGTCTTTGATGATTTCAAGCATTTCACACAAGTATTTGATCCTTAATGACTCAAAATTGAGACCGTCACTTCATTTCTTCATAACAAGGCTCCACTTTTCATTGTAAAGACTCATTCAAACTAAATGATCTTGAAAACAACCTGCATGACAACATCATTCACTAAATCCACTGGAACAACGTCATCTATACTCTTTTGGGTCTAGGAATTTGTTGAATTGCTTTAAACAATGAGTTTTTGACGATTTCAAGCATTTCTCACAGGTATTTGATGCTTAATTACTCAAAAATGGGACCGTTTCTTCATTTCTAGCTAACAAGGCTCCACCTTTTGTTGTAACGACTCATTCACACTGAAAGATCTTGAAAACAGCTTGTATGACCACATCATTCACTAAATTCACAGCAACAACCTCATCTATACTCTCTTGGGACTAGGAATATGTTGAATTGCTTCAAACAATCAGTCTTTGATCATTTCAAGCATTTCTCACAAATATTTGATGCTTAATTACTCAAAAATGAGACCGTCTCATCATTTCCTAATAACAAGGCTCCACTTGTCGTTGTAATGACTCATTCACAATAAATGATAATGAAAACTGCTTGTATGACCATATCATTCACTAAATCCACAGCAACAACCTCATCTACACTCTTTTGGGACTAGGAATTTGTTGAAGTGCTAGAAACAATGAGTCTTTGATGATTTCAAGCTTTTCTCACAAGTATTTGATGCTTAATGACTCAAAAAAGAGACCGTCTCTTCATTTCTTAATAACAAGGCTCCACTTTTCATTGTAATGACTCATTTACACTAAATGATCCTGAAAACAGCTTCTATGACCACATCATTCACTAAATTCACCTCAACAACCTCATCTATACTCTCTTGGGACTCGGAATACGCTGAATTGATTTAAACAATGAGTCTTTGATGATTTCGAGCATTTTTCACAAGTCTTTGATGCTAAATTACTAAGAAATGAGGCCGTGTCTTCATTCCCTACTAACAAGGGTGCACTTTTTGTTGTAATGACTCATTGACACTAAATGTTCTTCAAAACAGCTTGTATGACCTCATCATTCACTAAATTCACTGCAACAACCTCATCTATACTCTCATGGGACTCGGAATTTGTTGAATTGCTTTAAATAATGTGTCTTTGATGATTTCAAGCATTTCTCACAAGTATTTGATGCTTAATTACTGAAAAATGAGACCGTCTCTTCATTTCTTATTAAGAAGGCTCCACCTTTCGTTGTAATGACTCATTCCCACAAAATGATCTTGAAAACAGCTTGTATCACCACATCATTCACTCAATTCACAGCAACAACCTCACCTATACTCTCTTGGTCTAGGAATATGTTGAATTGCCTTAAACAATCAGTCTTTGATGATTTCAAGCATTTCTCACCAGTATTTGATGCTTAATGACTCAAAATTGTGACCGTCTCTTCATTTCTTATTAACAAGGCTCCACTTTTCATTGTAATGACTCATTCACACTAAATTATTTTGAAAACAGCTTGTATGACCACATCATTCACTAAATTCACTGCAACAACGTCATCTATACTCTCTTGGGACTAGGAATTTGTTGAATTGCTATAAACAATGAGTTTTTGATGATTTCAAGCATTTCTCACAAGTATTTGATGCTTAATTGCTGAAAAATGAGACCGTCTCTTCATTTCTTATTAACAAGGCTCCACCTTTCGTTGTAATGACTCATTCCCACAAAATGATCTCGAAAACAGCTTGTATGACCACATCATTCACTAAATTCACAGCAACAACCTCACCTATACTCTCTTGGATCTAGGAATATGTTGAATTGCCTTAAACAATCAGTCTCTGATGGTTTCAAGCATTTCTCACCAGTATTTGATGCTGAATGACTCAAAAATGTGACCGTCTCTTTATTTCTTATTAACAAGGCTCCACTTTTTGTTGTAATGTCTCAGTCACACTAAATTATCTTGAAAACAGCTTGTATGGCCATATCATTCACTAAATTCACTGCAACAACACCATCTATACCCTCTTGGTACTAGCAATATGTTGAATTGCTTGAAACAATGAGTCTTTGACGATTTCAAGCATTTCTCACAAGTATTTGATGCTTAATTACTCAAAAATGAGACCGTCTCTTAATTTCTTAACAACAAGGCTCCACTTTTCATTGTAATGACTCATTCACACTAAATGATCTTGAAAACAGCTTGTATGACCACATCATTCACTAAATTCATTGCAACAACCTCATCTATACTCTCTTCGGTCGAGGAATTTGTTAAAGCGCTTTAAACAATGAGTCTTTGATGATTTCAAGCATTTCTCACAAGTATTTGATGCTTAATGACTCAAAAATGAGACTGTCTCTTCATTTCCTAATAACAAGGCTCCACTTTTTGTTGTAATGACTCATTCAAACTAAATGATCTTGAAAACAACATCTATGACCACATCATTCACAAAATTCACTGCAACAACGTCATATATACTCTCTTGGGTCTTGGAATTTGTTGAATTGCTTTAAACAATGAGTGTTTGACGATTTCAAGCATTTCTCATAGGTATTTGATGCTTAATTACTCAAAAATGAGACCGTCTCATCATTTCTTAATAACAAGGCTCCACTTCTCGTTGTAATGACTCATTCACACTAAATGATCTTGAAAACTACTTGTTTGACCACATCATTCACTAAATTCGCAGCAACAACCTCATCTATACTCTCTTGGGACTTGGAATTTGTTGAAGTGCTTTAAACAATGAGTCTCTGATGATTTCAAGCATTTCTCACAAGTATTTGATCCTTAATGACTCAAAATTGAGACCGTCACTTCATTTCTTCATAACAAGGCTCCACTTTTCATTGTAAAGACTCATTCAAACTAAATGATTTTGAAAACAACCTGTATGACAACATCATTCACTAAATCCACTGGAACAACGTCATCTATACTCTTTTGGGTCTAGGAATTTGTCGAATTGCTTTAAACAATGAGTTTTTTGACGATTTCAAGCATTTCTCACAGGTATTTGATGCTTAATTACTCAAAAATGGGACCGTCTCTTCATTTCTAGCTAACAAGGCTCCACCTTTCGTTGTAACGACTCATTCACACTGAAAGATATTGAAAACAGCTTGTATGACCACATCATTCACTAAATTCACAGCAACAACCTCATCTATACTCTCTTGGGACTAGGAATATGTTGAATTGCTTCAAACAATCAGTCTTTGATCATTTCAAGCATTTCTCACAAGTATTTGATGCTTAATTACTCAAAAATGAGACCGTCTCATCATTTCCTAATAACAAGGCTCCACTTTTTGTTGTAATGACTCATTCACAATAAATGATCATGAAAACTGCTTGTATGACCATATCATTCACTAAATTCACAGCAACAACCTCATCTACACTCTCTTGGGACTAGGAATTTGTTGAAGTGCTTTAAACAATGAGTCTTTGATGATTTCATGCATTTCTCACAAGTATTTGATGCTTAATGACTCAAAAATGAGACCGTCTCTTCATTTCTTAATAACCAGGCTCCACTTTTCGTTGTAATGACTCATTCAAACAAAATGATCTTGAAAACAACTTGTATGACCACATCATTCAGTAAATTCACTGCAACAACCTCATCTATACTCTCATGGGTCTAGGAATTTGTTGAATTGCTTTAAACAATCAGTCTTTGAGGATTTCAAGCATTTCTCACAAGTATTTGATGCTTAATTACTCAAACACGAGACCGTCACTTCATTTCTTAATAACAAGGCCCCACTTTTCGTTGTAATGACTCATTCGCACTAAATGATCTTGAAAACAGCTTGTATGACCACATCATTCACTAAATTCACAGCAACAAGGCCATCTATACTCTCTTCAGACTAGGAATTTGTTGAATTGCTTTAAACAATAAGTCTTCTTTCATTTCAAACATTTCTCGCAAGCATTTGATGCTTAAGTACTCAAAAATGAGACCGTCTATGCATTTCTTCCTAACAAGGCTCCACTTTTCATTTTAATGACTCATTCACACTGAAAGATCTTGAAAGCAGCTTGTATGACCACATCATTCACTAAATTCACTGCAAAAACCTCATCTCTACTCTCTTGGGACTAGGAATACGTTGAATTGATTTAAACAATGAGTCTTTGACGATTTTAAGCATTTCTCACAAGTCTTTGATGCTAAATTACTCAGAAATGAGGCTATCTCTTCATTCCTTAATAACAAGGCTCCACTTTTTGTTGTAATGACTCATTGACACTAAATGTTCTTGAAAACAGCTTGTATGACCTCATCATTCACTAAATTCACTGCAACAACCTCATCTATATTCTCATGGGACTAGGAATTTGTTGAATTGCTTTCCGCAAAGAGTCTTTGATGATTTCAAGCATTTCTCACAAGTATTTGATGCTTAATTACTAAAAAATGAGACCGTCTCTTCATTTCTTAATAATAAGGCCCCACTTTTCATTGTAATGACTCATTCACACTAAATGATCTTGAAAACAGCTTGTATGACCACATCATTCACTAAATTCACACCAACAACCTCATCTATACTCTCTTGGGACTAGGAATATGTTGAATTGCTTCAAACAATCAGTCTTTCATCTTTTCAAGCGTTTCTCACAAGTGTTTGATGCTTAATTACTCAAAAATGAGACTGTCTCTTCATTTCTTCCTGGCAAGGCTCCACCTTTCGTTTTAATAACTCATTCACACCAAAAGATCCTGAAAACTGCTTGTATTACCACATGATTCACTAAATTCTCGGCAACAACCTCCTCTATACTCTCTTGGTACTATTAATATGTTGAATTGCTTTAAACAATGAGTGTTCGATGATTTCAAGCATTTCTCACAAGTATTAGATGCTTAATTACTCAAAAATGAGACCGTCTCTTCATTTCTTAGTAACAAGGCTCCACTTTCGTTGTAATGACTCATTTACACTAAATGATCTTGAAAACAGCTTCTATGACCACATCATTCACTAAATTCACTTCAACAACCTCATCTCTACTCTCTTGGGACTAGGAATACGTTGAATTGATTTAAACAATGAGTCTTTGATGATTTCGAGCATTTCTCACAAGTCTTTGATGCTAAATTACTAAGAAATGAGGTCGTGTCTTCATTCCTTAATAACAAGGCTCCACTTTTTGTTGTAATGACTCATTGACACTAAATGTTCTTGAAAACAGCTTGTATGACCTCATCATTCACTAAATTCACTGCAACAACCTCATCTATACTCTCATGGGACTAGGAATTTGTTGAATTGCTTTAAAAAAAGAGTCTTTGATGATTCCAAGCATTTCACACAAGTATTTGATGCTTAATTACTAAAAAATGAGACCGTCTCTTCATTTCTTATTAACAAGGCTCCAGCTTTCGTTGTAATGACTCATTCCCACAAAATGATCTTGAAAACAGCTTGTATGACCACATCATTCACTAAATTCACTGCAACAACACCATCTATACCCTCTTAGGACTAGGAATTTGTTGAATTGCTTTAAACAATCAGTGTTCGATCATTTTGAAGCATTTCCCACAAGTATTTGATGCTTAATTACTCAAAAATGAGACCGTCTCTGCATTTCTTCCTAACAAGGCTCCACCTTTCGTTTTAATGGCTCATTCACACTGAAAGATCTTGAAAACAGCTTGTATGACCACATCATTCACTAAATTCACTGCAACCACCTCATCTATACTCTCTTGGGACTAGGAATTTGTTAAAGTGCTTTAAAGAATGAGTCTTTGATGATTTCCAGCATTTCCCACAAGTATTTGATGCTTAATGACTCGAAAATGAGACCGTCTCTTCATTTCTTAATAACAAGGCTTCACGTTTCGTTGTAATGACTCATTCACACTAAATTATCTTGAAAACACCTTGTATGACCACATCATTCACTAAATTCACTGCAACAACGTCATCTATACTCTCTTGGGACTAGGAATTTGATGAATTGCTATAAACAATGAGTTTTTGATGATTTCAAGCATTTCTCACAAGTATTTGATGCTTTATTACTCAAAAATGAGACCGTCTCTTCATTTCTTATTAAGAAGGCTCCACCTTTTGTTGTAATGACTCATTCCCACAAAATGATCTTCAAAACAGCTTGTATGACCACATCATTCACTAAATTCACAGCAACAACCTGACCTATACTCTCTTGGGTCTAGGAATATGTTGAATTGCCTTAAACAATCAGTCTTTGATGATTTCAAGCATTTCTCACCAGTATTTGATACTTAATGACTCAAAAATGTGACCGTCTCTTCATTTCTTATTAACAAGGCTCCACTTTTCGTCGTAGTGACTTATTCACACTAAATTATGTTGAAGACAGCTTGTAGGACCACATCATTCACTAAATTCACTGCAACAACCTCATCTATACTTTCTTGGGTCTAGGAATTTGTTAAAGCGCTTTAAACAATGAGTCTTTGATGATTTCGAGCATTTCTCACAAGTATTTGATACTTAATGACTTAAAAATGAGACCGTCTCTTCATTTCCTAATAACAAGGCTCCACTTTTTGTTGTAATGACTCATTCAAACAAAATGATCTTGAAAACAACTTGTATGACCACATCATTCACAAAATTCACTGCAACAACGTCATCTATACTCTCTTGGGTCTAGGAATACGTTGAATTGATTTAAACAATGAGTCTTTGATGATTTCGAGCATTTCTCACAAGTCTTTGATGCCTAATTACTCTAAAATGAGACCGTCTGTTCTTTTCTTAATAACAAGGCTCCAGTTTTCGTTGTAATGACTCATTCACAATAAATGATCTTGAAAACAGCATGTATGACCGCAGCATTCCCTAAATTCACAGCAACAACCTCATCTATACTCTCTTGGGACTAGGAATTTGTTAAAGTGCTTTAACCGAGGAGTCTTTGATGATTTCAAGCATTTGTCACAAGTATTTGATGCTTATTTACTGAAAGGTGACACCGTCTCCTCATTTCTTCCAAACAACACTCCACCTTTCGTTGTAATGACTGATTCACACTAAAAGATCTTGAAAACAGCATGTATGACCACATCATTCGCTAAATTCACAGAGAGAACCTCACCTATACTCTCTTGGGACTAGGAATTTGTTAAAGTGCTTTAAACAATGAGTCTTTG
The DNA here is from genome assembly GCA_020883675.1 of Bruguiera gymnorhiza. Lineage (NCBI taxonomy): Eukaryota > Viridiplantae > Streptophyta > Magnoliopsida > Malpighiales > Rhizophoraceae > Bruguiera > Bruguiera gymnorhiza. The sequence continues at coordinate 256,717 of JAIRCJ010000108.1, read as the reverse complement.
ATGATTTCAAGCACTTCTCACAAGTATTTGACGCGTAATGACTCAAAAATGAGACCGTCTTTTCATTTCTTAATAACAAGGCTCCACTTTTTGTTGTAATGACTCATTTATACTAAATTATCTTGACAATTGCTTCTATGACCACATCATTCACTAAATTCACTGCAATAAGGTCGTCTACACTCTCTTGGGACTAGGAATTTGTTGAATTGCTTTAAAAAAAGAGTCTTTGATGATTCCAAGCATTTCACACAAGTATTTGATGCTTAATTACTCAAAAATGAGACCGTCTCTTCATTTCTTATTAACAAGGCTCCAGCTTTCGTTGTAATGACTCATTCCCACAAAATGATCTTGAAAACAGCTTGTATGACCATATCATTCACTAAATTCACTGCAACAACACCATCTATACCCTCTTGGGACTAGGAATTTGTTGAATTGCTTTAAACAATCAGTCTTTGATCATTTTGAAGCATTTTTCACCAGTATTTGATGCTTCATTACTCAAAAATGAGACCATCTCTGCATTTCTTCCTAACAAGGCTCCACCTTTCGTTCTAATGGCTCATTCACACTGAAAGATCTTGAAAACAGCTTGTATGACCACATCTTTCACTAAATTCACTGCAACAACCTCATCTATACTCTCTCGGGACTAGGAATTTGTTAAAGTGCTTTAAAGAATGAGTCTTTGATGATTTCCAGCATTTCTCACAAGTATTTGATGCTTAATGACTCAAAAATCAGACCGTCCCTTCATTTCTCAATAACAAGGCTCCACTTTTCGTTGTAATGACTCATTCACACTAAATTATCTTCAAAACAGCTTGTATGACCACATCATTCACTAAATTCACACCAAAAACCTCACCTATGCTCTCTTGGGTCTAGGAATATGTTGAATTGCTTCTATCACCACATCATTCACTAAATTCACTACAACAACGACGTCCATACTCTCTTGGGACTAGGAATTTGTTGAATTGCTATAAACAATGAGTTTTTGATGATTTCAAGCATTTCTCACAATTATTTGATGCTTAATTACTGAAAAATGTGACCGTCTCTTCATTTCTTATTAACAAGGCTCCACCTTTCGTTGTAATGACTCATTCCCACAAAATGATCTTGAAGACTGCTTGTATGACCACATCATTCACTAAATTCATGGCAACAACCTCATCTATACTCTCTTGGGGCTAGGAATATGTTGAACTGCTTTAAACAATGAGTCCTTGATGATTTCAAGCATTTCTCACAAGTATTTGATGCTTAATTACTGAAAAATGAGACCGTCTCTTCATTTCTTATTAACAAGGCTCCACCTTTCGTTGTAATGACTCATTCCCACAAAATGATCTTGAAAACAGCTTGTATGACCACATCATTCACTAAATTCACAGCAACAACCTCACCTATACTCTCTTGGGTCTAGGAATATGTTGAATTGTCTTAAACAATCAGTCTTTGATGATTCCAAGCATTTCTCACCAGTATTTGATGCTTAATGCCTCAAAAATGAGACCGTCTCTTCATTTCTTAATAACAAGGCTCCACTTTTCGTTGTAATGACTCATTCAAACAAAATGATCTTTAAAACAACTTGTATGACCACATCATTCAGTAAATTCATTGCAACAACCTCATCTATACTCTCATGGGCCTAGGAATTTGTTGAATTGCTTTAAATAATCAGTCTTTGAGGATTTCAAGTATTTCTCACAAGTATTTGATGCTTAATTACTCAAAAATGAGACCGTCTCATCATTTCTTAATAACAAGGCTCCACTTTTCATTATAATGACTCATTCACACTAAATGATCTTGAAACTACTTGTATGACCACATCATTCACTAAATTCGCAGCAACAACCTCATCTATACTCTCTTGGGACTAGGAATTTGTTGAAGTGCTTTACACAATGAGTTTTTGATGATTTCAAGCATTTCTCGCAAGCTTTTGATGCTTAATTACTCAAAAATGAGACCGTCTCATCATTTCCAAATAACAAGGCTCCGCTTTTCGTTGTAATGACTCATTCACAATAAATGATCATGAAAACTGCTTGTATGACCACATCATTCACTAAATTCACAGCAACAACCTCATCTACACTCTCTTGGGACTAGGAATTTGTGGAAGTGCTTTAAACAATGAGTCTTTGATGGTTTCATGCATTTCTCACAAGTATTTGATGCTGAATGACTCAAAAATGTGATCGTCTCTTCATTTCTTAGTAACAAGGCTCCACTTTTCGTTGTAATGGCTCATTCAAACAAAATGATGTTGAGAACAACTTGTATGACCACATCATTCACTAAATTCACTGCAACAACCTCATCTATACTCTCATGGGTCTAGGAATTTGTTGAATTGCTTTAAATAATCAGTCTTTGAGGATTTCAAGCATTTCTCACAAGTATTTGATGCTTAATTACTCAAAAATGAGACCGTCTCTTCATTTCTTAATAAGAAGGCCCCACCTTTCATTTTAATGACTCATTCACACTGAAAGATCTTGAAAGCAGCTTGTTTGACCACATCATTCACTAAATTCACTGCAACAACCTCATCTATACTCTCTTGGTACTAGCAAAATGTTGAACTGCTTTAAACAATGGGTCGTTGATAATTTCCAGCATTTCTCACAAGTTTTTGATGCTTAATTACTGAAAAATGAGACCGTCTCTCCATTTCTTAATAGCACGGCTCCACTTTTCGTTGTAATGACTCATTCACACTAAATTATCTTGAAAATAGCTTGTAGGACCACATCATTCACTAAATGCACTGCAACAACCTCATCTAGACTCTCTTGGGACTAGGAATTTGTTAAATTGCTTTAAACAATGAGTCTTTGATGATTTCAAGCATTTCTCATAGGTATTTGATGCTTAATTACTCAAAAATGAGACCATCTCTTCATTTCTTCCAAACAAGGCTCCACTTTTCGTTGTAATGACTCATTTACACTAAATGATCTTGAAAAGAGCTTCTATGACCACATCATTCACTAAATGCACTTCAACAACCTCATCTATACTCTCTTGGAACTAGGAATACGTTGAATTGATTTAAACAATGAGTCTTTGATGATTTTGAGCATTTCTCACAAGTCTTTGATGGTAAATTACTAAGAAATGAGGGCATGTCTTCAATCCTTAATAACAAGGCTCCACTTTTTGTTTTAATGACTCATTGACACTAAATGTTCTTGAAAACAGCTTGTATGACCTCATCGTTCACTAAATTCACTGCAACAACCTCATCTATACTCTCATGGGACTAGGAATTTGTTGAATTGCTTTAAAAAAAGAGTCTTTGATAATTCCAAGCATTTCACACAAGTACTTGATGCTTAATTACTCAAAAATGAGACCGTCTCTTCATTTCTTATTAACAAGGCTCCAGCTTTCGTTGTAATGACTCATTCCCACAAAATGATCTTGAAAACAGCTTGTATGACCACATCATTCACTAAATTAACAGCGACAACCTCATCTCTACTCTCTTGGGACTAGGAATACGTTGAATTGCTTGAAACAATGAGTCTTTGATGATTTCAAGCATTTCTCACAATTATTTGATGCTTAATTACTCAAAAATGAGGCCGTCTGTTCATTTCTTAATAAGAAGGCTTCACCTTTCGTTTTAATGACTCATTCACACTTCAAGATCCTGAAAACAGCTTGTATGACCACATCATTCATTAAATTCACTGCAACAACCTCATCTATACTCTCTGGGTACTAGCAATATGTTGAATTGCTTTAAACAATGAGTCCTTGATGATTTCAAGCATTTCACACAAGTTTTTGATGCTTAATTACTCAAAAATGAGACCGTCTCTCCATTTCTTAATAGCAAGGCTCCACTTTTCGTTGTAATCACTCATTCACACTAAATTATCTTGAAAACAGCTTGTATGACCACATCATTCACTAAATTCACTGCAACAACGTCATCTATACTCTCTTGGGACTAGGAATTTGTTGAATTGCTTTCAACAATGAGTTTTTGATGATTTCAAGCATTCCTCACAAGTTTTTGATGCTTAATTACTCAAAAATGAGACCATGTCTTCATTTCTTAATAAGAAGGCCCCACTTTTCGTTGTAATGACTCATTCACACTAAATTATCTTGAAAACAGCCAGTATGACCACATCATTCACTAAATTCAATGCAACAACGTCATCTATACCCTCTTGGGACTAGGTATTTGTTGAATTGCTTTCAACAATGAGTTTTTGATGATTTCAAGCATTTCTCACAAGTATTTGATTCCTAATTACTCAAAAATGAGACCGTCTCTTCATTTCTTCCAAATAAGGCTCCACCTTTCGTTTTAATGACTCATTCACAATGAAAGATCTTGAAAACAGCTTGTATGACCACATCAGCTGAAGGATCTATACTCTCTTGCTACTAGCAATATGTTGAATCGCTTTAAACAATGAGTCTTTGACGATTTCAAGCATTTCTCACGAGTATTTGATGCTTAATGACTCAAAAAATGGCTCATTCACGGTAAATGATTTTGAAAACACCTTGTATGACCACATCATTCACTAAATTCACTGCAACAACCTCCTGAATACTCTCTTGGGTCTAGCAATTTGTTGAATTGCTTTAAACAATGAGTCTTTGATGGTTTCAAGCATTTCTCACAAGTTTTTGATGCTTACTTACTCAAAAATGAGACCGTCACTTCATTTCTTAATAACAAAGCTCCACTTTTCGTTGTAATGAATCATTCACACTAAATTATCTTGAAAACAGCTTGTATGACCACATCATTCACCCGATTCACTCCAACAACGTGATCTATACTCTCTTGGGACTAGGAATTTGTTGAATTGCTTTGAAGAATGAGTCTTTGAAGATTTCAAGCATTTCTCACAAGTATTTGATGCTTAATTACTCAAAAATGAGACCGTCTCTTCATTTCTTAATAACAAGGCTCCACTTTTCGTCGTAATGACTCATTCACACTAAATGATCTTGAAAACAGCTTGTATGACCACATCATTCACTAAATTCACTGAAACAACCTCATCTATACTTTCTTGGGACTAAGAATTTGTTGAATTGCTTTAAACAATGAGTCTTTGATGATTTCAAGCATTTCTCACAAGTATTTCATGCTTAATGACAAAAAATGAGACCGTCTCTTCATTTCTTAATAACAAGGCTCGAATTTTCATTGTAATGACTCGTTCACACTAAATTATCTTGAAAGCAGCTTGTATGACCGCAACATTCACTAAATTCACTGCAACAACGTCATCTATACTCTCTTGGGACTAGGAATTTGTTGAATTGCTTTAAACAGTCAGTCTTTGATCATTTCAAGCATTTCTCTCAATTATTTGATGATTAATTACTCAAAAATGAGACTGTCTCTTCATTTCTTCCTAACAAGGCTCCACCTTTCGTTGTAATGACTCATTCACACTACATGATCTTGAAAACAGCTTCTATGACCACATCATTCACTAAATTCACAGCAACAACCTCATCTATACTCTCTTGGGACTAGGAATATGTTGAATTGTTTTAAACAGTCAGTCTTTGATCATTTCAAGCATTTCTCACAAGTATTTGATGCTTAATTACTCAAAAATGAGACTGTCTCTCCATTTCTTCCTAGCAAGGCTCCACCGTTTGTTGTAATGACTCATTCACACAAAAAGATCTTGAAAACAGCTTGTATGACCACATCATTCACTAAATTCACTGAAACAACCTCATCTATACTTTCTTGGGACTAAGAATTTGTTGAATTGCTTTAAACAATGAGTCTTTGATGATTTCAAGCATTTCTCACAAGTATTTCATGCTTAATGACAAAAAAATGAGACCGTCTCTTCATTTCTTAATAACAAGGCTCGAACTTTCATTGTAATGACTCGTTCACACTAAATTATCTTGAAAGCAGCTTGTATGACCGCAACTTTCACTAAATTCAATGCAACAACGTCATCTATACTCTCTTGGGACTAGGAATTGGTTGAATTGCTTTAAACAGTCAGTCTTTGATCATTTCAAGCATTTCTCACAAGTATTTGATGCTTAATTACTCAAAAATGAGACTGTCTCTCCATTTCTTCCTAGCAAGGCTCCACCGTTCGTTGTAATGACTCATTCACACAGAAAGATCTTGAAAACAGCTTGTATGACCACATCATTCACTAAATTCACTGAAACAACCTCATCTATACTTTCTTGGGACTAAGAATTTGTTGAATTGCTTTAAACAATGAGTCTTTGATGATTTCAAGCATTTCTCACAAGTATTTCATGCTTAATGACAAAAAAATGAGACCGTCTCTTCATTTCTTAACAACAAGACTCGAATTTTCATTGTAATGACTCGTTCACACTAAATTATCTTGAAAGCAGCTTGTATGACCGCAACATTCACTAAATTCACTGCAACAACGTCATCTATACTCTCTTGGGACTAGGAATTTGTTGAATTGCTTTAAACAGTCAGTCTTTGATCATTTCAAGCATTTCTCACAAGTATTTGATGCTTAATTACTAAAAAATGAGACCGTCTCTTCATTTCTTCCTAACAAGGCTCCACCTTTCGTTGTAATGACTCATTCACACTACATGATCTTGAAAAGAGCTTGTATGACCACATCATTCACTAAATTCACAGCAACAACCTCATCTATACTCTCTTGGGACTAGGAATATGTTGAATTGCTTTAAACAGTCAGTCTTTGATCATTTCAAGCATTTCTCACAAGTATTTGATGCTTAATTACTCAAAAATGAGACTGTCTCTCCATTTCTTCCTAGCAAGGCTCCACCGTTCGTTGTAATGACTCATTCACACAAAAAGATCTTGAAAACAGCTTGTATGACCACATCATTCACTAAATTCACTGAAACAACCTCATCTATACTTTCTTGGGACTAAGAATTTGTTGAATTGCTTTAAACAATCACTCTTTGATGATTTCAAGAATTTCTCACAAGTATTTGATGCTTAATTACTCAAAAATGAGACCGTCTCTTCATTTCTTTNACCTCATCTATACTCTCTTGGGACTAGGAATTTGTTGAATTGCTTTAAACAATGAGTCTTGATGATTTCAAGCATTTCTCACAAGTATTTGATGCTTAATTACACGAAAATGAGACCGTCTCTTCATTTCTTAACAACAAGGCTCCACTTTTCGTTGTAATGACTCATTCACACTAAATTATCTTGAAAACAGCTTGTATGACCACATCATTCACTAAATTCACTGCAACAACCTCATCTATACTCTCTTGGGACTAGGAATTTTGTTGAATTGCTTTAAACATTGAGTCTTTGATGATTTCAAGCATTTCTCACAAGTATTTGATCCTTAATTCCTCAAAATGAGACTCTCTTCATTCTCCCGAACAAGGCTCCACCTTTCGTTTTAATGACTCATTCACACTGAAAGATCTTGAAAACAGCTTGTATGACCACATCATTCACTAAATTCATGGCAACAACCTCATCTATACTCTCTTGGAACTAGGAATACGTTGAATTGCTTCAAACAATGAGTCTTTGATGATTTCAAGCATTTCTCACAAGTATTTGATGCTTAATTACTCAAAATGAGACCGTCTCTTCATTTCTTAATAACAAGGCTCCACGTTTCATTGTAATGACTCATTCACACTAAATTATCATTGAAAACAGCTTGTATGACAACATCATTCACTAAATTCACTGCAACAACCTCTATATACTCTCTTGGGACTAGGAATTTGTTGAATTGCTTTAAACAATGAGTCTTTGATGATTGAAGCATTTCTCCCAAGTATTTGATGCTTAATTACTCAAAAATGAGACCGTCTCTTCATTTCTTAATAACAAGGCTCCATTTTCGTTGTAATGACTCATTCACACTAAATTATCTTGAAAACAGCTTGTATGACCACATCATTCACTAAATTCACTGCAACAACCTCATCTATACTCTCTTGGGACTAGGAATTTGTTGAATTGCTTTAAACAATGAGTCTTTGATGATTTCAAGCATTTCTCACAAGTATTTGATGCTTAATTACTCAAAAATGAGACCGTCTCTTCATTTCTTCCGAACAAGGCTCCACCTTTCGTTTAAATGACTCATTCACACTGAAAGATCTTGAAAACAGCTTGTATGACCACATCATTCACTAAATTCATGCAACAACCTCATCTATACTCTCTTGGGACTAGGAATTTGTTGAATTGCTTTAAACAATGAGTCTTTGATGATTTCAAGCATTTCTCACAAGTATTTGATGCTTAATTACTCAAAAATGAGACCGTCTCTTCATTTTTTCCAACAAGGCTCCACCTTTCGTTTTAATGACTCATTCAACTGAAAGATCTTGAAAACAGCTTGTATGACCACATCATTCACTAAATTCACTGCAACAACCTCATCTATACTCTCTTGGGACTAGGAATATGTTGAATTGCTTTAAACAATGAGTCTTTGATGATTTCAAGCATTTCTCACAAGTATTTGATGCTTAATTACTCAAAAATGAGACCGTCTCTTCATTTCTTAATAACAAGGCTCCACTTTTCGTTGTAATGACTCATTCACACTGAATGATCTTGAAAACAGCTTGTATGACCACATCATTCACTAAATTCACTGCAACAACCTCATCTATACTCTCTTGGGACTAGGAATTTGTTGAATTGCTTTAAACAATGAGTCTTTGATGATTTCAAGCATTTCTCACAAGTATTTGATGCTTAATTACTCAAAATGAGACCGTCTCTTCATTTCTTAATAACAAGGCTCCACCTTTTGTTTAATGACTCATTCACACTAAAGATCTTGAAAACAGCTTGTATGACCACATCATTCACTAAATTCACTGCAACAACCTCATCTATACTCTCTTGGGACTAGGAATTTGTTGAATTGCTTTAAACAATGAGTCTTTGATGTTTTCAAGCATTTCTCACAAGTATTTGATGCTTAATTACTCAAAAATGAGACCGTCTCTTCATTTCTTAAAAAAGGCTCCACCTTTCGTTTAATGACTCATTCACACTGAAAGATCTTGAAAACAGCTTGTATGACCACATCATTCACTAAATTCACTGCAACAACCTCATCTATACTCTCTTGGGACTAGGAAATTGTTGAATTGCTTTAAACAATGAGTCTTTGATGATTTCAAGCATTTCTCACAAGTATTTGATGCTTAATTACTCAAAAATGAGACCGTCTCTTCATTTCTTAATAACAAGGCTCCACTTTTCGTTGTAATGACTCATTCACACTAAATGATCTTGAAAACAGCTTGTATGACCACATCATTCACTAAATTCACTGCAACAACCTCATCTATACTCTCTTGGGACTAGGAATACGTTGAATTGCTTTAAACAATGAGTCTTTGATGATTTCAAGCATTTCTCACAAGTATTTGATGCTTAATTACTCAAAAATGAGACCGTCTCTTCATTTCTTAATAACAAGGCTCCACTTTTCGTTGTAATGACTCATTCACACTAAATGATCTTGAAAACAGCTTGTATGACCACATCATTCACTAAATTCACTGCAACAACCTCATCTATACTCTCTTGGGACTAGGAATATTTGAATTGCTTTAAACAATGAGTCCTTGATGATTTCAAGCATTTCTCACAAGTATTTGATGCTTAATTACTCAAAAATGAGACCGTCTCTTCATTTCTTCCTAACAAGGCTCCACCTTTCGTTTAAATGACTCATTCACACTGAAAGATCTTGAAAACAGCTTGTATGACCACATCATTCACTAAATTCACTGCAACAACCTCATCTATACTCTCTTGGGACTAGGAATTTGTTGAATTGCTTTAAACAATGAGTCTTTGATGATTTCAAGCATTTCTCACAAGTATTTGATGCTTAATTACTCAAAAAAGAGACCGTCTCTTCATTTCTTCCTAACAAGGCTCCACCTTTCGTTTTAATGACTCATTCACACTGAAATGATCTTGAAAACAGCTTGTATGACCACATCATTCACTAAATTCACTGCAACAACCTCATCTATACTCTCTTGGGACTAGGAATTTGTTGAATTGCTTTAAACAATGAGTCTTTGATGATTTCAAGCATTTCTCACAAGTATTTGATGCTTAATTACTCAAAAATGAGACCGTCTCTTCATTTCTTCCTAACAAGGCTCCACCTTTCGTTTTAATGACTCATTCACACTAAAAGATCTTGAAAACAGCTTGTATGACCACATCATTCACTAAATTCACTGCAACAACCTCATCTATACTCTCTTGGGACTAGGAATATGTTGAATTGCTTTAAACAATGAGTCTTTGATGATTTCAAGCATTTCTCACAAGTATTTGATGCTTAATTACTCAAAAATGAGACCGTCTCTTCATTTCTTAATAACAAGGCTCCACTTTTCGTTGTAATGACTCATTCACACTAAATGATCTTGAAAACAGCTTGTATGACCACATCATTCACTAAATTCACTGCAACAACCTCATCTATACTCTCTTGGGACTAGGAATTTGTTGAATGCTTTAAACAATGAGTCTTTGATGATTTCAAGCATTTCTCACAAGTATTTGATGCTTAATTACTAAAAATGAGACCGTCTCTTCATTTCTTCCAAACAAGGCTCCACCTTTCGTTTTAATGACTCATTCACACTGAAAGATCTTGAAAACAGCTTGTATGACCACATCATTCACTAAATTCACTGCAACAACCTCATCTATACTCTCTTGGGACTAGGAATATGTTGAATTGCTTTAAACAATGAGTCTTTGATGATTTCAAGCATTTCTCACAAGTATTTGATGCTTAATTACTCAAAAATGAGACCGTCTCTTCATTTCTTCCAAACAAGGCTCCACTTTCGTTGTAATGACTCATTCACACTAAAGATCTTGAAAACAGCTTGTATGACCACATCATTCACTAAATTCACTGCAACAACCTCATCTATACTCTCTTGGGACTAGGAATTTGTTGAATTGCTTTAAACAATGAGTCTTTGATGATTTCAAGCATTTCTCACAAGTATTTGATGCTTAATTACTCAAAAATGAGACCGTCTCTTCATTTCTTCCAAACAAGGCTCCACTTTTGTTTTAATGACTCATTCACACTAAAAGATCTTGAAAACAGCTTGTATGACCACATCATTCACTAAATTCACTGCAACAACCTCATCTATACTCTCTTGGGACTAGGAATATGTTGAATTGCTTTAAACAATGAGTCTTTGATGATTTCAAGCATTTCTCACAAGTATTTGATGCTTAATTACTCAAAAATGAGACCGTCTCTTCATTTCTTAATAACAAGGCTCCACTTTTCGTTGTAATGACTCATTCACACTAAATGATCTTGAAAACAGCTTGTATGACCACATCATTCACTAAATTCACTGCAACAACCTCATCTATACTCTCTTGGGACTAGGAATATGTTGAATTGCTTTAAACAATGAGTCTTTGATGATTTCAAGCATTTCTCACAAGTATTTGATGCTTAATTACTCAAAAATGAGACCGTCTCTTCATTTCTTCCTAACAAGGCTCCACTTTCGTTTTAATGACTCATTCACACTAAAGATCTTGAAAACAGCTTGTATGACCACATCATTCACTAAATTCACTGCAACAACCTCATCTATACTCTCTTGGGACTAGGAATTTGTTGAATTGCTTTAAACAATGAGTCTTTGATGATTTCAAGCATTTCTCACAAGTATTTGATGCTTAATTACTCAAAAATGAGACCGTCTCTTCATTTCTTAATAACAAGGCTCCACTTTTCGTTGTAATGACTCATTCACACTAAATGATCTTGAAAACAGCTTGTATGACCACATCATTCACTAAATTCACTGCAACAACCTCATCTATACTCTCTTGGGACTAGGAATATGTTGAATTGCTTTAAACAATGAGTCTTTGATGATTTCAAGCATTTCTCACAAGTATTTGATGCTTAATTACTCAAAAATGAGACCGTCTCTTCATTTCTTAATAACAAGGCTCCACTTTTCGTTGTAATGACTCATTCACACTAAATGATCTTGAAAACAGCTTGTATGACCACATCATTCACTAAATTCACTGCAACAACCTCATCTATACTCTCTTGGGACTAGGAATATGTTGAATTGCTTTAAACAATGAGTCTTTGATGATTTCAAGCATTTCTCACAAGTATTTGATGCTTAATTACTCAAAAATGAGACCGTCTCTTCATTTCTTCCAAACAAGGCTCCACTTTCGTTTTAATGACTCATTCACACTGAAAGATCTTGAAAACAGCTTGTATGACCACATCATTCACTAAATTCACTGCAACAACCTCATCTATACTCTCTTGGGACTAGGAATTTGTTGAATTGCTTTAAACAATGAGTCTTTGATGATTTCAAGCATTTCTCACAAGTATTTGATGCTTAATTACTCAAAAATGAGACCGTCTCTTCATTTCTTAATAACAAGGCTCCACTTTTCGTTGTAATGACTCATTCACACTAAATGATCTTGAAAACAGCTTGTATGACCACATCATTCACTAAATTCACTGCAACAACCTCATCTATACTCTCTTGGGACTAGGAATTTGTTGAATTGCTTTAAACAATGAGTCTTTGATGATTTCAAGCATTTCTCACAAGTATTTGATGCTTAATTACTCAAAAATGAGACCGTCTCTTCATTTCTTCCAACAAGGCTCCACCTTTCGTTTTAATGACTCATTCACACTAAAAATCTTGAAAACAGCTTGTATGACCACATCATTCACTAAATTCACTGCAACAACCTCATCTATACTCTCTTGGGACTAGGAATTTGTTGAATTGCTTTAAACAATGAGTCTTTGATGATTTCAAGCATTTCTCACAAGTATTTGATGCTTAATTACTCAAAAATGAGACCGTCTCTTCATTTCTTAATAACAAGGCTCCACTTTTCGTTGTAATGACTCATTCACACTAAATGATCTTGAAAACAGCTTGTATGACCACATCATTCACTAAATTCACTGCAACAACCTCATCTATACTCTCTTGGGACTAGGAATTTGTTGAATTGCTTTAAACAATGAGTCTTTGATGATTTCAAGCATTTCTCACAAGTATTTGATGCTTAATTACTCAAAAATGAGACCGTCTCTTCATTTCTTAATAACAAGGCTCCACTTTTCGTTGTAATGACTCATTCACACTAAATGATCTTGAAAACAGCTTGTATGACCACATCATTCACTAAATTCACTGCAACAACCTCATCTATACTCTCTTGGGACTAGGAATTTGTTGAATTGCTTTAAACAATGAGTCTTTGATGATTTCAAGCATTTCTCACAAGTATTTGATGCTTAATTACTCAAAAATGAGACCGTCTCTTCATTTCTTCCTAACAAGGCTCCACTTTTCGTTTTAATGACTCATTCACACTAAAAGATCTTGAAAACAGCTTGTATGACCACATCATTCACTAAATTCACTGCAACAACCTCATCTATACTCTCTTGGGACTAGGAATTTGTTGAATTGCTTTAAACAATGAGTCTTTGATGATTTCAAGCATTTCTCACAAGTATTTGATGCTTAATTACTCAAAAATGAGACCGTCTCTTCATTTCTTAATAACAAGGCTCCACTTTTCGTTGTAATGACTCATTCACACTAAATGATCTTGAAAACAGCTTGTATGACCACATCATTCACTAAATTCACTGCAACAACCTCATCTATACTCTCTTGGGACTAGGAATATGTTGAATTGCTTTAAACAATGAGTCTTTGATGATTTCAAGCATTTCTCACAAGTATTTGATGCTTAATTACTCAAAAATGAGACCGTCTCTTCATTTCTTAATAACAAGGCTCCACTTTTCGTTGTAATGACTCATTCACACTAAATGATCTTGAAAACAGCTTGTATGACCACATCATTCACTAAATTCACAGCAACAACCTCATCTATACTCTCTTGGGACTAGGAATTTGTTGAATTGCTTTAAACAATGAGTCTTTGATGATTTCAAGCATTTCTCACAAGTATTTGATGCTTAATTACTCAAAAATGAGACCGTCTCTTCATTTCTTCCTAACAAGGCTCCACTTTCGTTGTAATGACTCATTCACACAAAAAGATCTTGAAAACAGCTTGTATGACCACATCATTCACTAAATTCACTGCAACAACCTCATCTATACTCTCTTGGGACTAGGAATTTGTTGAATTGCTTTAAACAATGAGTCTTTGATGATTTCAAGCATTTCTCACAAGTATTTGATGCTTAATTACTCAAAAATGAGACCGTCTCTTCATTTCTTAATAACAAGGCTCCACTTTTCGTTGTAATGACTCATTCACACTAAATGATCTTGAAAACAGCTTGTATGACCACATCATTCACTAAATTCACTGCAACAACCTCATCTATACTCTCTTGGGACTAGGAATATGTTGAATTGCTTTAAACAATGAGTCTTTGATGATTTCAAGCATTTCTCACAAGTATTTGATGCTTAATTACTCAAAAATGAGACCGTCTCTTCATTTCTTAATAACAAGGCTCCACTTTTCGTTGTAATGACTCATTCACACTAAATGATCTTGAAAACAGCTTGTATGACCACATCATTCACTAAATTCACTGCAACAACCTCATCTATACTCTCTTGGGACTAGGAATTTGTTGAATTGCTTTAAACAATGAGTCTTTGATGATTTCAAGCATTTCTCACAAGTATTTGATGCTTAATTACTCAAAAATGAGACCGTCTCTTCATTTCTTAATAACAAGGCTCCACCTTTTGTTTTAATGACTCATTCACACTAAAGATCTTGAAAACAGCTTGTATGACCACATCATTCACTAAATTCACTGCAACAACCTCATCTATACTCTCTTGGGACTAGGAATTTGTTGAATTGCTTTAAACAATGAGTCTTTGATGATTTCAAGCATTTCTCACAAGTATTTGATGCTTAATTACTCAAAAATGAGACCGTCTCTTCATTTCTTCCAAACAAGGCTCCACCTTTCGTTTCATACTCATTCATTGAAAGATCTTGACTTATGACACATTCATAAATTCATGAATCTTGAAAACAGCTTGTATGACCACATCATTCACTAAATTCACTGCAACAACCTCATCTATACTCTCTTGGGACTAGGAATTTGTTGAATTGCTTTAAACAATGAGTCTTTGATGATTTCAAGCATTTCTCACAAGTATTTGATGCTTAATTACTCAAAAATGAGACCGTCTCTTCATTTCTTAATAACAAGGCTCCACTTTTCGTTGTAATGACTCATTCACACTAAATGATCTTGAAAACAGCTTGTATGACCACATCATTCACTAAATTCACTGCAACAACCTCATCTATACTCTCTTGGGACTAGGAATATGTTGAATTGCTTTAAACAATGAGTCTTTGATGATTTCAAGCATTTCTCACAAGTATTTGATGCTTAATTACTCAAAAATGAGACCGTCTCTTCATTTCTTCTAACAAGGCTCCACCTTTCGTTTTAATGACTCATTCACACTGAAAGATCTTGAAAACAGCTTGTATGACCACATCATTCACTAAATTCACTGCAACAACCTCATCTATACTCTCTTGGGACTAGGAATTTGTTGAATTGCTTTAAAATAATGAGTCTTTGATGATTTCAAGCATTTCTCACAAGTATTTGATGCTTAATTACTCAAAAATGAGACCGTCTCTTCATTTCTTAATAACAAGGCTCCACTTTTCGTTGTAATGACTCATTCACACTAAATGATCTTGAAAACAGCTTGTATGACCACATCATTCACTAAATTCACAGCAACAACCTCATCTATACTCTCTTGGGACTAGGAATTTGTTGAATTGCTTTAAACAATGAGTCTTGATGATTTCAAGCATTTCTCACAAGTATTTGATGCTTAATTACTCAAAAATGAGACCGTCTCTTCATTTCTTAATAACAAGGCTCCACTTTTCGTTGTAATGACTCATTCACACTAAATGATCTTGAAAACAGCTTGTATGACCACATCATTCACTAAATTCACTGCAACAACCTCATCTATACTCTCTTGGGACTAGGAATATGTTGAATTGCTTTAAACAATGAGTCTTTGATGATTTCAAGCATTTCTCACAAGTATTTGATGCTTAATTACTCAAAAATGAGACCGTCTCTTCATTTCTTAAAACAAGGCTCCACTTTTCGTTGTAATGACTCATTCACACTAAATGATCTTGAAAACAGCTTGTATGACCACATCATTCACTAAATTCACTGCAACAACCTCATCTATACTCTCTTGGGACTAGGAATATGTTGAATTGCTTTAAACAATGAGTCTTTGATGATTTCAAGCATTTCTCACAAGTATTTGATGCTTAATTACTCAAAAATGAGACCGTCTCTTCATTTCTTAATAACAAGGCTCCACTTTTCGTTGTAATGACTCATTCACACTAAATGATCTTGAAAACAGCTTGTATGACCACATCATTCACTAAATTCACTGCAACAACCTCATCTATACTCTCTTGGGACTAGGAATTTGTTGAATTGCTTTAAACAATGAGTCTTTGATGATTTCAAGCATTTCTCACAAGTATTTGATGCTTAATTACTCAAAAATGAGACCGTCTCTTCATTTCTTCAAACAAGGCTCCACCTTTTGTTTTAATGACTCATTCACACTAAAGATCTTGAAAACAGCTTGTATGACCACATCATTCACTAAATTCACTGCAACAACCTCATCTATACTCTCTTGGGACTAGGAATTTGTTGAATTGCTTTAAACAATGAGTCTTTGATGATTTCAAGCATTTCTCACAAGTATTTGATGCTTAATTACTCAAAAATGAGACCGTCTCTTCATTTCTTAACAAGGCTCCACCTTTCGTTTTAATGACTCATTCACACTAAAGATCTTGAAAACAGCTTGTATGACCACATCATTCACTAAATTCACTGCAACAACCTCATCTATACTCTCTTGGGACTAGGAATATGTTGAATTGCTTTAAACAATGAGTCTTTGATGATTTCAAGCATTTCTCACAAGTATTTGATGCTTAATTACTCAAAAATGAGACCGTCTCTTCATTTCTTAATAACAAGGCTCCACTTTTCGTTGTAATGACTCATTCACACTAAATGATCTTGAAAACAGCTTGTATGACCACATCATTCACTAAATTCACTGCAACAACCTCATCTATACTCTCTTGGGACTAGGAATTTGTTGAATGCTTTAAACAATGAGTCTTTGATGATTTCAAGCATTTCTCACAAGTATTTGATGCTTAATTACTCAAAAATGAGACCGTCTCTTCATTTCTTAAAAAGGCTCCACTTTTCTTTTAATGACTCATTCACACTAAATGATCTTGAAAACAGCTTGTATGACCACATCATTCACTAAATTCACTGCAACAACCTCATCTATACTCTCTTGGGACTAGGAATATGTTGAATTGCTTAAACAATGAGTCTTTGATGATTTCAAGCATTTCTCACAAGTATTTGATGCTTAATTACTAAAAATGAGACCGTCTCTTCATTTCTTCCAACAAGGCTCCACTTTCGTTTTAATGACTCATTCACACTAAATGATCTTGAAAACAGCTTGTATGACCACATCATTCACTAAATTCACTGCAACAACCTCATCTATACTCTCTGGGACTAGGAATTTGTTGAATTGCTTTAAACAATGAGTCTTTGATGATTTCAAGCATTTCTCACAAGTATTTGATGCTTAATTACTCAAAAATGAGACCGTCTCTTCATTTCTTCCAAAACAAGGCTCCACCTTTTGTTTAATGACTCATTCACACTAAAGATCTTGAAAACAGCTTGTATGACCACATCATTCACTAAATTCACTGCAACAACCTCATCTATATACTCTTTGGGACTAGGAATATGTTGAATTGCTTTAAACAATGAGTCTTTGATGATTTCAAGCATTTCTCACAAGTATTTGATGCTTAATTACTCAAAAATGAGACCGTCTCTTCATTTCTTAATAACAAACAAGGCTCCACTTTTTGTTGTAATGACTCATTCACACTAAATGATCTTGAAAACAGCTTGTATGACCACATCATTCACTAAATTCACTGCAACAACCTCATCTATACTCTCTTGGGACTAGGAATTTGTTGAATTGCTTTAAACAATGAGTCTTTGATGATTTCAAGCATTTCTCACAAGTATTTGATGCTTAATTACTCAAAAATGAGACCGTCTCTTCATTTCTTCCTAACAAGGCTCCACCTTTCGTTGTAATGACTCATTCACACTAAGATCTTGAAAACAGCTTGTATGACCACATCATTCACTAAATTCACGCAACAACCTCATCTATACTCTCTTGGGACTAGGAATTTGTTGAATTGCTTTAAACAATGAGTCTTTGATGATTTCAAGCATTTCTCACAAGTATTTGATGCTTAATTACTCAAAAATGAGACCGTCTCTTCATTTCTTAATAACAAGGCTCCACTTTTCGTTGTAATGACTCATTCACACTAAATGATCTTGAAAACAGCTTGTATGACCACATCATTCACTAAATTCACTGCAACAACCTCATCTATACTCTCTTGGGACTAGGAATTTGTTGAATTGCTTTAAACAATGAGTCTTTGATGATTTCAAGCATTTCTCACAAGTATTTGATGCTTAATTACTCAAAAATGAGACCGTCTCTTCATTTCTTAATAACAAGGCTCCACTTTTCGTTGTAATGACTCATTCACACTAAATATCTTGAAAACAGCTTGTATGACCACATCATTCACTAAATTCACTGCAACAACCTCATCTATACTCTCTGGGACTAGGAATTTGTTGAATTGCTTTAAACAATGAGTCTTTGATGATTTCAAGCATTTCTCACAAGTATTTGATGCTTAATTAACCAAAAATGAGACCGTCTCTTCATTTCTTAAAACAAGGCTCCACTTTTCGTTGTAATGACTCATTCACACTAAAGATCTTGAAAACAGCTTGTATGACCACATCATTCACTAAATTCACTGCAACAACCTCATCTATACTCTCTTGGGACTAGGAATTGTTGAATTGCTTTAAACAATGAGTCTTTGATGATTTCAAGCATTTCTCACAAGTATTTGATGCTTAATTACTCAAAAATGAGACCGTCTCTTCATTTCTTCCAAACAAGGCTCCACTTTTCGTGTAATGACTCATTCACACTAAAGATCTTGAAAACAGCTTGTATGACCACATCATTCACTAAATTCACTGCAACAACCTCATCTATACTCTCTTGGGACTAGGAATTTGTTGAATTGCTTTAAACAATGAGTCTTTGATGATTTCAAGCATTTCTCACAAGTATTTGATGCTTAATTACTCAAAAATGAGACCGTCTCTTCATTTCTTAATAACAAGGCTCCACCTTTCGTTTAATGACTCATTCACACTAAATGATCTTGAAAACAGCTTGTATGACCACATCATTCACTAAATTCACTGCAACAACCTCATCTATACTCTCTTGGGACTAGGAATATGTTGAATTGCTTTAAACAATGAGTCTTTGATGATTTCAAGCATTTCTCACAAGTATTTGATGCTTAATTACTCAAAAATGAGACCGTCTCTTCATTTCTTAACAAGGCTCCACTTTTCGTTGTAATGACTCATTCACACTAAATGATCTTGAAAACAGCTTGTATGACCACATCATTCACTAAATTCACTGCAACAACCTCATCTATACTCTCTTGGGACTAGGAATATGTTGAATTGCTTTAAACAATGAGTCTTTGATGATTTCAAGCATTTCTCACAAGTATTTGATGCTTAATTACTCAAAATGAGACCGTCTCTTCATTTCTTAATAACAAGGCTCCACTTTTCGTTGTAATGACTCATTCACACTAAATGATCTTGAAAACAGCTTGTATGACCACATCATTCACTAAATTCACTGCAACAACCTCATCTATACTCTCTTGGGACTAGGAATTTGTTGAATTGCTTTAAACAATGAGTCTTTGATGATTTCAAGCATTTCTCACAAGTATTTGATGCTTAATTACTCAAAAATGAGACCGTCTCTTCATTTCTTAATAACAAGGCTCCACTTTCGTTGTAATGACTCATTCACACTAAATGATCTTGAAAACAGCTTGTATGACCACATCATTCACTAAATTCACTGCAACAACCTCATCTATACTCTCTTGGACTAGGAATTTGTTGAATTGCTTTAAACAATGAGTCTTTGATGATTTCAAGCATTTCTCACAAGTATTTGATGCTTAATTACTCAAAATGAGACCGTCTCTTCATTTCTTAATAACAAGGCTCCACCTTTTCTTTTAATGACTCATTCACACTAAATGATCTTGAAAACAGCTTGTATGACCACATCATTCACTAAATTCACTGCAACAACCTCATCTATACTCTCTTGGGACTAGGAATATGTTGAATTGCTTTAAACAATGAGTCTTTGATGATTTCAAGCATTTCTCACAAGTATTTGATGCTTAATTACTCAAAATGAGACCGTCTCTTCATTTCTTAATAACAAGGCTCCACTTTTCGTTGTAATGACTCATTCACACTAAATGATCTTGAAAACAGCTTGTATGACCACATCATTCACTAAATTCACTGCAACAACCTCATCTATACTCTCTTGGGACTAGGAATATGTTGAATTGCTTTAAACAATGAGTCTTTGATGATTTCAAGCATTTCTCACAAGTATTTGATGCTTAATTACTCAAAATGAGACCGTCTCTTCATTTCTTAATAACAAGGCTCCACTTTTCGTTGTAATGACTCATTCACACTAAATATCTTGAAAACAGCTTGTATGACCACATCATTCACTAAATTCACTGCAACAACCTCATCTATACTCTCTTGGGACTAGGAATTTGTTGAATTGCTTTAAACAATGAGTCTTTGATGATTTCAAGCATTTCTCACAAGTATTTGATGCTTAATTACTCAAAAATGAGACCGTCTCTTCATTTCTTAATAACAAGGCTCCACTTTTCTTTTAATGACTCATTCACACTAAAGATCTTGAAACAGCTTGTATGACCACATCATTCACTAAATTCACACTGCACAACCTCATCTATACTCTCTTGGGACTAGGAATATGTTGAATTGCTTTAAACAATGAGTCTTTGATGATTTCAAGCATTTCTCACAAGTATTTGATGCTTAATACTAAAAATGAGACCGTCTCTTCATTTCTTTAAACAAGGCTCCACTTTTTGTTGTAATGACTCATTCACACTAAAAATCTTGAAAACAGCTTGTATGACCACATCATTCACTAAATTCACTGCAACAACCTCATCTATACTCTCTTGGGACTAGGAATTTGTTGAATTGCTTTAAACAAGAGTCTTTGATGATTTCAAGCATTTCTCACAAGTATTTGATGCTTATTACTCAAAATGAGACCGTCTCTTCATTTCTTAATAACAAGGCTCCACTTTTCATTGTAATGACTCATTCACACTAAATTATCTTGAAAACAGCTTGTATGACCACATCATTCACTAAATTCACTGCAACAAACTCATCTATACTCTCTTGGGACTAGGAATAGGTTGAATTGCTTTAAACAATGAGTCTTTGATGATTTCAAAGCATTTCCCACAAGTATTGATGCTTAATTACTCAAAATTGAGACCGTCTCTTCATTTTTTAATAACAAGCTCCACTTTTCGTTGTAATGACTCATTCACATTAATGATATTGAAAACAGCTTGTATGACCAATCATTCACTAAATTCACAGCAACAACCTCATCTATACTCTCTGGGACTAGGAATTTGTTGAATTGCTTTAAACAATGAGTCTTTGATGATTTCAAGCATTTCTCACAAGTATTTGATGCTTAATGACTCAAAAATGAGACCGTCTCTTCATTTCTTAATAACAAGGCTCCACCTTTCGTTGTAATGACTCATTCACACTAAAATTATCTTGAAAACAGCTTGTATGACCACATCATTCACTAAATTCACTGCAACAACCTCATCTATACTCTCTTGGGACTAGGAATTTGTTGAATTGCTTTAAACATTGAGTCTTTGAAGATTTCAAGAATTTCTCACAAGTATTTGATGCTTAATTACTCAAAAATGAGACCGTCTCTTCATTTCTTAAAAACAAGGCTCCACCTTCGTTTTAATGACTCATTCACACTAATGATCTTGAAAACAGCTTGTATGACCACATCATTCACTAAATTCACTGCAACAACCTCATCTATACTCTCTTGGGACTAGGAATATGTTGAATTGCTTTAAACAATGAGTCTTTGATGATTTCAAGCATTTCTCACAAGTATTTGATGCTTAATGACTCAAAAATGAGACTGTCTCTTCATTTCTTAATAACAAGGCTCCACTTTTCGTTGTAATGACTCATTCACACTAAATGATCTTGAAAACAGCTTGTATGACCACATCATTCACTAAATTCACTGCAACAACCTCATCTATACTCTCTTGGGACTAGGAATTTGTTGAATTGCTTTAAACAATGAGTCTTTGATGATTTCAAGCATTTCTCACAAGTATTTGATGCTTAATTACTCAAAAATGAGACCGTCTCTTCATTTCTTAATAACAAGGCTCCACCTTTCGTTGTAATGACTCATTCACACTAAAGATCTTGAAAACAGCTTGTATGACCACATCATTCACTAAATTCACTGCAACAACCTCATCTATACTCTCTTGGGACTAGGAATATGTTGAATTGCTTTAAACAATGAGTCTTTGATGATTTCAAGCATTTCTCACAAGTATTTGATGCTTAATTACTCAAAAATGAGACCGTCTCTTCATTTCTTATAACAAGGCTCCACTTTTCGTTGTAATGACTCATTCACACTAAATGATCTTGAAAACAGCTTGTATGACCACATCATTCACTAAATTCACTGCAACAACCTCATCTATACTCTCTTGGACTAGGAATATGTTGAATTGCTTTAAACAATGAGTCTGATGATTTCAAGCATTTCTCACAAGTATTTGATGCTTAATTACTCAAAAATGAGACCGTCTCTTCATTTCTTAATAACAAGGCTCCACCTTTCGTTTTAATGACTCATTCACACTAAAAGATCTTGAAAACAGCTTGTATGACCACATCATTCACTAAATTCACTGCAACAACCTCATCTATACTCTCTTGGACTAGGAATATGTTGAATTGCTTTAAACAATGAGTCTTTGATGATTTCAAGCATTTCTCACAAGTATTTGATGCTTAATTACTCAAAAATGAGACCGTCTCTTCATTTCTTAATAACAAGGCTCCACCTTTCGTTGTAATGACTCATTCACACTAAATGATCTTGAAAACAGCTTGTATGACCACATCATTCACTAAATTCACTGCAACAACCTCATCTATACTCTCTTGGGACTAGAAATGTTGAATTGCTTTAAACAATGAGTCTTTGATGATTTCAAGCATTTCTCACAAGTATTTGATGCTTAATTACTCAAAAATGAGACCGTCTCTTCATTTCTTCCTAACAAGGCTCCACCTTTCGTTGTAATGACTCATTCACACTAAAAGATCTTGAAAACAGCTTGTATGACCACATCATTCACTAAATTCACTGCAACAACCTCATCTATACTCTCTTGGGACTAAGAATTTGTTGAATTGCTTTAAACAATGAGTCTTTGATGATTTCAAGCATTTCTCACAAGTATTTGATGCTTAATTACTCAAAAATGAGACCGTCTCTTCATTTCTTAATAACAAGGCTCCACTTTTCGTTGTAATGACTCATTCACACTAAATGATCTTGAAAACAGCTTGTATGACCACATCATTCACTAAATTCACTGCAACAACCTCATCTATACTCTCTTGGGACTAGGAATTGTTGAATTGCTTTAAACAATGAGTCTTTGATGATTTCAAGCATTTCTCACAAGTATTTGATGCTTAATTACTCAAAAATGAGACGTCTCTTCATTTCTTAAAAACAAGGCTCCACCTTCGTTTTAATGACTCATTCACACTAAAAGATCTTGAAAACAGCTTTATGACCACATCATTCACTAAATTCACTGCAACAACCTCATCTATACTCTCTTGGGACTAGGAATTTGTTGAATTGCTTTAAACAATGAGTCTTTGATGATTTCAAGCATTTCTCACAAGTATTTGATGCTTAATTACTCAAAAATGAGACCGTCTCTTCATTTCTTAATAACAAGGCTCCACTTTTCTTTGTAATGACTCATTCACACTAAATGATCTTGAAAACAGCTTGTATGACCACATCATTCACTAAATTCACTGCAACAACCTCATCTATACTCTCTTGGGACTAGGAATAGTTGAATTGCTTTAAACAATGAGTCTTTGATGATTTCAAGCATTTCTCACAAGTATTTGATGCTTAATTACTCAAATGAGACCGTCTCTCATTTCTTCACTAACAAGGCTCCACCTTTCGTTGTAATGACTCATTCACACAAAAAGATCTTGAAAACAGTTTGTATCACGACATCATGACTATACTCTCTTGGGACTAGGAATTTGTTGAATTGCTTTAAACAATGAGTCTTTGATGATTTCAAGCATTTTCACAGAATTATTGATGCTTAATTACTCAAAAATGAGACCGTCTCTTCATTTCTTAATAACAAGGCTCCACTTTTCGTTGTAATGACTCATTCACACTAAATGATCTTGAAAACAGCTTGTATGACCACATCATTCACTAAATTCACTGCAACAACCTCATCTATACTCTCTGGGACTAGAATATGTTGAATTGCTTTAAACAATGAGTCTTGATGATTTCAAGCATTTCTCACAAGTATTTGATGCTTAATTACTCAAAAATGAGACCGTCTCTTCATTTCTAATAACAAGGCTCCACTTTTCGTTGTAATGACTCATTCACACTAAATGATCTTGAAAACAGCTTGTATGACCACATCATTCACTAAATTCACTGCAACAACCTCATCTATACTCTCTTGGGACTAGGAATACGTTGAATTGCTTTAAACAATGAGTCTTTGATGATTTCAAGCATTTCTCACAAGTATTTGATGCTTAATTACTCAAAAATGAGACCGTCTCTTCATTTCTTAATAACAAGGCTCCACTTTTGTTTGTAATGACTCATTCACACTAAATTATCTTGAAAACAGTTGTATGACCACATCATTCACTAAATTCACTGCAACAACCTCATCTATACTCTCTTGGGACTAGGAATTTGTTGAATTGCTTTAAACAATGAGTCTTGATGATTTCAAGCATTTCTCACAAGTATTTGATGCTTAATTACTCAAAAATGAGACCGTCTCTTCATTTCTTCCTAACAAGGCTCCACCTTTCGTTTTAATGACTCATTCACACTAAAAGATCTTGAAAACAGCTTGTATGACCACATCATTCACTAAATTCACTGCAACAACCTCATCTATACTCTCTTGGGCTAGGAATTTGTTGAATTGCTTTAAACAATGAGTTTTTGATGATTTCAAGCATTTCTCACAAGTATTTGATGCTTAATTACTCAAAAATGAGACCGTCTCTTCATTTCTTCCTAACAAGGCTCCACCTTTCGTTGTAATGACTCATTCACACTAAATGATCTTGAAAACAGCTTGTATGACCACATCATTCACTAAATTCACTGCAACAACCTCATCTATACTCTCTTGGGACTAGGAATATGTTGAATTGCTTTAAACAATGAGTCTTTGATGATTTCAAGCATTTCTCACAAGTATTTGATGCTTAATTACTCAAAAATGAGACCGTCTCTTCATTTCTTCCTAACAAGGCTCCACTTTCGTTGTAATGACTCATTCACACTAAATATCTTGAAAACAGCTTGTATGACCACATCATTCACTAAATTCACTGCAACAACCTCATCTATACTCTCTTGGGACTAGGAATATGTTGAATTGCTTTAAACAATGAGTCTTTTGATGATTTCAAGCATTTCTCACAAGTATTTGATGCTTAATTACTCAAAAATGAGACCGTCTCTTCATTTCTTAATAACAAGGCTCCACTTTTCGTTGTAATGACTCATTCACACTAAATGATCTTGAAAACAGCTTGTATGACCACATCATTCACTAAATTCACTGCAACAACCTCATCTATACTCTCTTGGGACTAGGAATTTGTTGAATTGCTTTAAACAATGAGTCTTTGATGATTTCAAGCATTTCTCACAAGTATTTGATGCTTAATTACTCAAAAATGAGACCGTCTCTTCATTTCTTCCTAACAAGGCTCCACCTTTCGTTTTAATGACTCATTCACACTAAAAGATCTTGAAAACAGCTTGTATGACCACATCATTCACTAAATTCACTGCAACAACCTCATCTATACTCTCTTGGGACTAGGAATATGTTGAATTGCTTTAAACAATGAGTCTTTGATGATTTCAAGCATTTCTCACAAGTATTTGATGCTTAATTACTCAAAAATGAGACCGTCTCTTCATTTCTTCCTAACAAGGCTCCACTTTTCGTTGTAATGACTCATTCACACTAAAAGATCTTGAAAACAGCTTGTATGACCACATCATTCACTAAATTCACAGCAACAACCTCATCTATACTCTCTTGGGACTAGGAATATGTTGAATTGCTTTAAACAATGAGTCTTTGATGATTTCAAGCATTTCTCACAAGTATTTGATGCTTAATTACTCAAAAATGAGACCGTCTCTTCATTTCTTAATAACAAGGCTCCACTTTTCGTTGTAATGACTCATTCACACTAAATTATCTTGAAAACAGCTTGTATGACCACATCATTCACTAAATTCACTGCAACAACTCATCTATACTCTCTTGGGACTAGGAATTTGTTGAATTGCTTTAAACAATGAGTCCTTGATGATTTCAAGCATTTCTCACAAGTATTTGATGCTTAATTACTCAAAAATGAGACCGTCTCTTCATTTCTTCATAACAAGGCTCCACCTTTCGTTGTAATGACTCATTCACACAAAAAGATCTTGAAAACAGCTTGTATGACCACATCATTCACTAAATTCACTGCAACAACCTCATCTATACTCTCTTGGGACTAGGAATTTGTTGAATTGCTTTAAACAATGAGTCTTTGATGATTTCAAGCATTTCTCACAAGTATTTGATGCTTAATTACTCAAAAATGAGACCGTCTCTTCATTTCTTCCTAACAAGGCTCCACCTTTCGTTGTAATGACTCATTCACACCAAAGATCTTGAAAACAGCTTGTATGACCACATCATTCACTAAATTCACTGCAACAACCTCATCTATACTCTCTTGGGACTAGGAATTTGTTGAATTGCTTTAAACAATGAGTCTTTGATGATTTCAAGCATTTCTCACAAGTATTTGATGCTTAATTACTCAAAAATGAGACCGTCTCTTCATTTCTCCTAACAAGGCTCCACCTTTCGTTGTAATGACTCATTCACACTAAAAGATCTTGAAAACAGCTTGTATGACCACATCATTCACTAAATTCACTGCAACAACCTCATCTATACTCTCTTGGGACTAGGAATATGTTGAATTGCTTTAAACAATGAGTCTTTGATAATTTCAAGCATTTCTCACAAGTATTTGATGCTTAATTACTCAAAAATGAGACCGTCTCTTCATTTCTTCCTAACAAGCTCCACCTTTCATTGTAATGACTCATTCACACTAAATGATCTTGAAAACAGCTTGTATGACCACATCATTCACTAAATTCACTGCAACAACCTCATCTATACTCTCTTGGGACTAGGAATTTGTTGAATTGCTTTAAACAATGAGTCTTTGATGATTTCAAGCATTTCTCACAAGTATTTGATGCTTAATGACTCAAAAATGAGACCGTCTCTTCATTTCTTAATAACAAGGCTCCACTTTTCGTTGTAATGACTCATTCACACTAAATTATCTTGAAAACAGCTTGTATGACCACATCATTCACTAAATTCACTGCAACAACCTCATCTATACTCTCTTGGGACTAGGAATTTGTTGAATTGCTTTAAACAATGAGTCTTTGATGATTTCAAGCATTTCTCACAAGTATTTGATGCTTAATTACTCAAAAATGAGACCGTCTCTTCATTTCTTCCTAACAAGGCTCCACCTTTCGTTTTAATGACTCATTCACACGAAAGATCTTGAAAACAGCTTGTATGACCACATCATTCACTAAATTCACTGCAACAACCTCATCTATACTCTCTTGGGACTAGGAATTTGTTGAATTGCTTTAAACAATGAGTTTTTGATGATTTCAAGCATTTCTCACAAGTATTTGATGCTTAATTACTCAAAAATGAGACCGTCTCTTCATTTCTTCCAAACAAGGCTCCACCTTTCGTTTTAATGACTCATTCACACTGAAAGATCTTGAAAACAGCTTGTATGACCACATCATTCACTAAATTCACTGCAACAACCTCATCTATACTCTCTTGGGACTAGGAATATGTTGAATTGCTTTAAACAATGAGTCTTTGATGATTTCAAGCATTTCTCACAAGTATTTGATGCTTAATTACTCAAAAATGAGACCGTCTCTTCATTTCTTCCTAACAAGGCTCCACCTTTCATTGTAATGACTCATTCACACTAAATGATCTTGAAAACAGCTTGTATGACCACATCATTCACTAAATTCACTGCAACAACCTCATCTATACTCTCTTGGGACTAGGAATATGTTGAATTGCTTTAAACAATGAGTCTTTGATGATTTCAAGCATTTCTCACAAGTATTTGATGCTTAATTACTCAAAAATGAGACCGTCTCTTCATTTCTTCCTAACAAGGCTCCACCTTTCGTTGTAATGACTCATTCACACTAAAAGATCTTGAAAACAGCTTGTATGACCACATCATTCACTAAATTCACAGCAACAACCTCATCTATACTCTCTGGGACTAGGAATTTGTTGAATTGCTTTAAACAATGAGTCTTTGATGATTTCAAGCATTTCTCACAAGTATTTGATGCTTAATTACTCAAAAATGAGACCGTCTCTTCATTTCTTCCTAACAAGGCTCCACCTTTCGTTGTAATGACTCATTCACACTAAAAGATCTTGAAAACAGCTTGTATGACCACATCATTCACTAAATTCACTGCAACAACCTCATCTATACTCTCTTGGGACTAGGAATATGTTGAATTGCTTTAAACAATGAGTCTTTGATGATTTCAAGCATTTCTCACAAGTATTTGATGCTTAATTACTCAAAAATGAGACCGTCTCTTCATTTCTTAATAACAAGGCTCCACTTTTCGTTGTAATGACTCATTCACACTAAATTATCTTGAAAACAGCTTGTATGACCACATCATTCACTAAATTCACTGCAACAACCTCATCTATACTCTCTTGGGACTAGGAAAATGTTGAATTGCTTTAAACAATGAGTCTTTGATGATTTCAAGCATTTCTCACAAGTATTTGATGCTTAATTACTCAAAAATGAGACCGTCTCTTCATTTCTTAATAACAAGGCTCCACTTTTCGTTGTAATGACTCATTCACACTAAATGATCTTGAAAACAGCTTGTATGACCACATCATTCACTAAATTCATGCAACAACCTCATCTATACTCTCTTGGGACTAGGAATTTGTTGAATTGCTTTAAACAATGAGTCTTTGATGATTTCAAGCATTTCTCACAAGTATTTGATGCTTAATTACTCAAAAATGAGACCGTCTCTTCATTTCTTCCTAACAAGGCTCCACCTTTCGTTTTAATGACTCATTCACACTGAAAGATCTTGAAAACAGCTTGTATGACCACATCATTCACTAAATTCACTGCAACAAACTCATCTATACTCTCTTGGGACTAGGAATATGTTGAATTGCTTTAAACAATGAGTCTTTGATGATTTCAAGCATTTCTCACAAGTATTTGATGCTTAATTACTCAAAAATGAGACCGTCTCTTCATTTCTTAATAACAAGGCTCCACTTTTCGTTGTAATGACTCATTCACACTAAAATGATCTTGAAAACAGCTTGTATGACCACATCATTCACTAAATTCACTGCAACAACCTCATCTATACTCTCTTGGGACTAGGAATTTGTTGAATTGCTTTAAACAATGAGTCTTTGATGATTTCAAGCATTTCTCACAAGTATTTGATGCTTAATTACTCAAAAATGAGACCGTCTCTTCATTTCTTAATAACAAGGCTCCACTTTTCGTTGTAATGACTCATTCACACTAAATGATCTTGAAAACAGCTTGTATGACCACATCATTCACTAAATTCACAGCAACAACCTCATCTATACTCTCTTGGGACTAGGAATTTGTTGAATTGCTTTAAACAATGAGTCTTTGATGATTTCAAGCATTTCTCACAAGTATTTGATGCTTAATTAAAAAAAATGAGACCGTCTCTTCATTTCTTCCTAACAAGGCTCCACCTTTCATTTTAATGACTCATTCACACTGAAAGATCTTGAAAACAGCTTGTATGACCACATCATTCACTAAATTCACTGCAACAACCTCATCTATACTCTCTTGGGACTAGGAATTTGTTGAATTGCTTTAAACAATGAGTCTTTGATGATTTCAAGCATTTCTCACAAGTTTTTGATGCTTAATTACTCAAAAATGAGACCGTCTCTTCATTTCTTAAATAAAAGGCTCCACCTTTTGTTTTAATGACTCATTCACACTAAAGATCTTGAAAACAGCTTGTATGACCACATCATTCACTAAATTCACTGCAACAACCTCATCTATACTCTCTTGGGACTAGGAATTTGTTGAATTGCTTTAAACAATGAGTCTTTGATGATTTCAAGCATTTCTCACAAGTATTTGATGCTTAATTACTCAAAAATGAGACCGTCTCTTCATTTCTTCCTAACAAGGCTCCACCTTTTGTTTTAATGACTCATTCACACTGAAAGATCTTGAAAACAGCTTGTATGACCACATCATTCACTAAATTCACTGCAACAACCTCATCTATACTCTCTTGGGACTAGGAATATGTTGAATTGCTTTAAACAATGAGTCTTTGATGATTTCAAGCATTTCTCACAAGTATTTGATGCTTAATTACTCAAAAATGAGACCGTCTCTTCATTTCTTAATAACAAGGCTCCACTTTTCGTTGTAATGACTCATTCACACTAAATTATCTTGAAAACAGCTTGTATGACCACATCATTCACTAAATTCACTGCAACAACCTCATCTATACTCTCTTGGGACTAGGAATATGTTGAATTGCTTTAAACAATGAGTCTTTGATGATTTCAAGCATTTCTCACAAGTATTTGATGCTTAATTACTCAAAAATGAGACCGTCTCTTCATTTCTTCCAAACAAGGCTCCACCTTTCGTTTAATGACTCATTCACACTGAAAGATCTTGAAAACAGCTTGTATGACCACATCATTCACTAAATTCACTGCAACAACCTCATCTATACTCTCTTGGGACTAGGAATATGTTGAATTGCTTTAAACAATGAGTCTTTGATGATTTCAAGCATTTCTCACAAGTATTTGATGCTTAATTACTCAAAAATGAGACCGTCTCTTCATTTCTTAATAACAAGGCTCCACTTTTCGTTGTAATGACTCATTCACACTAAATGATCTTGAAAACAGCTTGTATGACCACATCATTCACTAAATTCACTGCAACAACAAACTCATTTGTTGAATTGCTTTAAACAATGAGTCTTTGATGATTTCAAGCATTTCTCACAAGTATTTGATGCTTAATTACTCAAAAATGAGACCGTCTCTTCATTTCTTCCAAACAAGGCTCCACCTTTTGTTTTAATGACTCATTCACACTAAATGATCTTGAAAACAGCTTGTATGACCACATCATTCACTAAATTCACTGCAACAACCTCATCTATACTCTCTTGGGACTAGGAATTTGTTGAATTGCTTTAAACAATGAGTCTTTGATGATTTCAAGCATTTCTCACAAGTATTTGATGCTTAAATTACAAAAATGAGACCGTCTCTTCATTTCTTAATAACAAGGCTCCACTTTTCGTTGTAATGACTCATTCACACTAAATGATCTTGAAAACAGCTTGTATGACCACATCATTCACTAAATTCACTGCAACAACCTCATCTATACTCTCTTGGGACTAGGAATTTGTTGAATTGCTTTAAACAATGAGTCTTTGATGATTTCAAGCATTTCTCACAAGTATTTGATGCTTAATTACTCAAAAATGAGACCGTCTCTTCATTTCTTAATAACAAGGCTCCACTTTTCGTTGTAATGACTCATTCACACTAAATTATCTTGAAAACAGCTTGTATGACCACATCATTCACTAAATTCACTGCAACAACCTCATCTATACTCTCTTGGGACTAGGAATTTGTTGAATTGCTTTAAACAATGAGTTTTGATGATTTCAAGCATTTCTCACAAGTATTTGATGCTTAATTACTCAAAAATGAGACCGTCTCTTCATTTCTTCCTAACAAGGCTCCACTTTCGTTTTAATGACTCATTCACACTAAAGATCTTGAAAACAGCTTGTATGACCACATCATTCACTAAATTCACTGCAACAACCTCATCTATACTCTCTTGGGACTAGGAATATGTTGAATTGCTTTAAACAATGAGTCTTTGATGATTTCAAGCATTTCTCACAAGTATTTGATGCTTAATTACTCAAAAATGAGACCGTCTCTTCATTTCTTAATAACAAGGCTCCACTTTTCGTTGTAATGACTCATTCACACTAAATGATCTTGAAAACAGCTTGTATGACC
This sequence comes from Bruguiera gymnorhiza, assembly GCA_020883675.1. Lineage (NCBI taxonomy): Eukaryota > Viridiplantae > Streptophyta > Magnoliopsida > Malpighiales > Rhizophoraceae > Bruguiera > Bruguiera gymnorhiza. The sequence goes on along the minus strand of JAIRCJ010000108.1, from coordinate 223,845 downwards.
ACATCATTCACTAAATTCACTGCAACAACCTCATCTATACTCTCTTGGGACTAGGAATTTGTTGAATTGCTTTAAACAATGAGTCTTTGATGATTTCAAGCATTTCTCACAAGTATTTGATGCTTAATTACTCAAAAATGAGACCGTCTCTTCATTTCTTAATAACAAGGCTCCACTTTTCGTTGTAATGACTCATTCACACTAAATGATCTTGAAAACAGCTTGTATGACCACATCATTCACTAAATTCACTGCAACAACCTCATCTATACTCTCTTGGGACTAGGAATTTGTTGAATTGCTTTAAACAATGAGTCTTTGATGATTTCAAGCATTTCTCACAAGTATTTGATGCTTAATTACTCAAAAATGAGACCGTCTCTTCATTTCTTCCTAACAAGGCTCCACCTTTCGTTTTAATGACTCATTCACACTGAAAGATCTTGAAAACAGCTTGTATGACCACATCATTCACTAAATTCACTGCAACAACCTCATCTATACTCTCTTGGGACTAGGAATATGTTGAATTGCTTTAAACAATGAGTCTTTGATGATTTCAAGCATTTCTCACAAGTATTTGATGCTTAATTACTCAAAAATGAGACCGTCTCTTCATTTCTTAATAACAAGGCTCCACTTTTCGTTGTAATGACTCATTCACACTAAATGATCTTGAAAACAGCTTGTATGACCACATCATTCACTAAATTCACTGCAACAACCTCATCTATACTCTCTTGGGACTAGGAATTTGTTGAATTGCTTTAAACAATGAGTCTTTGATGATTTCAAGCATTTCTCACAAGTATTTGATGCTTAATTACTCAAAAATGAGACCGTCTCTTCATTTCTTCCAAACAAGGCTCCACCTTTTGTTTTAATGACTCATTCACACTAAAGATCTTGAAAACAGCTTGTATGACCACATCATTCACTAAATTCACTGCAACAACCTCATCTATACTCTCTTGGGACTAGGAATTTGTTGAATTGCTTTAAACAATGAGTCTTTGATGATTTCAAGCATTTCTCACAAGTATTTGATGCTTAATTACTCAAAAATGAGACCGTCTCTTCATTTCTTAAAACAAGGCTCCACTTTTCGTTGTAATGACTCATTCACACTAAATGATCTTGAAAACAGCTTGTATGACCACATCATTCACTAAATTCACTGCAACAACCTCATCTATACTCTCTTGGGACTAGGAATTTGTTGAATTGCTTTAAACAATGAGTCTTTGATGATTTCAAGCATTTCTCACAAGTATTTGATGCTTAATTACTCAAAAATGAGACCGTCTCTTCATTTCTTAATAACAAGGCTCCACTTTCGTTGTAATGACTCATTCACACAAATGATCTTGAAAACAGCTTGTATGACCACATCATTCACTAAATTCACTGCAACAACCTCATCTATACTCTCTTGGGACTAGGAATTTGTTGAATTGCTTTAAACAATGAGTCTTTGATGATTTCAAGCATTTCTCACAAGTATTTGATGCTTAATTACTCAAAAATGAGACCGTCTCTTCATTTCTTAATAACAAGGCTCCACTTTTCGTTGTAATGACTCATTCACACTAAATGATCTTGAAAACAGCTTGTATGACCACATCATTCACTAAATTCACTGCAACAACCTCATCTATACTCTCTTGGGACTAGGAATTTGTTGAATTGCTTTAAACAATGAGTCTTTGATGATTTCAAGCATTTCTCACAAGTATTTGATGCTTAATTACTCAAAAATGAGACCGTCTCTTCATTTCTTAATAACAAGGCTCCACTTTTCGTTGTAATGACTCATTCACACTAAATGATCTTGAAAACAGCTTGTATGACCACATCATTCACTAAATTCACTGCAACAACCTCATCTATACTCTCTTGGACTAGGAATTTGTTGAATTGCTTTAAACAATGAGTCTTTGATGATTTCAAGCATTTCTCACAAGTATTTGATGCTTAATTACTCAAAAATGAGACCGTCTCTTCATTTCTTAATAACAAGGCTCCACTTTTCGTTGTAATGACTCATTCACACTAAATGATCTTGAAAACAGCTTGTATGACCACATCATTCACTAAATTCACTGCAACAACCTCATCTATACTCTCTTGGGACTAGGAATTTGTTGAATTGCTTTAAACAATGAGTCTTTGATGATTTCAAGCATTTCTCACAAGTATTTGATGCTTAATTACTCAAAAATGAGACCGTCTCTTCATTTCTTAATAACAAGGCTCCACTTTTCGTTGTAATGACTCATTCACACTAAATTATCTTGAAAACAGCTTGTATGACCACATCATTCACTAAATTCACTGCAACAACCTCATCTATACTCTCTTGGGACTAGGAATTTGTTGAATTGCTTTAAACAATGAGTCTTTGATGATTTCAAGCATTTCTCACAAGTATTTGATGCTTAATTACTCAAAAATGAGACCGTCTCTTCATTTCTTAATAACAAGGCTCCACTTTTCGTTTAATGACTCATTCACACTAAATGATCTTGAAAACAGCTTGTATGACCACATCATTCACTAAATTCACTGCAACAACCTCATCTATACTCTCTTGGGACTAGGAATTTGTTGAATTGCTTTAAACAATGAGTCTTTGATGATTTCAAGCATTTCTCACAAGTATTTGATGCTTAATTACTCAAAAATGAGACCGTCTCTTCATTTCTTAATAACAAGGCTCCACTTTTCGTTGTAATGACTCATTCACACTAAAAGATCTTGAAAACAGCTTGTATGACCACATCATTCACTAAATTCACTGCAACAACCTCATCTATACTCTCTTGGGACTAGGAATTTGTTGAATTGCTTTAAACAATGAGTCTTTGATGATTTCAAGCATTTCTCACAAGTATTTGATGCTTAATTACTCAAAAATGAGACCGTCTCTTCATTTCTTAATAACAAGGCTCCACCTTTCGTTGTAATGACTCATTCACACTAAAAGATCTTGAAAACAGCTTGTATGACCACATCATTCACTAAATTCACTGCAACAACCTCATCTATACTCTCTTGGGACTAGGAATTTGTTGAATTGCTTTAAACAATGAGTCTTTGATGATTTCAAGCATTTCTCACAAGTATTTGATGCTTAATTACTCAAAAATGAGACCGTCTCTTCATTTCTTAATAACAAGGCTCCACTTTTTGTTGTAATGACTCATTCACACTAAAGATCTTGAAAACAGCTTGTATGACCACATCATTCACTAAATTCACTGCAACAACCTCATCTATACTCTCTTGGGACTAGGAATTTGTTGAATTGCTTTAAACAATGAGTCTTTGATGATTTCAAGCATTTCTCACAAGTATTTGATGCTTAATTACTCAAAAATGAGACCGTCTCTTCATTTCTTAATAACAAGGCTCCACTTTTCGTTGTAATGACTCATTCACACTAAATGATCTTGAAAACAGCTTGTATGACCACATCATTCACTAAATTCACTGCAACAACCTCATCTATACTCTCTTGGGACTAGGAATATGTTGAATTGCTTTAAACAATGAGTCTTTGATGATTTCAAGCATTTCTCACAAGTATTTGATGCTTAATTACTCAAAAATGAGACCGTCTCTTCATTTCTTCCTAACAAGGCTCCACCTTTCGTTGTAATGACTCATTCACACTAAATGATCTTGAAAACAGCTTGTATGACCACATCATTCACTAAATTCACTGCAACAACCTCATCTATACTCTCTTGGGACTAGGAATTTGTTGAATTGCTTTAAACAATGAGTCTTTGATGATTTCAAGCATTTCTCACAAGTATTTGATGCTTAATTACTCAAAAATGAGACCGTCTCTTCATTTCTTAATAACAAGGCTCCACCTTTCGTTTTAATGACTCATTCACACTAAATGATCTTGAAAACAGCTTGTATGACCACATCATTCACTAAATTCACTGCAACAACCTCATCTATACTCTCTTGGGACTAGGAATATGTTGAATTGCTTTAAACAATGAGTCTTTGATGATTTCAAGCATTTCTCACAAGTATTTGATGCTTAATTACTCAAAAATGAGACCGTCTCTTCATTTCTTAATAACAAGGCTCCACTTTTCGTTGTAATGACTCATTCACACTAAATGATCTTGAAAACAGCTTGTATGACCACATCATTCACTAAATTCACTGCAACAACCTCATCTATACTCTCTTGGGACTAGGAATTTGTTGAATTGCTTTAAACAATGAGTCTTTGATGATTTCAAGCATTTCTCACAAGTATTTGATGCTTAATTACTCAAAAATGAGACCGTCTCTTCATTTCTTAATAACAAGGCTCCACTTTTCGTTGTAATGACTCATTCACACTAAATGATCTTGAAAACAGCTTGTATGACCACATCATTCACTAAATTCACTGCAACAACCTCATCTATACTCTCTTGGGACTAGGAATTGTTGAATTGCTTTAAACAATGAGTCTTTGATGATTTCAAGCATTTCTCACAAGTATTTGATGCTTAATTACTCAAAAATGAGACCGTCTCTTCATTTCTTAATAACAAGGCTCCACTTTTCGTTGTAATGACTCATTCACACTAAATGATCTTGAAAACAGCTTGTATGACCACATCATTCACTAAATTCACTGCAACAACCTCATCTATACTCTCTTGGGACTAGGAATTTGTTGAATTGCTTTAAACAATGAGTCTTTGATGATTTCAAGCATTTCTCACAAGTATTTGATGCTTAATTACTCAAAAATGAGACCGTCTCTTCATTTCTTAATAACAAGGCTCCACTTTTCGTTGTAATGACTCATTCACACTAAATGATCTTGAAAACAGCTTGTATGACCACATCATTCACTAAATTCACTGCAACAACCTCATCTATACTCTCTTGGGACTAGGAATTTGTTGAATTGCTTTAAACAATGAGTCTTTGATGATTTCAAGCATTTCTCACAAGTATTTGATGCTTAATTACTCAAAAATGAGACCGTCTCTTCATTTCTTAATAACAAGGCTCCACTTTTCGTTGTAATGACTCATTCACACTAAATGATCTTGAAAACAGCTTGTATGACCACATCATTCACTAAATTCACTGCAACAACCTCATCTATACTCTCTTGGGACTAGGAATTTGTTGAATTGCTTTAAACAATGAGTCTTTGATGATTTCAAGCATTTCTCACAAGTATTTGATGCTTAATTACTCAAAAATGAGACCGTCTCTTCATTTCTTAATAACAAGGCTCCACTTTTCGTTGTAATGACTCATTCACACTAAATGATCTTGAAAACAGCTTGTATGACCACATCATTCACTAAATTCACTGCAACAACCTCATCTATACTCTCTTGGGACTAGGAATTTGTTGAATTGCTTTAAACAATGAGTCTTTGATGATTTCAAGCATTTCTCACAAGTATTTGATGCTTAATTACTCAAAAATGAGACCGTCTCTTCATTTCTTAATAACAAGGCTCCACTTTTCGTTGTAATGACTCATTCACACTAAATGATCTTGAAAACAGCTTGTATGACCACATCATTCACTAAATTCACTGCAACAACCTCATCTATACTCTCTTGGGACTAGGAATTTGTTGAATTGCTTTAAACAATGAGTCTTTGATGATTTCAAGCATTTCTCACAAGTATTTGATGCTTAATTACTCAAAAATGAGACCGTCTCTTCATTTCTTAATAACAAGGCTCCACCTTTCGTTGTAATGACTCATTCACACTAAAGATCTTGAAAACAGCTTGTATGACCACATCATTCACTAAATTCACTGCAACAACCTCATCTATACTCTCTTGGGACTAGGAATATGTTGAATTGCTTTAAACAATGAGTCTTTGATGATTTCAAGCATTTCTCACAAGTATTTGATGCTTAATTACTCAAAAATGAGACCGTCTCTTCATTTCTTAATAACAAGGCTCCACTTTTCGTTGTAATGACTCATTCACACTAAATGATCTTGAAAACAGCTTGTATGACCACATCATTCACTAAATTCACTGCAACAACCTCATCTATACTCTCTTGGGACTAGGAATTTGTTGAATTGCTTTAAACAATGAGTCTTTGATGATTTCAAGCATTTCTCACAAGTATTTGATGCTTAATTACTCAAAAATGAGACCGTCTCTTCATTTCTTAAAACAAGGCTCCACTTTTCGTTGTAATGACTCATTCACACTAAATGATCTTGAAAACAGCTTGTATGACCACATCATTCACTAAATTCACTGCAACAACCTCATCTATACTCTCTTGGGACTAGGAATATGTTGAATTGCTTTAAACAATGAGTCTTTGATGATTTCAAGCATTTCTCACAAGTATTTGATGCTTAATTACTCAAAAATGAGACCGTCTCTTCATTTCTTAATAACAAGGCTCCACTTTTCGTTTTAATGACTCATTCACACTAAATGATCTTGAAAACAGCTTGTATGACCACATCATTCACTAAATTCACTGCAACAACCTCATCTATACTCTCTTGGGACTAGGAATTTGTTGAATTGCTTTAAACAATGAGTCTTTGATGATTTCAAGCATTTCTCACAAGTATTTGATGCTTAATTACTCAAAAATGAGACCGTCTCTTCATTTCTTAATAACAAGGCTCCACTTTTCGTTGTAATGACTCATTCACACTAAATGATCTTGAAAACAGCTTGTATGACCACATCATTCACTAAATTCACTGCAACAACCTCATCTATACTCTCTTGGGACTAGGAATTTGTTGAATTGCTTTAAACAATGAGTCTTTGATGATTTCAAGCATTTCTCACAAGTATTTGATGCTTAATTACTCAAAAATGAGACCGTCTCTTCATTTCTTAATAACAAGGCTCCACCTTTCGTTTTAATGACTCATTCACACTAAAGATCTTGAAAACAGCTTGTATGACCACATCATTCACTAAATTCACTGCAACAACCTCATCTATACTCTCTGGGACTAGGAATATGTTGAATTGCTTTAAACAATGAGTCTTTGATGATTTCAAGCATTTCTCACAAGTATTTGATGCTTAATTACTCAAAAATGAGACCGTCTCTTCATTTCTTAATAACAAGGCTCCACTTTTCGTTGTAATGACTCATTCACACTAAATGATCTTGAAAACAGCTTGTATGACCACATCATTCACTAAATTCACTGCAACAACCTCATCTATACTCTCTTGGGACTAGGAATTTGTTGAATTGCTTTAAACAATGAGTCTTTGATGATTTCAAGCATTTCTCACAAGTATTTGATGCTTAATTACTCAAAAATGAGACCGTCTCTTCATTTCTTAATAACAAGGCTCCACTTTTCGTTGTAATGACTCATTCACACTAAATTATCTTGAAAACAGCTTGTATGACCACATCATTCACTAAATTCACTGCAACAACCTCATCTATACTCTCTTGGGACTAGGAATTGTTGAATTGCTTTAAACAATGAGTCTTTGATGATTTCAAGCATTTCTCACAAGTATTTGATGCTTAATTACTCAAAAATGAGACCGTCTCTTCATTTCTTCCAAACAAGGCTCCACCTTTCGTTTTAATGACTCATTCACACTGAAAGATCTTGAAAACAGCTTGTATGACCACATCATTCACTGAAGGAATCTATACTCTCTTGGGACTAGGAATATGTTGAATTGCTTTAAACAATGAGTCTTTGATGATTTCAAGCATTTCTCACAAGTATTTGATGCTTAATGACTCAAAAAATGGCTCATTCACGGTAAATGATTTTGAAAACAGCTTGTATGACCACATCATTCACTAAATTCACTGCAACAACCTCATCTATACTCTCTTGGGACTAGGAATTTGTTGAATTGCTTTAAACAATGAGTCTTTGATGATTTCAAGCATTTCTCACAAGTATTTGATGCTTAATTACTCAAAAATGAGACCGTCTCTTCATTTCTTAATAACAAGGCTCCACTTTTCGTTGTAATGACTCATTCACACTAAATGATCTTGAAAACAGCTTGTATGACCACATCATTCACTAAATTCACTGCAACAACCTCATCTATACTCTCTTGGGACTAGGAATTTGTTGAATTGCTTTAAACAATGAGTCTTTGATGATTTCAAGCATTTCTCACAAGTATTTGATGCTTAATTACTCAAAAATGAGACCGTCTCTTCATTTCTTAATAACAAGGCTCCACTTTTCGTTGTAATGACTCATTCACACTAAATGATCTTGAAAACAGCTTGTATGACCACATCATTCACTAAATTCACTGCAACAACCTCATCTATACTCTCTTGGGACTAGGAATTTGTTGAATTGCTTTAAACAATGAGTCTTTGATGATTTCAAGCATTTCTCACAAGTATTTGATGCTTAATTACTCAAAAATGAGACCGTCTCTTCATTTCTTAATAACAAGGCTCCACTTTTCGTTGTAATGACTCATTCACACTAAATGATCTTGAAAACAGCTTGTATGACCACATCATTCACTAAATTCACTGCAACAACCTCATCTATACTCTCTTGGGACTAGGAATTTGTTGAATTGCTTTAAACAATGAGTCTTTGATGATTTCAAGCATTTCTCACAAGTATTTGATGCTTAATTACTCAAAAATGAGACCGTCTCTTCATTTCTTCCTAACAAGGCTCCACCTTTCGTTGTAATGACTCATTCACACTAAATGATCTTGAAAACAGCTTGTATGACCACATCATTCACTAAATTCACTGCAACAACCTCATCTATACTCTCTTGGGACTAGGAATATGTTGAATTGCTTTAAACAATGAGTCTTTGATGATTTCAAGCATTTCTCACAAGTATTTGATGCTTAATTACTCAAAAATGAGACCGTCTCTTCATTTCTTCCTAACAAGGCTCCACCTTTTGTTGTAATGACTCATTCACACTAAAAGATCTTGAAAACAGCTTGTATGACCACATCATTCACTAAATTCACTGCAACAACCTCATCTATACTCTCTTGGGACTAGGAATTTGTTGAATTGCTTTAAACAATGAGTCTTTGATGATTTCAAGCATTTCTCACAAGTATTTGATGCTTAATTACAAAAAATGAGACCGTCTCTTCATTTCTTAATAACAAGGCTCCACTTTCGTTGTAATGACTCATTCACACTAAATGATCTTGAAAACAGCTTGTATGACCACATCATTCACTAAATTCACTGCAACAACCTCATCTATACTCTCTTGGGACTAGGAATTTGTTGAATTGCTTTAAACAATGAGTCTTTGATGATTTCAAGCATTTCTCACAAGTATTTGATGCTTAATTACTCAAAAATGAGACCGTCTCTTCATTTCTTCCTAACAAGGCTCCACCTTTCGTTGTAATGACTCATTCACACAAAAGATCTTGAAAACAGCTTGTATGACCACATCATTCACTAAATTCACTGCAACAACCTCATCTATACTCTCTTGGGACTAGGAATTTGTTGAATTGCTTTAAACAATGAGTCTTTGATGATTTCAAGCATTTCTCACAAGTATTTGATGCTTAATTACAAAAAATGAGACCGTCTCTTCATTTCTTAATAACAAGGCTCCACTTTTCGTTGTAATGACTCATTCACACTAAATGATCTTGAAAACAGCTTGTATGACCACATCATTCACTAAATTCACTGCAACAACCTCATCTATACTCTCTTGGGACTAGGAATTTGTTGAATTGCTTTAAACAATGAGTCTTTGATGATTTCAAGCATTTCTCACAAGTATTTGATGCTTAATTACTCAAAAATGAGACCGTCTCTTCATTTCTTCCTAACAAGGCTCCACCTTTCGTTGTAATGACTCATTCACACTAAATGATCTTGAAAACAGCTTGTATGACCACATCATTCACTAAATTCACTGCAACAACCTCATCTATACTCTCTTGGGACTAGGAATATGTTGAATTGCTTTAAACAATGAGTCTTTGATGATTTCAAGCATTTCTCACAAGTATTTGATGCTTAATTACTCAAAAATGAGACCGTCTCTTCATTTCTTAATAACAAGGCTCCACTTTTCGTTGTAATGACTCATTCACACTAAAAGATCTTGAAAACAGCTTGTATGACCACATCATTCACTAAATTCACTGCAACAACCTCATCTATACTCTCTTGGGACTAGGAATTTGTTGAATTGCTTTAAACAATGAGTCTTTGATGATTTCAAGCATTTCTCACAAGTATTTGATGCTTAATTACTCAAAAATGAGACCGTCTCTTCATTTCTTAAAAACAAGGCTCCACTTTTCGTTTTAATGACTCATTCACACTAAATGATCTTGAAAACAGCTTGTATGACCACATCATTCACTAAATTCACTGCAACAACCTCATCTATACTCTCTTGGGACTAGGAATATGTTGAATTGCTTTAAACAATGAGTCTTTGATGATTTCAAGCATTTCTCACAAGTATTTGATGCTTAATTACTCAAAAATGAGACCGTCTCTTCATTTCTTAATAACAAGGCTCCACTTTTCGTTGTAATGACTCATTCACACTAAATTATCTTGAAAACAGCTTGTATGACCACATCATTCACTAAATTCACTGCAACAACCTCATCTATACTCTCTTGGGACTAGGAATTTGTTGAATTGCTTTAAACAATGAGTCTTTGATGATTTCAAGCATTTCTCACAAGTATTTGATGCTTAATTACTCAAAAATGAGACCGTCTCTTCATTTCTTCCTAACAAGGCTCCACCTTTCGTTTAATGACTCATTCACACTGAAAGATCTTGAAAACAGCTTGTATGACCACATCATTCACTAAATTCACTGCAACAACCTCATCTATACTCTCTTGGGACTAGGAATATGTTGAATTGCTTTAAACAATGAGTCTTTGATGATTTCAAGCATTTCTCACAAGTATTTGATGCTTAATTACTCAAAAATGAGACCGTCTCTTCATTTCTTCCTAACAAGGCTCCACCTTTCGTTGTAATGACTCATTCACACTAAAAGATCTTGAAAACAGCTTGTATGACCACATCATTCACTAAATTCACTGCAACAACCTCATCTATACTCTCTTGGGACTAGGAATATGTTGAATTGCTTTAAACAATGAGTCTTTGATGATTTCAAGCATTTCTCACAAGTATTTGATGCTTAATTACTCAAAAATGAGACCGTCTCTTCATTTCTTCCTAACAAGGCTCCACCTTTCGTTTTAATGACTCATTCACACTAAAAGATCTTGAAAACAGCTTGTATGACCACATCATTCACTAAATTCACTGCAACAACCTCATCTATACTCTCTTGGGACTAGGAATATGTTGAATTGCTTTAAACAATGAGTCTTTGATGATTTCAAGCATTTCTCACAAGTATTTGATGCTTAATTACTCAAAAATGAGACCGTCTCTTCATTTCTTCCTAACAAGGCTCCACCTTTCGTTGTAATGACTCATTCACACTAAATGATCTTGAAAACAGCTTGTATGACCACATCATTCACTAAATTCACAGCAACAACCTCATCTATACTCTCTTGGGACTAGGAATTTGTTGAATTGCTTTAAACAATGAGTCTTTGATGATTTCAAGCATTTCTCACAAGTATTTGATGCTTAATTACTCAAAAATGAGACCGTCTCTTCATTTCTTAATAACAAGGCTCCACCTTTCGTTGTAATGACTCATTCACACTAAAAGATCTTGAAAACAGCTTGTATGACCACATCATTCACTAAATTCACTGCAACAACCTCATCTATACTCTCTTGGGACTAGGAATTTGTTGAATTGCTTTAAACAATGAGTCTTTGATGATTTCAAGCATTTCTCACAAGTATTTGATGCTTAATTACAAAAATGAGACCGTCTCTTCATTTCTTAATAACAAGGCTCCACTTTTCGTTGTAATGACTCATTCACACTAAATGATCTTGAAAACAGCTTGTATGACCACATCATTCACTAAATTCACAGCAACAACCTCATCTATACTCTCTTGGGACTAGGAATTTGTTGAATTGCTTTAAACAATGAGTCTTTGATGATTTCAAGCATTTCTCACAAGTATTTGATGCTTAATTACTCAAAAATGAGACCGTCTCTTCATTTCTTAAAAACAAGGCTCCACCTTTCGTTTTAATGACTCATTCACACTAAAGATCTTGAAAACAGCTTGTATGACCACATCATTCACTAAATTCACTGCAACAACCTCATCTATACTCTCTTGGGACTAGGAATATGTTGAATTGCTTTAAACAATGAGTCTTTGATGATTTCAAGCATTTCTCACAAGTATTTGATGCTTAATTACTAAAAATGAGACCGTCTCTTCATTTCTTAATAACAAGGCTCCACTTTTCTTTGTAATGACTCATTCACACTAAATTATCTTGAAAACAGCTTGTATGACCACATCATTCACTAAATTCACTGCAACAACCTCATCTATACTCTCTTGGGACTAGGAATAGTTGAATTGCTTTAAACAATGAGTCTTTGATGATTTCAAGCATTTCTCACAAGTATTTGATGCTTAATTACTCAAAAATGAGACCGTCTCTTCATTTCTTCCTAACAAGGCTCCACCTTTCGTTGTAATGACTCATTCACACTAAAAGATCTTGAAAACAGCTTGTATGACCACATTCATTTCACTATACTCTCTTGGGACTAGGAATTTGTTGAATTGCTTTAAACAATGAGTCTTTGATGATTTCAAGCATTTCTCACAAGTATTTGATGCTTAATTACTCAAAAATGAGACCGTCTCTTCATTTCTTAATAACAAGGCTCCACTTTTCGTTGTAATGACTCATTCACACTAAATGATCTTGAAAACAGCTTGTATGACCACATCATTCACTAAATTCACTGCAACAACCTCATCTATACTCTCTTGGGACTAGGAATATGTTGAATTGCTTTAAACAATGAGTCTTTGATGATTTCAAGCATTTCTCACAAGTATTTGATGCTTAATTACTCAAAAATGAGACCGTCTCTTCATTTCTTCCTAACAAGGCTCCACCTTTCGTTGTAATGACTCATTCACACTAAATGATCTTGAAAACAGCTTGTATGACCACATCATTCACTAAATTCACTGCAACAACCTCATCTATACTCTCTTGGGACTAGGAATATGTTGAATTGCTTTAAACAATGAGTCTTTGATGATTTCAAGCATTTCTCACAAGTATTTGATGCTTAATTACTCAAAAATGAGACCGTCTCTTCATTTCTTAATAACAAGGCTCCACTTTTTGTTGTAATGACTCATTCACACTAAATGATCTTGAAAACAGCTTGTATGACCACATCATTCACTAAATTCACTGCAACAACCTCATCTATACTCTCTTGGGACTAGGAATTTGTTGAATTGCTTTAAACAATGAGTCTTTGATGATTTCAAGCATTTCTCACAAGTATTTGATGCTTAATTACTCAAAAATGAGACCGTCTCTTCATTTCTTAATAACAAGGCTCCACCTTTCGTTTTAATGACTCATTCACACTAAAGATCTTGAAAACAGCTTGTATGACCACATCATTCACTAAATTCACTGCAACAACCTCATCTATACTCTCTTGGGACTAGGAATTTGTTGAATTGCTTTAAACAATGAGTCTTTGATGATTTCAAGCATTTCTCACAAGTATTTGATGCTTAATTACTCAAAAATGAGACCGTCTCTTCATTTCTTCCTAACAAGGCTCCACCTTTCGTTGTAATGACTCATTCACACTAAATGATCTTGAAAACAGCTTGTATGACCACATCATTCACTAAATTCACTGCAACAACCTCATCTATACTCTCTTGGGACTAGGAATATGTTGAATTGCTTTAAACAATGAGTCTTTGATGATTTCAAGCATTTCTCACAAGTATTTGATGCTTAATTACTCAAAAATGAGACCGTCTCTTCATTTCTTCCTAACAAGGCTCCACCTTTCGTTGTAATGACTCATTCACACTAAATGATCTTGAAAACAGCTTGTATGACCACATCATTCACTAAATTCACTGCAACAACCTCATCTATACTCTCTTGGGACTAGGAATTTGTTGAATTGCTTTAAACAATGAGTCTTTGATGATTTCAAGCATTTCTCACAAGTATTTGATGCTTAATTACTCAAAAATGAGACCGTCTCTTCATTTCTTAATAACAAGGCTCCACTTTTCGTTGTAATGACTCATTCACACTAAATTATCTTGAAAACAGCTTGTATGACCACATCATTCACTAAATTCACTGCAACAACCTCATCTATACTCTCTTGGGACTAGGAATTTGTTGAATTGCTTTAAACAATGAGTCTTTGATGATTTCAAGCATTTCTCACAAGTATTTGATGCTTAATTACTCAAAAATGAGACCGTCTCTTCATTTCTTCCTAACAAGGCTCCACCTTTCGTTTTAATGACTCATTCACACTAAAAGATCTTGAAAACAGCTTGTATGACCACATCATTCACTAAATTCACTGCAACAACCTCATCTATACTCTCTTGGGACTAGGAATATGTTGAATTGCTTTAAACAATGAGTCTTTGATGATTTCAAGCATTTCTCACAAGTATTTGATGCTTAATTACTCAAAAATGAGACCGTCTCTTCATTTCTTCCTAACAAGGCTCCACTTTTCGTTGTAATGACTCATTCACACTAAAGATCTTGAAAACAGCTTGTATGACCACATCATTCACTAAATTCACTGCAACAACCTCATCTATACTCTCTTGGGACTAGGAATATGTTGAATTGCTTTAAACAATGAGTCTTTGATCATTTCAAGCATTTCTCACAAGTATTTGATGCTTAATACTCAAAAATGAGACCGTCTCTTCATTTTAATAACAAGGCTCCACTTTTCGTTGTAATGACTCATTCACACTAAATGATCTTGAAAACAGCTTGTATGACCACATCATTCACTAAATTCACTGCAACAACCTCATCTATACTCTCTTGGACTAGGAATTTGTTGAATTGCTTTAAACAATGAGTCTTTGATGATTTCAAGCATTTCTCACAAGTATTTGATGCTTAATTACTCAAAAATGAGACCGTCTCTTCATTTTCAAATAGCAAGGCTCCACTTTCGTTGTAATGACTCATTCACACAAAGATCTTGAAAACAGCTTGTATGACCACATCATTCACTAAATTCACTGCAACAACCTCATCTATACTCTCTTGGGACTAGGAATTTGTTAAATTGCTTTAAACAATGAGTCTTTGATGATTTCAAGCATTTCCCACAAGTATTTGATGCTTAATTACTACAAATGAGACTGTCTCCTCATTTCTCCTAACAACAAGGCTCCACCTTCGTTGTAATGACTCATTCACGGCCAAAGATCTTGAAAACAGCTTGTATGACCACATCATTCACTAAATTCACTGCAACAACCTCATCTAATACTCTCTTGGGACTAGGAATTGTTGAATTGCTTTAAACAATCAGTCTTTGATGATTTCAAGCATTTCTCACAAGTATTTGATGCTTAATTACTCATAAATGAGACCGTCTCTTCATTTCTCAATAACAAGGCTCCACTTTTCGTTGTAATGACTCATTCACACTAAATGATCTTGAAAACAGCTTGTATGACCACATCATTCACTAAATTCACTGCAACAACCTCATCTATACTCTCTTGGGACTAGGAATATGTTGAATTGCTTTAAACAATGAGTCTTTGATGATTTCAAGCATTTCTCACAAGTATTTGATGCTTAATACTCAAAAATGAGACCGTCTCTTCATTTCTTAATAACAAGCTCCACTTTTCGTTGTAATGACTCATTCACACTAAATGATTTGAAAAACAGCTTGTATGACCACATCATTCACTAAATTCACTGCAACAACCTCATCTATACTCTCTTGGACTAGGAATTTGTTGAATTGCTTTAAACAATGAGTTTTTGATGATTTTCAAGCATTTCTCACAAGTATTTGATGCTTAATTACTCAAAAATGGACCGTCTCTTCATTTCTAGCTTAACAAGGCTCCACCTTTCGTTGTAATGACTCATTCACACTGAAAGATATTGAAAACAGCTTGTATGACCACATCATTCACTAAATTCACAGCAACAACCTCATCTATACTCTCTTGGACTAGGAATTTGTTGAATTGCTTTAAACAATGAGTCTTTGATGATTTCAAGCATTTCTCACAAGTATTTGATGCTTAATTACTCAAAAATGAGACCGTCTCTTCATTTCCTAATAACAAGGCTCCACTTTTTGTTGTAATGACTCATTCACAATAAATGATCTTGAAAACTGGCTTGTATGACCACATCATTCACTAAATTCACAGCAACAACCTCATCTATACTCTCTTGGGACTAGGAATTTGTTGAATTGCTTTAAACAATGAGTCTTTGATGATTTCAAGCATTTCTCACAAGTATTTGATGCTTAATACTCAAAAATGAGACCGTCTCTTCATTTCTTAATAACAAGGCTCCACTTTTCGTTGTAATGACTCATTCACACAAATGATCTTGAAAACAGCTTGTATGACCACATCATTCACTAAATTCACTGCAACAACCTCATCTATACTCTCTTGGTCTAGGAATTGTTGAATTGCTTTAAACAATGAGTCTTGATGATTTCAAGCATTTCTCACAAGTATTTGATGCTTAATTACTCAAAAATGAGACCGTCTCTTCATTTCTTAATAACAAGGCTCCACTTTTCGTTGTAATGACTCATTCACACTAAAATGATCTTGAAAACAGCTTGTATGACCACATCATTCACTAAATTCACAGCAACAACCTCATCTATACTCTCTTGGGACTAGGAATTGTTGAATTGCTTTAAACAAATGAGTCTTTTTGATTTCAAGCATTTCTCACAAGTATTTGATGCTTAATTACTCAAAAATGAGACCGTCTCTTCATTTCTTATTAACAAGGCTCCACTTTTCGTTTAATGACTCATTCACACTGAAATGATCTTGAAAACAGCTTGTATGACCACATCATTCACTAAATTCACTGCAACAACCTCATCTATACTCTCTTGGGACTAGGAATTTGTTGAATTGCTTTAAACAATGAGTCTTTGATGATTTTCAAGCATTTCTCACAAGTATTTGATGCTTAATTACTCAAAAATGAGACCGTCTCTTCATTTCTTAATAACAAGGCTCCACTTTTCGTTGTAATGACTCATTCACACTAAATGATCTTGAAAACAGCTTGTATGACCACATCATTCACTAAATTCACTGCAACAACCTCATCTATACTCTCTTGGACTAGGAATTTGTTGAATTGCTTTAAACAATGAGTCTTTGATGATTTCAAGCATTTCTCACAAGTATTTGATGCTTAATTACTCAAAAATGAGACCGTCTCTTCATTTCTTAATAACAAGGCTCCACTTTTCGTTGTAATGACTCATTCACACTAAATGATCTTGAAACAGCTTGTATGACCACATCATTCACTAAATTCACAGCAACAACCTCATCTATACTCTCTTGGGACTAGGAATTTGTTGAATTGCTTTAAACAATGAGTCTTTGATGATTTCAAGCATTTCTCACAAAGTATTTGATGCTTAATTACTCAAAAATGAGACCGTCTCTTCATTTCTTAATAACAAGGCTCCACTTTCGTTGTAATGACTCATTCACACCAAAAGATCTTGAAAACTGCTTGTATGACCACATCATTCACTAAATTCACTGCAACAACCTCATCTATACTCTCTTGGACTAGGAATATGTTGAATTGCTTTAAACAATGAGTCTTTGATGATTTCAAGCATTTCTCACAAGTATTTGATGCTTAATTACTCAAAAATGAGACCGTCTCTTCATTTCTTAATAACAAGGCTCCACTTTCGTTGTAATGACTCATTCACACTAAATGATCTTGAAAACAGCTTGTATGACCACATCATTCACTAAATTCACTGCAACAACCTCATCTCTTACTCTCTTGGGACTAGGAATTATGTTGAATTGCTTTAAACAATGAGTCTTTGATGATTCAAGCATTTCTCACAGTATTTGATGCTTAATTACTAAAAATGAGACCGTCTCTTCATTTCTTAATAACAAGGCTCCACTTTTCGTTGTAATGACTCATTCACACTAAATGATCTTGAAAACAGCTTGTATGACCACATCATTCACTAAATTCACTGCAACAACCTCATCTATACTCTCTTGGGACTAGGAATTGTTGAATTGCTTTAAAAAATGAGTCTTTGATGATTTCAAGCATTTCTCACAAGTATTTGATGCTTAATTACTCAAAAATGAGACCGTCTCTTCATTTCTTAATAACAAGGCTCCACTTTCGTTGTAATGACTCATTCCCACAAAATGATCTTGAAAACAGCTTGTATGACCACATCATTCACTAAATTCACTGCAACAACCCATCTATACTCTCTTGGGACTAGGAATTTGTTGAATTGCTTTAACAATGAGTCTTTGATGATTTCAAGCATTTCTCACAAGTATTTGATGCTTAATTACTCAAAAATGAGACCGTCTCTTCATTTCTTAATAACAAGGCTCCACCTTTCGTTTTAATGACTCATTCACACTAAAGATCTTGAAAACAGCTTGTATGACCACATCATTCACTAAATTCACTGCAACAACCTCATCTATACTCTCTTGGGACTAGGAATTTGTTGAAGTGCTTTAAACAATGAGTCTTTGATGATTTCCAGCATTTCTCACAAGTATTTGATGCTTAATGACTCAAAAATGAGACCGTCTCTTCATTTCTTAATAACAAGGCTCCACTTTTCGTTGTAATGACTCATTCACACTAAATGATCTTGAAAACAGCTTGTATGACCACATCATTCACTAAATTCACTGCAACAACCTCATCTATACTCTCTTGGGACTAGGAATTTGTTGAATTGCTTTAAACAATGAGTCTTTGATGATTTCAAGCATTTCTCACAAGTATTTGATGCTTAATTACTCAAAAATGAGACCGTCTCTTCATTTCTTAATAAGAAGGCTCCACCTTTTGTTGTAATGACTCATTCACACAAAATGATCTTGAAAACAGCTTGTATGACCACATCATTCACTAAATTCACTGCAACAACCTCATCTATACTCTCTTGGTCTAGAATATGTTGAATTGCTTTAAACAATGAGTCTTTGATGATTTCAAGCATTTCTCACAAGTATTTGATGCTTAATTACTCAAAAATGAGACCGTCTCTTCATTTCTTATTACAAGGCTCCACTTTTCGTTGTAATGACTCATTCACACTAAATTATCTTGAAAACAGCTTGTATGACCACATCATTCACTAAATTCACTGCAACAACCTCATCTATACTCTCTTGGGACTAGGAATTTGTTAAATTGCTTTAAACAATGAGTCTTTGATGATTTCAAGCATTTCTCACAAGTATTTGATGCTTAATTACTCAAAAATGAGACCGTCTCTTCATTTCTTAATAACAAGGCTCCACTTTTCGTTGTAATGACTCATTCACACAAAATGATCTTGAAAACAGCTTGTATGACCACATCATTCACTAAATTCACTGCAACAACCTCATCTATACTCTCTTGGGACTAGGAATTTGTTGAATTGCTTTAAACAATGAGTCTTTGATGATTTCAAGCATTTCTCACAAGTATTTGATGCTTAATTACTCAAAAATGAGACCGTCTCTTCATTTCTTAATAACAAGGCTCCACTTTTCGTTGTAATGACTCATTCACAATAAATGATCTTGAAAACAGCTTGTATGACCACATCATTCACTAAATTCACTGCAACAACCTCATCTATACTCTCTTGGGACTAGGAATTTGTTGAATTGCTTTAAACAATGAGTCTTTGATGATTTCAAGCATTTCTCACAAGTATTGATGCTTAATTACTCAAAAATGAGACCGTCTCTTCATTTCTTCCAAACAAGGCTCCACTTTCGTTGTAATGACTCATTCACACTAAATGATCTTGAAAACAGCTTGTATGACCACATCATTCACTAAATTCACTGCAACAACCTCATCTATACTCTCTTGGGACTAGGAATTTGTTGAATTGCTTTAAACAATGAGTCTTTGATGATTTCAAGCATTTCTCACAAGTATTTGATGCTTAATGACTCAAAAATGAGACCGTCTTTTCATTTCTTAATAACAAGGCTCCACTTTTCGTGTAATGACTCATTCACACTAAATGATCTTGAAAACAGCTTGTATGACCACATCATTCACTAAATTCACTGCAACAACCTCATCTATACTCTCTTGGACTAGGAATTTGTTGAATTGCTTTAAAAAATGAGTCTTTGATGATTTCAAGCATTTCTCACAAGTATTTGATGCTTAATTACTCAAAAATGAGACCGTCTCTTCATTTCTTAATAACAAGGCTCCACTTTCGTTGTAATGACTCATTCCACAAAATGATCTTGAAAACAGCTTGTATGACCACATCATTCACTAAATTCACTGCAACAACCCATCTATACTCTCTTGGGACTAGGAATTTGTTGAATTGCTTTAAACAATGAGTCTTGATCATTTCAAGCATTTCTCACAAGTATTGATGCTAATTACTCAAAAATGAGACCGTCTCTTCATTTCTTCCTAACAAGGCTCCACTTTCGTTGTAATGACTCATTCACACTAAAGATCTTGAAAACAGCTTGTATGACCACATCATTCACTAAATTCACTGCAACAACCTCATCTATACTCTCTGGGACTAGGAATTTGTTGAATTGCTTTAAACAATGAGTCTTTGATGATTTCAAGCATTTCTCACAAGTATTTGATGCTTAATTACTCAAAAATGAGACCGTCTCTTCATTTCTCAATAACAAGGCTCCACTTTTCGTTGTAATGACTCATTCACACTAAATGATCTTGAAAACAGCTTGTATGACCACATCATTCACTAAATTCACACCAAAAACCTCATCTATGCTCTCTTGGGTCTAGGAATATGTTTGAATTGCTTCTATCACCACATCATTCACTAAATTCACTTACAACAACGACGTCCATACTCTTTGGGACTAGGAATTTGTTGAATTGCTTTAAACAATGAGTTTTGATGATTTCAAGCATTTCTCACAATATTTGATGCTTAATTACTCAAAAATGAGACCGTCTCTTCATTTCTTAATAACAAGGCTCCACCTTTCGTTGTAATGACTCATTCCACAAAATGATCTTGAAAACAGCTTGTATGACCACATCATTCACTAAATTCATGCAACAACCTCATCTATACTCTCTTGGACTAGGAATATGTTGAATTGCTTTAAACAATGAGTCTTTGATGATTTCAAGCATTTCTCACAAGTATTTGATGCTTAATTACTCAAAAATGAGACCGTCTCTTCATTTCTTAATAACAAGGCTCCACCTTTCGTTGTAATGACTCATTCACACAAAATGATCTTGAAAACAGCTTGTATGACCACATCATTCACTAAATTCACTGCAACAACCTCATCTATACTCTCTTGGGACTAGGAATATGTTGAATTGCTTTAAACAATGAGTCTTTGATGATTTCAAGCATTTCTCACCAGTATTTGATGCTTAATTACTCAAAAAATGAGACCGTCTCTTCATTTCTTAATAACAAGGCTCCACTTTTCGTGTAATGACTCATTCACACAAAATATCTTTGAAAACAGCTTGTATGACCACATCATTCACTAAATTCACTGCAACAACCTCATCTATACTCTCTTGGGACTAGGAATTGTTGAATTGCTTTAAAACAATCAGTCTTTGATGATTTCAAGCATTTCTCACAAGTATTTGATGCTTAATTACTCAAAAATGAGACCGTCTCTTCATTTCTTAATAACAAGGCTCCACTTTTCGTTGTAATGACTCATTCACACTAAATGATCTTGAAACAGCTTGTATGACCACATCATTCACTAAATTCACAGCAACAACCTCATCTATACTCTCTTGGGACTAGGATTTGTTGAATTGCTTTAAACAATGAGTTTTTGATGATTTCAAGCATTTCTCACAAGTATTTGATGCTTATTACTCAAAAATGAGACCGTCTCTTCATTTCTTAATAACAAGGCTCCACCTTTCGTTGTAATGACTCATTCACATAAATGATCTTGAAAACAGCTTGTATGACCACATCATTCACTAAATTCACAGCAACAACCTCATCTATACTCTCTGGGACTAGGAATTTGTTGAATTGCTTTAAACAATGAGTCTTTGATGTTTCAAGCATTTCTCACAAGTATTTGATGCTTAATGACTCAAAAATGAGACCGTCTCTTCATTTCTTAGCTAAACAAGGCTCCACTTTTCGTTGTAATGACTCATTCAAACAAAATGATCTTGAAAACAGCTTGTATGACCACATCATTCACTAAATTCACTGCAACGACCTCATCTATACTCTCTTGGGACTAGGAATTTGTTGAATTGCTTTAACAATGAGTCTTTGATGATTTCAAGCATTTCTCACAAGTATTTGATGCTTAATTACTCAAAAATGAGACCGTCTCTTCATTTCTTAATAACAAGGCTCCACCTTTCGTTTTAATGACTCATTCACACTGAAAGATCTTGAAAACAGCTTGTATGACCACATCATTCTAAATTCACTGCAACAACCTCATCTATACTCTCTGGGACTAGGAATTTGTTGAATGCTTTAAACAAGAATCTCTTGATGATTTCAAGCATTTCTCACAAGTATTTGATGCTTAATTACTCAAAAATGAGACCGTCTCTTCATTTCTTAATAACAAGGCTCCACCTTTCGTTTTAATGACTCATTCACACTGAAAGATCTTGAAAACAGCTTGTATGACCACATCATTCACTAAATTCACTGCAACAAACCTCATCTATACTCTCTGGGACTAGGAATATGTTGAATTGCTTTAAACAATGAGTCTTGATGATTTCAAGCATTTCTCACAAGTATTTGATGCTTAATTACTAAAAAATGAGACCGTCTCTTCATTTCTTAATACAAGGCTCCACTTTTCGTTGTAATGACTCATTCACACTAAATGATCTTGAAAACAGCTTGTATGACCACATCATTCACTAAATTCACTGCAACAACCTCATCTATACTCTCTTGGGACTAGGAATTTGTTGAATTGCTTTAAACAATGAGTCTTTGATGATTTCAAGCATTTCTCACAAGTATTTGATGCTTAATTACTAAAAAATGAGACCGTCTCTTCATTTCTTAATAACAAGGCTCCACTTTTCGTTGTAATGACTCATTCACACTAAATGATCTTGAAAACAGCTTGTATGACCACATCATTCACTAAATTCACTGCAACAACCTCATCTATACTCTCTTGGGACTAGGAATATGTTGAATTGCTTTAAACAATGAGTCTTTGATGATTTCAAGCATTTCTCACAAGTATTTGATGCTTAATTACTCAAAATGAGGACGTCTCTTCATTTCTCCAAACAAGGCTCCACTTTCGTTGTAATGACTCATTCACACTAAAGATCTTGAAAACAGCTTGTATGACCACATCATTCACTAAATTCACTGCAACAACCTCATCTATACTCTCTTGGGACTAGGAATTTGTTGAATTGCTTTAAACAATGAGTCTTTGATGATTTCAAGCATTTCTCACAAGTATTTGATGCTTAATTACTCAAAATGAGACCGTCTCTTCATTTCTTAAAACAAGGCTCCACTTTTGTTGTAATGACTCATTCACACTAAATATCTTGAAAACAGCTTGTATGACCACATCATTCACTAAATTCACTGCAACAACCTCATCTATACTCTCTTGGGACTAGGAAATGTTGAATTGCTTTAAACAATGAGTCTTTGATGATTTCAAGCATTTCTCACAAGTATTTGATGATGCTTAATTACTCAAAAATGAGACCGTCTCTTCATTTCTTAATAACAAGGCTCCACTTTTGTTTGTAATGACTCATTCACACTAAAATGATCTTGAAAACAGCTTGTATGACCACATCATTCACTAAATTCACTGCAACAACCTCATCTATACTCTCTTGGGACTAGGAATATGTTGAATTGCTTTAAACAATGAGTTTTGATGATTTCAAGCATTTCTCACAAGTATTTGATGCTTAATTACTCAAAAATGAGACCGTCTCTTCATTTCTTCCTAACAAGGCTCCACCTTTCGTTTTAATGACTCATTCACACTGAAAGATCTTGAAAACAGCTTGTATGACCACATCATTCACTAAATTCACTGCAACAACCTCATCTATACTCTCTTGGGACTAGGAATTGTTGAATTGCTTTAAACAATGAGTCTTTGATGATTTCAAGCATTTCTCACAAGTATTTGATGCTTAATTACTCAAAAATGAGACCGTCTCTTCATTTCTTAATAACAAGGCTCCACTTTTCGTTGTAATGACTCATTCACACTAAATGATCTTGAAAACAGCTTGTATGACCACATCATTCACTAAATTCACTGCAACAACCTCATCTATACTCTCTTGGGACTAGGAATTTGTTGAATTGCTTTAAACAATGAGTCTTTGATGATTTCAAGCATTTCTCACAAGTATTTGATGCTTAATTACTCAAAAATGAGACCGTCTCTTCATTTCTTAATAACAAGGCTCCACTTTCGTTGTAATGACTCATTCACACTAAATGATCTTGAAAACAGCTTGTATGACCACATCATTCACTAAATTCACTGCAACAACCTCATCTATACTCTCTGGGACTAGAATTGTTGAATTGCTTTAAACAATGAGTCTTGATGATTTCAAGCATTTCTCACAAGTATTTGATGCTTAATTAACTCAAAAATGAGACCGTCTCTTCATTTCTTCCAACAAGGCTCCACCTTTCGTTTCAATGACTCATTCACACTGAAAGATCTTGAAAACAGCTTGTATGACCACATCATTCACTAAATTCACTGCAACAACCTCATCTATACTCTCTTGGACTAGGAATTTGTTGAATTGCTTTAAACAATGAGTCTTTGATGATTTCAAGCATTTCTCACAAGTATTTGATGCTTAATTACTCAAAAAAGAGACCGTCTCTTCATTTCTTCCAAACAAGGCTCCACCTTCGTGTAATGACTCATTCACACTGAAAGATCTTGAAAACAGCTTGTATGACCACATCATTCACTAAATTCACTGCAACAACCTCATCTATACTCTCTTGGGACTAGGAATTGTTGAATTGCTTTAAACAATGAGTCTTTGATGATTTCAAGCATTTCAACAAGTTTTTGATGCTTAATTACTCAAAAATGAGACGTCTCTTCATTTCTTTAAAAAGGCTCCACCTTTCGTTTTAATGAACTCATTCACACTAAAGATCTGGAAAACAGCTTGTATGACCACATCATTCACAAAATTATCTGCAACAACCTCATCTATACTCTCTTGGGACTAGAATACGTTCAACTTGCATTAAACAATGAGTCTTTCTGATGATTTCAAGCTTTTCCTCACAATATTGTTGAGTTGCTGATTACTCAACAATTGAGATCCGTCCCTCCATTTCTTAACATACAAGCTCCACTTTCCGTTATAATAGAACATCCATTCACACTAAATTAATCTTGCAAAACAGCCATGTATTGACCACATCATTCACTAATTCCCCTGCAACACCGTCATCTATACTCTCTTTGGGAATACGGACAATTTGGTTGAATTCGCTGTTTGAAACAATGATGTCTTTGATGACTTTCAAAGCATTTCTCACAATATTTGATGCTTAATTATCTCATAAAATGGAACCGTCCTCTTCATTTCTTAACGCACAAGGCTCCACTTTTTGTTATAATCTGAATCATCACACTAAATTATCTTGAAAGCAGTCTTGTATGACGCACCATCATTCACATAATAATCTCATCTGCAACAACGTCATCTTATACTCCCTTGGGAATAGGAATTTGTTGAATTGCTTTTAAACAATGAGTCTTTGATGATTTCAAGCATTTCTCACAAGTATTTGATGCTTAATGACTGAAAAAATGAGACCATCACTTCATTTCTTAATAACAAGGGTCCACCTTTCATTGTAATAACCCATCATTCACACTAAATTATCTTGAAAACAGCTTGTATGACCACATCATTCCACTAAATTCACTGCAACAACGTCATCTATACTCTTCTTGGGACTAGGAATTTGTTGAATTGCTTTAAACATTGAGCCTTTGATAGATTTCAAGCATTTCTTACAAGTATTTGATACTTAATTACTCAACAAAATAGACCGTCTCCTCATTTCTTAATAACGAGAGCCTCCACCTTTCTTTAAATAACTCATTCACATGAAATTACCTTGAAAACAGCTTGTGTGACCACATCATTCACTAAATTCACTGCATACAACCTCATCAATACTCTCTTGGGACTAGGAATAGGTTGAATTGCTTTTAAACAATGAGTCTTTGATCATTTTGAAGCAATTCTCACAAGTTATTGATGCTTAATTACTCGAAAGTGAGACCCGTCCTCTTCATTTCTTATAACAAGGCTCCACTTTTCGTTGTAATGGCTCATTCACACTAAATTATCTTGAAAACAGCTTTGTATGACCACATCATTCACTAAAATTCACTGCAACAACCTCATCATACCTCCTCTTCGGACTAGGAATAGGTTGAATTGCTTTAAACAATGAGTTTTTTGATGATTTCAAGCTTTTCCCAACAAGTAATTTGAATGCTTAATTACTCAAATTGAGACCATCTCTTCATTTCTTAATAACAACGCTCCCTTTTCATTGTAATGACTTATTCACTACTAAATTATCTTGAAACAGCTTGTATGAACCACATCATTCACTAAATCACTGCAAACAACCTCATCTATACTCTCTGGGGATAAGGAATTGGTTGAATTGCCTTTAAACAATGAGTCTTTGATGATTTCTAGCATTTCTCAGAAATATTTGATATTAATGACTCAAAAATGAGACCGTCTCTTCCATTTCTTAATAACAAGGCTCCACCTCCTCATTTTAATGACTCATTCACACTAAAAGATCTTGAAAACAAGCTTGTATGTCCACATCATTCGCTAAATTCACAGCCAACAACCTCATCTATACTATCTTGAGACAAGGAATTTGTTGAATTGCTTTAAACAATGAGTCTTTGATGATTTGAGCATTTCTCATATGTATTTCATGCTTAATGACTCAAAAATGAGAACCGTCTCTTCATTTCTTAAGAAACAGGCTCTCTTTTTGTTGTAATGACTCATTCACACTAAATTACCTTGAAAACAGCTTTTATGACCACATCATTCACTAAATTCACTGCAACAACCTCATCAATACTCTCTTGGGACTAGGAATTTCTTGAATTGCTTTAAACAGCGAGTCTTTGATGATTTCAAGCATTTCTCACAAATTTTTTATGCTTAATTACTCAAAAGTGAGACCGTCTCTTCATTTCTTAATAACAAGGCTCCACTTTTCATTGTAATGAGTCATTCACACTAAATTATCTTGAAAACAGCTTGTATGACCACATCATTCACTAAATTCATAGCAACAACGTCATCTATACTCTCTTGGGACTAGGGATAGGTTGAATTGCTTTAAACAATGAGTCTTTGATGATTTCAAGCATTTCCACAAGTATTTGATGCTTAATTACTGAAAATTGAGACCGTCTCTTCTTTTTTAATAAGAAGCTCCACTTTTCGTTGTAATGACTCATTCTCATTAAATGATATTGAAAACAGCTTGTATGACCACATCATTCACTAAATTCACAGCAACAACCTCATCTATACTCTCTTAGGGCTAGGAATTTGTTGAATTGCTTTGAACAATGAGTCTTTGATGATTTCAAGCATTTCTCACAAGTATTTGATGCTTAATGACTGAAAAATGAGACCCTCTCTTCATTTCTTAATAACAAGGGGCCACCTTTCGTTGTAATAACTCATTCACACTAAATTATCTTGAAAACAGCTTGTATGACCACATCATTCACTAAATTCACTGCAACAGCATCATCTATACTCTCTTGGGACTAGGAATTTGTTGAATTGCTTTAAACATTGAGCCTTTGATGATTTCAAGCATTTCTTACAAGTATTTGATACTTAATTACTCAAAAATAAGACCGTCTCCTCATTTCTTAATAACGAGGCTCCACCTTTCTTTTAAATAACTCATTCACACGAAATTACCTTGAAAACAGCTTGTGTGACCACATCATTCACTAAATTCACTGCAACAACCTCATCAATACTCTCTTGGGACTAGGAATAGGTTGAATTGCTTTAAACAATGAGTCTTTGATGATTTGAAGCATTTCTCACAAGTTATTGATGCTTAATTACTCGAAAGTGAGACCGTCTCTTCATTTCTTAATAACAAGGCTCCACTTTTCGTTGTAATGGCTCATTCACACTAAATTATCTTGAAAACAGCTTGTATGACCACATCATTCACTAACTTCACTGCAACAACGTCATCTATACTCTCTTGGGACTAGGAATTTGTTGAATTGCTTTAAACAATGAGTCTTTGATGATTTCAAGCATTTCTCACAAATTTTTTATGCTTAATTACTCGAAAGTGAGACCGTGTCTTCATTTCTAAATAACAAGGCTCTACTTTTCGTTTTAATGACTCATTCACATTAAATTATCTTCAAAACAGCTTGTATGACCACATCATTCACTAAATTCACAGCAACAACCTCATCTATACTCTCTTTGGGCTAGGAATTTGTTCAATTGCTTTAAACAATGAGTCTTTGATGATTTCAAGCATTTCTCACAAGTATTTGATGATTAATGACTCAAAAATGAGACCGTCTCTTCATTTCCTAATAACAAGGCTCCCCCTCTCATTTTAATGACTCATTGAGACTAAAAGATCTTGAAAACATCTTGTATGACCACATCATTCACTAAATTCACCGCAACAACCTCATCTATACTCTCTTGGGACTAGGAATTTGTTAGAGTGCTTTAAACAATGAGTTTTTCATGATTTCAAGCATTTCTCACAAGTATTTGATGCTTAAGTAATCAAAAATGAGACCGTCTCTTCATTTCTTCCTAACAAGGCTCCACCTTTTGTTTTAATGACTCTTTCACACTGAAAGATCTTGAAAACAGCTTGTATGAACACATCATTCACTACATTCAATGCAACAACCTCATCTATACTCTCTTGGGACTAGGAATTTGTTAAAGTGCTTTAAACAATGAGTCTTTGATGATTTGAAGCATTTCTCACAAGTATTTGATGCTTAATGACTCAAATACGAGACCGTCTCTTCATTTCTGAATAGCAAGGCTCCACTTTTCATTGTAATGACTCATTCACACTAAATTATCTTGAAAACAGCTTGTATGACCACATCATTTACTAAATTCATTGCAACAACGTCATCTATACTCTCTTGGGACTAGGAATTTCTTGAATTGCTTTAAACAATGAGTCTTTGATGATTTCAAGCATTTCTCACAAGTATTTGATATTTAATTAATCAAAAATAAGACCGTCTCTTCATTTCTTAATAACAAGGCTCCACCTTTCGTTTTAGTGACTCATTCACACTAAAAGATGTTGAAAACAGCTTGTATGACCACATTATTCACGAAATTGTCTGCAACAACCTCATCTATACTCTCTTGAAACTAGGAATACGTTGAATTGCTTTACATAATGAGTCTTTGATGATTTCAAGCATTTCTCACAAGTATTTGATGCTTAATTACTCAAAATTGAGACCGTCTCTTCATTTCTTAACAACAAGGCTCCACTTTTTGTTGTAACGACCCATTCACATTAAATGATATTGAAAACAGCTTGTATGACCACATCATTCACTAAATTCATAGCAACAACCTCACCAATACTCTCTCGGGACTAGGAATGGGTTGAATTGCTTTAAACAATGAGTCTTTCATGATTTCAAACATTTCTCACTAGTATTTGACGCTTAATTACTGAAAAATGAGACCGTCTCTTCATTTCTTAATAACAAGGCCCCACATTTCGTTGTAATGACTCATTCAGACTAAATGATATTGACAACAGGTTGTATGGCCACATGATTCACTAATTTCAATGCAACAACCTCATCTATACTCTCTTGGGACTAGGAATTTGTTAAAGCGCTTTAAACAATGAGTCTTTGATGATTTGAAGCATTTCTCACAAGTATTTGATGCTTAATGACTCAAAAATGAGACCGTCTCTTCATTTCTTAATAGCAAGGCTCCACTTTTCGTTGTAATGACTCATTCACACTAAATTACCTTGAAAACAGCTTGTGTGACCACATCATTCACTAATTTCACAGCAACAACCTCATCAATAATCTCTTGCGACTAGGAATTTGTTGAATTGCTTTAAATAGTGAGTCGTTGATGATTTCAAGCATTTCTCACAAATTTTTGATGCTTAATTACTCAAAAATGAGACCGTCTCTTCATTTCTTAATAACAAGGCTCCACTTTTCATTGTAATGACTCATTCAGACTAAATTATCTTGAAAACAGCTTGTATGACCACATCATTCACTAAATTCACTGCAACAACGTCATCTATACACTCTTGGGACTTGGAATTTGTTGAATTGCTTTAAACAATGAGTCTCTGATGATTTCAAGTATTTCTCACAAGTATTTGATGCTTAATTACTGAAAAATGAGACCATCTCTTCATTTCTTTATAACAAGGCCCCACATTTCGTTGTAATGACTCATTCAGACTAAATGATATTGAAAACAGCTTGTATGACCACATCATTCACTAAATTCAATGCAACAACCTCATCTATACTCTCTTGGGACTAGGAATTTGTTAAAGTGCTTTAAACAATGATTCTTTGATGATTTGAAGCATTTCTCACAAGTATTTGATGCTTAATGACTCAAAAACGAGACCGTCTCTTCATTTCTGAATAGCAAGGCTCCACTTTTTGTTGTAATGACTCATTCACACTAAATTATCTTGAAAACAGCTTGTATGACCACATCATTTACTAAATTCACTGCAACAACGTCATCTATACTCTCTTGGGACTAGGAATTTCTTGAATTGCTTTAAACAATGAGTCTTTGATGATTTCAAGCATTTCTCACAAGTATTTGATGTTTAATTAATCAAAAATGAGACCGTCTCTTCATTTCTTCCAAACAAGGCTCCACCTTTCATTTAAATATCTCATTCACACTGAAACATCTTGAAAGCAGCTTGTATGACCGCATCATTCACTAAATCCACAGCAACAACCTCATCAATACTCTCTTGGGACTAGGAATTTGTTGAATTGCTTTAAACAATGAGTCTTTGATGATTTCAAGCATTTCTTACAAGTATTTGATGCTTAATTACTCAAAATTCAGACCGTCTCTTCATTTCTTAATAACAAGGCTCCACTTTTCGTTGTAATGACTCATTCACAGTAAAAGATATTGAAAATAGCTTGAATGACCACATCATTCACTAAATTCACAGCAACAACCTCATCTATACTCTCTTGGGACTAGGAATTTGTTTAATTGCTTTAAATAATGAGTCTTTGATGATTTTTGTGTCAACTCAATTTGAAATAATTTATATAACCTTCAGGAAAATTACATAAGAAAAAGCAAAAGCAATAGACTGTAATAAGATGGTTCTGCACTCCTATCTTGGGATATATGCTTAACAAAACATTGAAACTTGGGATTGTTATTTATAATATTCATCCACTAAAGTGTATTTTATGCAATTGAGTCCATTACTTGTATTTTTGTTTAATTAACTTGTTCAAATATTGTATTTTTTTCACCAATCAAATCAAACGACATTAGCAACAAATTTAAAAATCAAAATATTGCATTTTTGCAATTTTTAGAATTTTAAAATCTGCTAGAAAGAAATAAATTGTCCATAATCTGTTAAATTTAAGTTTTGCAATTTTCTTAATTGTCTCCTTTGCCTCAATGCAATTTGAAATGATTTATAGAATTCTTGTCTTTAGACAAATTACTTAAGAAAAAGGAAAAGTAATGGATTTTAATAAGATGGTTCCCCACTCCCATCCAGGGATATATCCTTCACACAACCTTGAAACTTGAGATTGCTATTTATAATATTCATCCACTAAAGTGTATTTTATGCAATTGAGTTCATTACTTGTATTTTTGTTCAATTAACATATTCAAATATAATATTTTTTGCACCAATTAAATCAAATGACATTAATAATAAATTTAAAAATCAAAATATTTCAATTTTGTAATTTTTCGAATTTTAAAATTTGCTAGGGATATGTGAATTGTCAATACTCTATTGAATTTAAATTTTGCAATTTTCTGAATTTTCTCCTTTACCTCAACGCAATTTGAAATGATTTATATAATCTGAAGAAAAAGCAAAAACAATGGACTGTGATAAAATGGTTCTGCACTCTCATCTTGGGATATATGCTTCACACAACCTTGAAACTTGACATTGCTATTTATAATATTCATCCACTAAAGTGTCTTTTATGCAATTGAGTCCATGACTTGTATTTTTGTTCAATTAACATATTTAAATATTATAATTTTCACATATTATATTTTTCTCACCAATTAAATCGAACAACATTAATAATAAATTTAAAAGTTAAAATATTTCAATTTTCCAATTTTTAAATTTTTAAAATTTTAAAATTTGCTAGGGATAAATGAATAGTCAATTCTCTGTTTAAGTTAAATTTTGCAATTTTCAGAATTGTTTCCTTTGCCTCAACGCAATTTGAAATGATTTATATAATTTTCACGCAAATTGCTTAAGAAAAAGCAAAAGCAATGGGCTGTAATAAGAAGGTTCTACACTCCTATCTTGGGATATATGCTTAACACAACATTGAAACTTGGGATTGCTATTTATAATATTCATCTACTAAAGTGTATTTAAGGCAATTGAGTAAATTACTTGTATTTTTGTTCAATTAACATATTTAAATATTATAATTTTCACAAATTATATTTTTCTCACCAATTAAATTAAACGACATTAACATTAAATTTAAAAATAAAAATATTTCAATTTTGCACTTTTTCAAATTTTAAGATCTGCTAGGGATAAATGAATTGTCAATACTCTGTTTAATTTAAATTTTGCAATTGTCGGAATTGTCTCTTTTGCCTTAACGCAATTTGAAATAATTTATGTAATCTTCAGGCAAATTACTTAAGAAAAAGCAAAAACAATCAATTGTAATAAGAAGGCTCTACACTCCCATCTAGTGATATATGCTTAATACAACATTGAAACTTGGGATTGCTACTTATAATATTCATTCACTAAAGTATATTTTATGCAATTGAGTCCATTACTTCTATTTTTATTCAATTAACATATTCAAATATGATATTTTTCACATATTATATTTTTCCCACCAATTAAATCAAATGACATTACCAATAAATTTAGAAATCAAAATATTTCAATTTTGCAATTTTTCAAATTTTAAAATCTGGTAAGGATAAGTGAATTGTCAATACTATGTTGAATTTAAATTTTGCAATTTTTTGAATTGTCTCCTATGCCTCAACGCAATTTAAAATGACTTATATGATATTCAGGCAAATTACTTAAGAAAATGCAAAAGCAATGGACTGTAATAAGAAGGGTCTACACTCCCATCTAGGGATATGTGCTTAACATAACATTGAAATTTAGGTTTGCTATTTATAATATTCATCCAATAAAGTGTATTTTATGAAATTGAGTCCATTACTTGTATTTTTGCTCAATTAACATATTCAAATATTATATTTTTTACATATTATATTTTTCCCACCAATTAAATCAAAGGACATTAACGATAAATTTAAAAATCAAAATATTTCAATTTTGCAATTTTTAGAATTTTAAAATCTGCTACAAATGAGTGAATTGTCAATCCTCTGTTGAATTTAAATTTTGAAATTTTTTAAATTGTCTCCTTTGCGTCAACGCAATTTGAAATGATTTATATAATATTTAGGCAAATTACTTAAGAAAAAGTAAAGGCAATGGACTGTAATAAGAAGGTTCTGCACTCCCATCAAAGGATATATGCTTAACCCAATATTGAAACTTGGAATTGTTATTTATAATACTCATCTACTACAATGTATTTTACGCAATTGAGTCCATTACTTGTATTTTTGTTCAATTAACATATTCAAATATGATATTTTTCACATATGATATTTTTCCCACCAATTAAATCAAATGACATTAATGATAAATTTAAAAATCAGAATATTTCAATTTTGCAATTTTTAGAATTCTAAAATCTGCTAGGGATAAGTTAATTATCAATACTTTGTTGAATTTAAATTTTGGCAATTTTCTAAATTTTCTCTTTTGCCTCAACACAATTTGAAATGATTTATATAATCTTCACGCAAATTACTTAAGAAAAAGCAAAAGCAATGGACTGTAATAAGATGGTTCTGCACTCCAATCTTGGGATATGTGCTTAACACAACATTGAAACTTGGGATTGCTATTTATAATATTCATCCACTAAAGTGTATTTTATGCAATTGAGTCCATTACTTGTATTTTCGTTTAATTAACATATTTAAATATTGTAATTTTCACATATAATATTTTTGTCACCAATTAAATCGAATAACATTAATAATAAATTTAAAAGTTAAAATATTTCAATTTTCCAATTTTTAGAATTTTAAAATCTCCTAGGGATAAATGAATTGTCAATTCTCTATTGAAGTTAAATTTTGCAATTTTCAGAATTATCTTCTTTGCCTCAACGCAATTTGAAATGATTTATATAATCTTCACGCAAATTGCTTAAGAAAAAGTAAAAGCAATGAGCTGTAAGAAAAAGTAAAAGCAATGAGCTGTAATAAAAAGGTTTTGCACTCCCATCTACGGACATTTGCTTAACACAACATTGAAACTTGGGATTACTATTTATAATATTCATCCACTAAAGTGTATTTTATGCAATTGAGTCCATTACTTGTATTTTTGTTCAATTAACTTATTTAAATATTGTATTTTTCCCACCAATCAATTCAAACAAATTTAACAACAAATTTAAAAATCAAAATATTGCATTTTTGCAACTTTTAGAATTTTAAAATCTGCTAGGGATAAATAAATTGTCAATAATCTGTTGAATTGAAATTTTTAAATTTTCTTAATTGTCTCCTTTGCCTCAATGTAACTTGAAATGATTTATAGAATTCATGTTTTCAGACAAATTACTTAAGAAAAAGGAAAAACAATGGACTTTAATAAGATTGTTTCACACTCCCATCTAGGGATATATGCTTCACACAACCTTGAAACTTGAGTTTGCTATTTATAATATTCATCCACTAAAGTGTATTTTATGTCATTGAGTCCATTACTTGTATTTTTGTTCAATTAGCATATTCAAATATTATATTTTTCACATAACATAGTTTCCTCACCAATTAAATCAAACGAAATTAACAACAAATTTAAAAATCAAAATATTTCAATTTTGCAATTTTTAGAATTTTAAAAGTTGCTACGGATGAGTGAATTGTGAAAACACTGTTGAATTTAAATTTTGCAATTTTTGGAACTGTCTCCTTTGCCTCAATGCAATTTGAAATAATTTATGTAATCTTCAGGCAAATTATTTAAGAAAAAGAAAAAGCAATTGACTGTAATAAGAAGGCTTTACACTCCCATCTAGTGATATGTGCTTAACACAACATTGAAACTTGAGACTGCTATTTATAATATTCATCCACTAAAGTGTATTTTATACAATTAAGTCCATTACTTGTATTTTTGTTCAATTAACATATTCAAATATTATTTTTTTCTCATATTATATTTTTCCCACCAATTAAATCAAACGACATTAACAATAAATTTAAAAATCAAAATATTTCAATCTTGCAATTTTTCGAATTTTAAAATCAGGTAGGGATAAATGAATTGTTAATACTCTATTGAATTTAAATTTTGCAATTTTCAGAATTATCTCCTTTGCCTCAACGCAATTTGAAATGATTTACATAATCTTCAGGCAAATGACTTAAGAAAAAGTAAAAATAATGGATTGTAATATAAAGGCTTTGCACTCCCATCTAAGGATATATGCTTAACATAACATTGAAACATGAGATTGCTATTTATAATATTCATCCACTAAAGTGTATTTTATGCAATTCAGTCCATTACTTGAATTTTTGTTCAATTAACATATTCAAATGTTGTACTTTTCTTGCCAATCAAATAAATCGACATTAACAATAAATTTAAAAATCAAATTATTGCATTTTTGCAATTTTTAGAATTATAAAATCTATAAGGGATAAATGAATTATAGAATTCTTGTCTTCAGACAAATTATTTCGGAAAAAGGAAAAGCAATGGACTCTAATAAGGTGGTTTTGTACTCCCATATAGGGATATATGCTTCACACAACCTTGAAACTTGAGATTGCTATTTATAATATTCATCCATTAAAGTGTATTTTATGCAATTGAGTCCATTACTTGTATTTTTGTTCAATTGACATATTTAAATATTATATTGTTCACATATTATATTTTTCTCATCAATTAAATCAAACGACATTCACAATAAATTTAAAAATCAAAATATTTCAATTTTGCAATTTTTAGAATTTTAAAATCTGTAAGAGATAAATGAATTGTCAATACTCTGTTAAATTTAAATTTTGCAATTTTCTCAATTGTCTCCTTTACCTCAACGCAATTTGAAATGATTTATATAATCTTCAAGCAAATTGCTCAAGAAAAACCGAAAGCAATGGACAATAATAAGAAGGTTTTGCACCCCCATCTAGGGATATATGCTTAACACAACATTGAAACTTGGGATTGTTATTTATAATATTCATCCACTAAAGTGTATTTTATGCAATTGAGTCCATTACTTGTATTTTATGCAATTAACCTATTCAAATATTGTATTTTTCTCACCAATCAAATCAAACGACATTTACAACAAATTTAAAAATCAAAATATTGCATTTTTGCAATTTTTAGAATTTTAAAATATGGTAGGGGTAAATAAATTGTCAATAATCTGTTGAATTTAAATTTTGCAATTTTCTTAATTCTCTCCTTTGCCTCAATGCAATTTGAAATGATTTATAGAATTCATGTTTTTAGACAAATTACTTAAGAAAAGGAAAAGCAATGGACTCTAATAAGATCGTTCCGCACTCCCATCTAGGGATATATGCTTCAGACAACCTTGAAACATGAGTTTGCTATTTATAATATTCATCG
Source organism: Bruguiera gymnorhiza (assembly GCA_020883675.1). Taxonomy (NCBI): domain Eukaryota; kingdom Viridiplantae; phylum Streptophyta; class Magnoliopsida; order Malpighiales; family Rhizophoraceae; genus Bruguiera; species Bruguiera gymnorhiza. The sequence goes on along the minus strand of JAIRCJ010000108.1, from coordinate 186,537 downwards.
ACTAGAGTGTCTTTTATGCAATTGAGTCCATTACTTGTAATTTTGTTCAATTACCATATTCAAATATTATATTTTTCACATAGTATATTTTCTCACCAATTAAATCAAACGACACTAACGATAAATTTAAAAATCAAAATATTTCAATTTTGCAATTTTTAGAATTTTAAAATCTATTACGGATAAGTGAATTGTCAATACTTTGTTCAATTTAAATTTTGCAATTTTTTCAATTATCTCGTTTGCCTCAACGCAATTTGAAATGATTTATATAATCTTCAAGCAAATTACCTGAGAAAAAGCAAAAGCAATGGATTGTAATAAGAAGGTTCTGCACTCCCATCTAGGGATATATGCTTAACACAGCACTGAAACTTGGGATTGCTATTTATAATATTCATCCACTAAAGTGTATTTTATGTAATTGAGTCCATTACTTGTATTTTTGTTCAATTAACTTATTCAAATATTGTATTTTTCCCACGAATCAAATCAAACGACTTTAACAAGAAATTTAAAAATCAAAATATTGCATTTTT